>PVJD01000082.1:130691-664575 GCA_004026545.1 Mormoops blainvillei | reverse complement strand
CCATGGGTTTTGGACAAATGTATAATGCCATGTTTCTACCATTATAGTGTCATACAGAGGAGTCTCACTGCCCTAAAAATTCTCTGTGCTCTGACTAGTCATCCCTCCCAACCCCCTAACCCTTGCCAACCACTAATCTTTTTACTATCTTCATATGGTTTTGCCTTTTCCAGAATGTTATATAGCTGAAATCATACAGTATTTAACCTTTCCCATTGGTTTCTGTCATTCAGTAATAGGTATTTAAGGTTCCTCCATGTCTTTTCACAGCTTGATAGCTCACTTTTTACGTGCTGAGAACAGGCTATTGTTTGGATGTACCACAGTTTATTTATTAGTCGCCTACTGAGGGACATATTCGTTGCTTCCACATTTTGGTAATTATGAAAAATGTTACTATAAACATCTATGTGCAGGTTTTTATATGGATATAAGTTTTCAATTCCTTTGGGTAAAAAATTTCAAGAAGTTCAATTAATGAATTATATAGTAAAAGTATATTAGTTTTGTAAGAAACAACCAAACTGTTTTCCAAAGTGGCTGTACCTTTTTCCCACCACCACCAATGAGTAAGAGTCTCATTGCTCAACATCTTCACCAGCATTTGCCATTGTCAGCGGTCCAGATTCTGGCCATTCTGATAGGTATGTAGCGGTAACTCATTGTTGTAATTTGCATTTCTCTAATGACATACGATATAGAGCATGTTCTCTTTTTTAACATGTCATTACCAGGTTACTATATATTAGTTTGTTTGAAGCTTTAGTGATGGTAAGAGTAGAATGCAGAATAAAGAACAGATACAGTCTCTCCCCTCTCTCCCTGTCCACCAGAAATCTGCAAAGAATCAAGAAGCTGGTTGACAGTTGAGCGGTTCTTGACATTTCTACAGTACCTTTGCAGAAGGCCTTATGTTACCAAACCCACCTGCTACTTCTTGTTTAAAATCTCTACATTTTAAAAGTAGTAAATGAAAATTTAACTGTTATAATATCACTGCCTCATTTTTTGTAACTAGATTGAAATTTCAGCTCCAGAATTTTGTCTTCAAAGTTTCTTCTAGTAGAAAAGAAGGCCTGTTACTTATCCTACATAAGGATAGGGAGGAATTCCTTTGACTGCCATCCCCCCAACCCTCACCCCTAGGCTAGTTATCTTGAAAATTCCACCACCTTCAGGTTGTTGCAAAAGAGTCCATTCCATCCTGGGCACAGGTCAGGTTCGTTTCAGAGGAATCCTTCCCTCTGAAGGTGCATGAGGTTGTCTTACCAACAGGTGACTTCACAGTTTGGAGTCTTTTCCCTTTCTCAGGATCTAAACAAATCACTCTTCCTCCACTGTAATAGGCCACCCAGAGCTTCTCCTTGATACACATTCCACCTGGGATTTATTCTTCTTTCTCCACTTGTAAACACCTGACTGCAGGTCATAGTCAAAGGCATCCACAGAGCAGGACAGGCTAACGATGTAAAAGATTTTGTGGTCCAGGGACCAATCCAAACCACTGGAGATGTTCACCTGGTCAAAGTACTTTTTCATGTGGTGGTCAGGAAAGAGGGAGTATGGTGCCACTCCAGAACTCACAGGGTTATTTTCTCAACCATGGTGCCAGCATAGTATCTCCTAGCAGGATCCACATTCCCATCATTAAATTGACTGTTTTTCTTGTCTGCCCACTGTGGCTAGGGCAATGGTTGGTTGACCTTCCCAGTTCAAAGCACAGAACTTAGTTCGTATGGTAGCAACATAGCCTCTGCACTGGCAGAGGGCCACAGGGCTGACTAGGGCATCCATGGCCACTCACTTAACTTGCTTGCTGAGTGAATCCCACCAGCAAATCTTTGTTGCAGGAACATCTACAAAGAGCAGAATAGTTGGACTCTTCCTCCTGCACTGGAGATTCACTGCACAGGCAGTTCTCAGGCAGGACACAATCTTAATGGGAGACATTGTCATGGGGTAGGGCTTGGCACTGGTGACCCTCAAGAGAGCCAGATGTTCAGAGCCATCTTTTCAAGTTTATTTGCCATCTGTATACCTTCTTTGATGAGGTGTCTGGTTAATGTCTTTGGCCCATTTTAAAATCTGGTGGTGGTTTTCTTATTGTTGAGTCTTAAGAGGATTTTTGTGGGGGAGGGGTATATTTTAGGTAACGGTCCTGTATCAGATGTGATTTCCTTCTTCTGAGGCTGAATAACATTCCATTTTATGTAAATATTGTATTTCTTTTTTCATTCATATGTCAATGGACATTTAGGTCTTGGCAATTGTGAATAATGGCACAGTGAACATGGGTGTGCAAATATCTTTCAATATGCTATTTTTCAATTCTTCTATATATACATACCCAGATGGGATTGCTGAATCATATGGTAATTCTATTTTTAACTTTGTGAGCCAGCTTTATACTGTTTTCCATTGTGGCTGCACTACTTTATATTCCCACCAGCCATGCAGAGTTCTAAATTCTCCATATCCTCACCAGCACTTTTTTTTTTTAATAGTGGCCATCCTAAGCCACATCCTAAGTCACAGTAAGATACCTCACTGTGGCTTTGATTTGCATTTCCCTGATGATTAATAATATTGAGCATCTTTTCATACGCTTATTGATCATTTGTATATCTTCTTTGAGGAAAGAAATGTCTATTCAACTCTTTTGCTCATGTATTAATCAGATTACTTGGACTTTTTTGGTTGTTGAGTTGTAGGAGTTCCTTATATTCTGAATATTTACCCCTTATCAGACATATGGTTTGCAAATATTTTCCATTGGTAGTCTTTTCATTCTGTTGTTTCGCTTGCTGCACAGAACAATTAAGGCTCTCAGCAGAGGTGTGATGACTTTAACTGCTTTTTTATAAGGTCATTCTGACTGCTGGGTGGGAAATGACTGGGAGGGAGGTACAGAAAGGGAAGCAGGGAGACAGATTAGAAGAGAATGGTGGTTTGGATGAGGTTGGTGATAGCGGAGATGAGAACAGATTTGGATGTTCAAAGGATTTGTTTAATGGAATCAAGGATGACTTCTAGACTTTTGGTTTGAGAAACTAGGGAGATAGTAGTGCCATTTACTGAGAGGATGAAGGAGAACAAAGGAAAGAGATATGACATGCCTAAGGCTCTATGTTTGTTCTTCTCTTTACTTCTTCCCTTGGTGCATCCTCTATCCCCATGGTTTTAAGTACTATCTACAGGCTGACTACTCTCAAATTTCTATCTCCAGTCTAGGCCTCTTTCCTAGACTCCAGTCTTGTACATCCAATTGCCTCTTCACTAGCTCTACTTGGATATTGCAAACTTAATATAGTCTCATCTTTCTCAAACCGACTCCACCCACAGTCCCACTCCCATCATGGTTAATGGTACTTTTTTCCTTCCAGTTGTTCAGACCAATATATCCAAAATCCAAAGATTTGTAAGTCTCCTGATTTCCACTGTTGCTGCCCTGGTACAAGCCACCATCTTTTCTCCAGCTGGATTTCTGCAATCACTCTAAACAGATCTTCCTGTTCCTGCCCTTGCCTTTCTATACTCTTTCCTCAAAAGAAATGCCAGAATAATTCTATTGAAATATGTCAGATGCCACTCCTCTGTACAATGACTCCCTATTTCACTCAGACTGAAAGCCAAAGTCTTTGCAGTGGCCTAAAGCCCTATATAATTTGTCCTCCACCCTCCCCTTTCCTCTTTAACCTTTCATACTCTTCCTGTTACTGACTCAGCACCTGACACACTGGTCTCCTTGCTGCACTGGATGGACCAGGTACCCCTTAATTTCAGTCTTTGCTCTAGCTATTCCCTTTGTCTGGAATGCTTTTCCCCCAGATGTCCCTACTTGACTCTCTCATCTCCAGCTCTTTCCTCCAATTTCAACTTGACAATAAGCCTTACCCTAACCTCCTCATTTAAAGTTGCTACTTACTTCTTTCCTTGAATTACCCAAACCCATCCCATCAGTACCTGTAATTCCTATTACTCTTTTCTACTTTTGTATTTTTTCTATAATATTTAATAATTTACCAACTATGTTTATTATTTACTGCCTCTATTTCCCTGCTAGATTTTAAGCAAAGGTGAAGACATTTATATGCCCACTGATGGATATCCCAAACACTGGAACAGTACCTGGTACATTGTTGTGTTTCAATAAATATTCGTTGAAGGAATGAAAGTAAGTAGTGGGGCACTGGGAAATTAAGACTTCTGTTTTGAATGTATTAAATTTGAGATGTCCTTTAAGCATCTATGGGGATTGTCAAATAGACTTTTTCTTCCCAGAATGTGTGCAGGTTTATAACCACCACAAGATTAGTAACTTGGTCTTAACCTTTTTTTCTTAGAAAGCAATGTATCCCTCTTTTGGCTTTCTCTTATCTTCTAGCATCTTGCACTCACTTTGGATCTGGCAGAAAACTGGTGAGATGCTGGGTTTCATATCCCTACCCAGTCATATTTAGTCATCAAGTGATGTTAGTCACCTTTAGTCATAGTTGGCCTATAATCATTTTTGTTAACTCTTACTTGTATGTATACATGTGGACATACACATGCTATTCACTATTCCTGATATGTATTAATCCTTTCTAATTTTTATTATATTAGTCACAGTACACTGCTCATTGTGTGTAAGATATTATACCAAGATTATAGAGATTTATAAATAAAAACATACTTTCAGAGTTTAGAGTTTTAGTGAGGAAGTAGAACACAGAACACATAAAAATAACAATTTCAGATCAATGCAAGTGTGAATTAAAGTTTTTTTGCATGTGTAAAACTTAACAGCTGTGCTAAATTGCAAAAACAGCCAACTCACATTTTAATTATGCCAGAGGCAGTGAAGCACACTACTTATAACCCTATAATCACTAGGCTTGGGTCCTAGCATTCTTTTGTTTGTCCCTTAGTTGTTTTACTTTAGTAGCAATTTAAGAAATACTGGCTAAGGGCAATAAGAAGACCAAGTTTACAGTAATAGTATGTTATCTAATCAGCTTTTTAGAGTAACATTTTAATAGGACTGTAACTAGCCAGCTGTAATCAATAACTCACACAAATACATTCCCAGGATAGGGGATAGGGAAGGACAGAGGTTTTTCTTTTTTTTTAAAAGATTTTATTTATTTATTTTTAAAGAGAGGGGAAGAGGGAGAGAAACATCAATGTGTGGTTGCCTCTATCATGCCTCCTACTGGGGACCTGGCCCACAATGCAGGCATGTGCCCTGACTGGGAATTGAACCAGTGAGCCTTTGGTTCACAGGCCAGCACTCAATCCACTGAGCTACACTACACCAGCCAGGGCGGAAGGACAGAAACTTTTAAAAATAAGACAATTCCAAGAGAGGAAACTACTATTATACATTCAGTGGTCACTAGTCCCAAAGATCACACACTGTTTTCCAAAATGGCTATTTCACATTCTCACCAGCAATGTATGAATGTTCCAGTTGCTCTGCAACTCACCTAACAAGATTGTCAAGCAACTAATAAGTCTTATTAATTTTAAGTACACTAGCGGATGTATAGTGGTATGTCACTGTGATTTTAATTTGTATTTCTCTGATAACCAATGATACCTGCGCATCCTTTCATGTGTTTATTTACCATTATTTTGGAAGACCGTGGAAACCACAGACTATAAGCAAGATTATAGTGAGGAGGGGGCTCAAGAAAGGGATCCCACAAAGTTTTCTATGAATTCCTGAGCTCAACCTTGAAATGTACATGTGTGGGTGTGACTCTAAACAACATATCAAAAGCACTGAACTACAGGGCAGACCACTGACTGCCCATGTCCCAGACTGGTCCTGGGTGGTACACACAGGACAGATCTGAACAGGCAGTACAAAGCCTTTGAAAACTGAACTGATACCGGAATCAGAGCCCATAGAAGGTAAGTCAAAACTTGCAAAACCTAACTGAGTCATTCACTGCTAGGACAAACAAACAAAAAAAATACTATTTTTTATAATATTTAAACAAGGCTCAGATCTCACACAATTCAAAATGTCCAGGATATAATCCAAAATTATTTGACATTCAAAGAACTATGAAAATGTCAACAACTTGCAAGAAAAAATAATCTATAGATACCAACCCCAAGATGATGCAGATGTGGGAATTATCAGAAGAACTTTAAAGCAATTATAATAGCTATGCTCTAAGGACGTAAGATTAAACATTCTTGAAATAAAAGAAAAGAAACAGAGGACATAAAAAAAGAACAAAATGGCCCTGGCTGGTGTAGCTCAGTGGATTGAGTGCCGGTCTGCAAACCAAAGGGTCGCAGGTTTGATTCCCCAGTCAGAGCACATGCCTGGGCTTCAAGCCAGGTCCCCAGATACGGGGTGCACCAGAGGCAACCACACACTGATGTTTCTCTCCCTCTCTTTCCCCCTCTCTTCCCCTCTCTCAAAAAATAAATAAATAAAATTTTTAATTAAAAAAAATTTTAATAAGACTTATTGGATGGCTTCAACAGGGAAATGGAAATGACAAGGGGGAAAAAGTGACTTAATTTGAAGATAGATAAACAGATATTACCCAATCTGAATAACAGAAAAAAAGAATTGAAATAAAAAACAGAGTTTTAGGGATAATACCAAAATGTCTAACATTCCTGTCTTTAGTCTTGGAAAGGAAAAAAATAAAAGTGTGCCATGCTGAAAACATTGTTGTAATAATGGCTGAAAACTCCTCAAATTTGGCAAAAGACATAAACTTCCATTTCAAGAAGCTTAGGAAATCCCAAATAGGATACGCTCAAAGGAATTCATGCCTAGATACTTCACAATCAAACTATGGAAAACTAAAGATAAAGGAAAAAAACATTAAAAGTAGAGAAAAATGATACATTTATATAGGGGAACAACTCAAATGAGTGTGAATTTCTCATCAGAGGCCATGGAAGCCAGAAGGCATAAAATGTTAAAAAAAAAAAAGGAAGGAAGAAAGAAAGAAAGAATTAAAATAAAAGAATCATCAACCCAGAGCCCAGTTTTATATTCAGTGAAAACGTCTTTCAGGGAATGAAGACAAAAGGCGATTCTCAGTGAAGAAAAACTAAAAGAATCTGCCGCAAGGACTTGCTTTAAAAGAAATGCTACAGGATATTCTTCAGGCAGAAGAGAAATGATACCAGGAAAAAAAAACAAAACCAAAACCAAACATGGAACTTAAAAAAAAAAGGTAAATATCTGGGTAAATATAATAAACTATTTTTCACCTCTTAAATTCTTTAAAATATGTATGACAGTGAAAGGAAAAACCTTAACGCTGGTAGGGTCTGGTAGGGTTTTTGGTGTATATACTTATAATACCTATGAGAACTACAACACAAAGGGGGGAGGCAAAGGGTGGACATAAGATTTGCACACTTACCTTGAAGTGGTAAAACATTAATTCTAGGTAGAACTGTGAAAAGTTGTGTAAGTAAATTGTAATTTTTAGAGCAACTACCAAAACAAACTATATAAAGAGATATAGTAAAAACATTACAGAAAAAGTGAACTATTAAATATTCAGGCAATCCAATAGAAGGCAGGAAATAGAAGCAATGAAATTAAAAACAGAGTCAAACAGAAAAATAATAATAATAAAAAGGTAGACCTAAATCCAAACATATCAATAATTATATTCAATGTGAATGGTGCAAACATTTACACTAACTAAAAGAAATTGTTGAACAATTAAAAAACTAGACACTTGTTGTCTACAAGAAAAATCACTTTAAATATAAAAGTATAGGTAAGTAAAAAGTAAAAGAATGAAAAAAATACTGTATAAACACAAATTAGAAGAAGGAAGGATTGGGTATATTAATATCAGATAAGGTAGACTTTAGAGTAAAAAAAGTGGCAGAGATAAAGAGGAAAATTACATTAATGATAAAAGGGTCGATTCACCAAGATGATATAACAATCCTAAATGGGGTACCTGAAAACAGAACTTCAAAGTACATTAAACAAAAACAGACAATTCTAAAAGAAAAAATGAACAAATCCACAAATTATTGTTGTAGACTTCACGCTCCTCTCTGAGTAATCAACAAAACAAGTAGATTGAGAAACAGCAAAGATTAACAATGCAAACACCATCAACTAAATCTAAATGACATTTATAGCATAAGCCACCAAAAAACAGCAGATACGCATTCTTTTCAAGTACACATGAAACATTCACCAAGACAGACCATAAAAAACAAACAATAAATTTAAAAGAACTGAAATCACACAAAATATATTCTCTGACATGATGAAACTATGCAGAAATCAGTAACAGAAAGCTGTCTACAAAATAGCTTTCTCTATGAAATTTCATAAAAATAAGGCACATTTCCTGAGTCAATAACAATGAAGTCTTCCCAGAAGGCAATTAGTGAGTTTTGATATATACCTTAATCTGCTTCTAAACTCACAGACATCAATGTCAGAAGAGTAGCAAACTAACTTTTACTTTTCAAGACAAAGACAAAAAAGCTATCCTAACTTTAGAATATCAAACAGTCTTTATTCACCAATTTCAAGCTTTAGTTTAAAAATTACTTTAAAAATCATCTAAAAAACTGGAAACAAATGGGGATACTGACGTATGAATAATTTAAGAATATTTTGTGAGATGCCACAAATAGGCATTATTTGCCACCTGTGTTAAACTTAACACTTATTTTTCCAATACTAAATGTCAAAGACTGTATAATAATTAATCTTAACTAAGTACCTGGTTCAGATTTGTTATCTTGAGCTTTTCCTTAACAGAAAACCTACTTATTCAAAGCCAGAGTTCACTGAAAACAGAGAACCACCACCAATCTGTAGAGGCCTGATGTAATGATAGCTGTAGCTATTCCCTGATTCAGTTAATATCTTTGTTTATTTATTTTTAGGCTGATATGTCATGTGGCTCAACATAGACTAAAGGATGAAATGTCAGATTTCAGAATATCTTTATTCAAAGAAAATTTTATCTGAAAGTTTTCATCTTAAGTTTGAAGAGATGCAAAAGTAATGTGTAAATTTTAATATTTCCTGCATAATGCAAATTTTTATATATTTAAATAAAACATTACTATTTTAGATGTATCCAAATAAATAAATATACTATCGATTCTCTATAGAATTATTTATTTAGAACTAGCATGAACATACTCTAACAGTAGAAATTTTACATCCTCCTCTTTTCTCTTTGAACTTTTATTTTCATTCCATTTCCTCCAGATTGTTATTTGAATGTGATATACTTGTATGCTTGAAACTCTCATTGATCATCCTATCCTACTGCAATCTATTATATGCATGTATGTGTATTTAAATTTTTATTACTTTCCTAGGACCTTAATGCCCTGGATATTAAATGCTTATCTTCTAGATTGTATTATTACAATAACTACTGGTATACAATTTATCATAAAGCCATGGTATTATTATAAATTTTGATAAATAATAAACATAACACACAATAATTACTGAAAATATATCTTTTAGTGAGAAATTTATGATGCTATTAAAGTAATCACCAAATTGTCCCTTTTGTTTTGCTGTCCTGGAAGTGGGAGAAAAGAATACGAGGCTGAACCTCTTCAGCAGTTATCTTTCTCAGGCAGACCAATTTTAGGAAAGAGTAGGTATGGAAAATGTGCAAATTCATTTCGTGAATGTTACCCAAATTAACTGGTCTCTTCCTCCTCCCTATATATACCACAGTTTGAAAACTATTTAGACTATTTCCTATATTCACAAGGGGAGTTGACAAAAAAAAAGAAAGAAAAGAAAAAGAAAAATGGCATAAATTTTGCTTTTAAACCTTCTTACTAATCCAGAGTTTTCTATGGTCAGAAAAATTAAATGCAATGTACTATGAAACCTCAACACTTTCATTCTTTTATCAATGTCAAAGAACAAGACTAAAAGTTGTTAACCATTAGGAACCTGCCCAATACGTTAACAAATTGTTATCAACACTATTATGGGTAATAAAATCTTCTGATCAAAGGATCTACTCATACTCATTAAAATGCTTCAATCCATTTGCCTCACAACTAGTCTTCGTATGCTTTAAGATATCCAGCATTTCTGGGTTCATGATTATTTTCACTACAGAGAGGTGTAGCTTTAAGGGTGGGGGGCATGCTTAAATACATTCAACCCTTCATTCGAAGGTGTGACACTAATGTTTCAAGCAGAAAGCCGATTAAAAAATATATATAATCAATGCTTCAGTGTTAAGATAAACATAGCAAGTTTTTCTTTAACTTGCCTCAGTAGGCCAATTATAAAGTATCAAACTGTATTACACAAGAATCCTAACAATCTTTCAGAGAAAAAAAACTGCAATGTATTTTTTTTAATTAGGGGAAGCACTTTAGAGTGTAGGAATATAGACAGTATTTAAATCTGAAGCTTATTGTTATTTCTTTAATAAAACTACATTCAAGGACAGTGAAAAGTTCTCATTCTGGGTTTTGTGAATAATCTATTTATAAATAATGTTATTAAGTGATGGTTTTGCACTCCTTGAGGTATTTTTAAAGGTTAATTAGCATGATGTGCATAAAAAATTTTAAGTGTAATATCTGGGTCAAATAAATGGAAAAAACAGAGTTTGCCCTTGAAAAAAAATTCCCCATATTCTTGGTCTTTAAATTCAACTTCACTTTGACCAAATCGTAACTGAACTTGGTCTCTGTATTCTGAGAAGCTTATCTTATGAATATCTACTTCCTTTACCACTCCCACTGAGTATATATTTGCTAGTGATATGATTCTACAAATTAAACTAAATTACACAGTCCTGCATCTGTTTTCAGTTTTATCTAAGTCAACACTCTCACACACAGCTCTCTGAACTGAATGTTCCCTTTTTATTTGAAAAAAAGTACTTTCTAATTCTCTACCACCTGAGTTAAAAAGAAAACAAGAATGGCGGGAAAGCAAATCTAATTTTAGACACTGGATCTGAAGATTTAGGGGCCAAATCCTAAAACAGTGTTTAGTGTTTTGTTCTCAGTCTTTCATGTAAGTCTTAAGATCATATTACAAAATACACACCTGCACTGCTCCTAGAGGTCAGATTTTATATTAGGCTGTATTTCAGTTCACTACAGCAAACTCATGACTCAAGTAGAAGCAAATATTCTGTTTGAGTATTGTTTTAGCTCTTTATTTTCATTTTAAATTAGGTGGCACTCAGATTAAAAGAGAAAAAGGAAGAATGAGATGCAATAGGTTCCTTAATGCAGAAGATCAGGTAAGGCCAAATTATAAAATGTGTGCCTTATTACTGCACATTTCATTATCAATAGTATTCTTAAAACATGAACAATAGGTTGAGAATATCTGAACTATTAGCGTTCTTTAAAGAAAACATCCCAGTATAAAATGTCAGAAGTACATTCAATGTGGAGGTGAAAAAGCACTCATCTGTGTGTGTGTATATATATTGTATATATACACACACACACACACATACACATATATATATATAGTCTCAGACAGATATCAATATGCAGTCATGTGCTGCATAATGTTGGGTATACATTCTGAGAAATGCGTTGCGAGGCAATTTTGGCGTTGTGTGAACGTCATAGAATGTTCCTACACAAATGTAGATGGTCTAGCCTACTATACACCTAGGTTCTATGGTACAGCCTATTGCTCCTAGGCTACAAACCTGTATAGCATGTTATTGTACAACATGAGATTAAATCAAGAACAAGAGAAAATGATGCAATCAAGAGACTTGATAAATATGAGATATATGAGGCTGTTGCCCGTGTAACAAGGCATACTGTTTTACTGCAAACTTCTTTGTAAGTAGAAAGAGTACATTCTAAAATAACCATAAAAAGTATAGTAAATAAATAAAGCAGTTACATAGTCATTTATTATCCTTAACAAGTATTATGTGCTGTACATAATTGTATGTATTATGTTTTTACATGACCGGCAGCACAGTAATTTGTTTACATCAGCCTCACCACAAGCATGAGTAATGCACAACAATGTTACAACGGCTACACCATCACTATTTCAGCTCCATTATAATCTTATGGGATCCCGTCACATATGTGGTCTGTCATTGACCTAAACGTCATTACACAGTGCATAACTGTGTGTTTACACATACACAGAGATGTGTGAATTTCTGGCTCCAAGCAATTATTACACCAGGAAACAATATTAGTTCAATTTTTAAAATCAGGTACACTGTCATATGCTTTCCGCATCTCTCCTAACTCATAAATCTCTTTATCATCTTGATCTCCCTCTCAAGATCCTGAGCCTATTTCCCAAATGCCCACTGGGTACTTGTAACTAGTATACCAAGTACTGCCTCCAATTTTCATTCCTCTTCCATCTAAAGAGAAAACACACACGCACACATACACACACTCTTCTCCAATTAGTATTTCCCATTCCATTATCATTCTTACTTATCAAGGTTCAAAACCTCTGTTATACCTTTGGGTCCTTCTCCTTGACATTTTTCTACCATCTAATTTGACGGTCAATCCTGATTTTTTCTTGCACAATTTCTTATGTACCATCTCGTACTCTCTTCATTCCCACAGCATCCCTCTAGATCAGCAATTTTCAACAGGTATGCTGTAAGAGGCACACTGATGTGCTTCAAGAATTTTTTTCTAAATCCTCACCCAAGGACATGCTTATTGATTTTAGAGAGGGGGAGGGCGGGAAAAGAGAGAGAGGGTGAGAAACATCAACTGGTTGCTTCTCATACGGGACCCAACCAGGGACCGAACCCACAACCTAGGCATGTGCCCTGACCAGGAATCAAACCTGCGACCTTTCAGTTTACAGGACAATGCTTCAACCAACTGAGCCACACCAGCCAGGGCAGCAAAATTTTAAAACATGCAACATCTGACAACTTAGGGACACCTCCTTTCCCTTAGATTGTCAAATAAAAAAAAATGACAACAGCCGACACAACAATAGCTGTCTAGTGTGAATGAATCAAAATTACACCTTTTTGTGTGTGTGTGTGTGAGATCAGTAAAATATTTATTTTTGGTGTGCCACAGAATTTTAGTAATTAGTTTACATGTGCCATGAGATGAAAAAGGTTGAAAAATCGCTGTTCTAGATAAAGTCATGATCTCTAAAAAAAAAAAAAAAGCCTCACTCCAAATGACTAAAAGTCTCTCTCCCTCCAGGACTCTTTCCCTGCCAATACACTTAGTATACATATAACACCAAAATGAAAAGCACCACACTGTTTTTATTATCAAAGAATTTATACTCCAGCAGAAGACACACACACACAAAACTATTAAGAATGTGCCCTGACTGGTATGGCTTGGTGGGTTGGGTGTCATCTCGCAAAGCAAAAGGTTGAAAGGTCGCCAGTTTATTCCCAGTCAGGGCACATGCCTGGGTTGCAGGTTCAGTGCCCGGTTGGAGCACATGCAAGAGGCAACCAATCAATGTTTCTCTCTCACATCAATGTTTCTCTCTAAAAATAAATAAAATCTTTAAAATACTATTAACAATGTAACAAAAACTATTAACAATTATACTGATGGCATAAACAAAAAGATCTAGGAAGGAAGGAGACTGACAGTTGCTACAGGCAAGATTTCAGAGGAGGTTCCAGCTAAACTAGAGGAAAGCTTTCCAGATGGAAAACAGCCCAATGTGTGAAGTTTCATATTTTAGGGGAAAGATAAAAGTTCAGTGGCAGGGATGAAGCAGGAGAGAAGACAGGAAATGTATGCTAGAGTTAGACTATGAGACCCTTAGTGTTATGCTAGAGAAGTTTAGATTTGATGCTGTTGAAATGTGAAACAAGCAAATATTACATAGAAGGCTCTATTTTAAGTTTTTGGGTTTGCTACTTTGTTTTTAATATATAATTTTAAAAACTAATAGAACCAAACACATCTTCCAGAAGTTACTTATCATCTACACTTCAGATTAGTATACAGACTTCTGTAGAAAAATTAGATATATGGGCAGTCAAATTGGTTTGTTACTTAAATACACTGTGTCTTAATAATCTAACAACTGCTGAAAGGGGGCATGTTTAAAATCTCCCACTTTATAAGTTTGTCTATTTCTTTTAAAAATTTTTATTAAAGTATAATGGCATACGATATATTAGTTTCAGGTGTACAACACAGTGATTTGACATTTATATACCTTATGATATGATCACCACACCAAGTCTAGTAACCATCTGTCACTAATGTCAAGTGTTTATACTGTTTATTTTATTCCCTGTGCTGTATACAGTTTGTCTATTTCTTAGTATCACGTATTATATTTTTTCAGTTCTATGCTGTTCATTTGTTTCCCATTTTGTTTTGTTTTAAATAGATTCCAATTTTCTGGCATCATCTGGATTAATCCGCAATAACCTGTTTAATGACACACAGAAAATGCTCCCTAAGGATAAGCTTTTCAGTCCATTTTTGCACCAAATCTAACCTGTTAGGCTGTTCAAAACATTTTGGTAATTATTTTCCCCATGCTCTTCCCTTCCCATCAGCAATCTACTTCAAGCCAAATATACCTCAATATTCACAGCACATTAGTGCTACTCAGTCTGACCTCTGCTTTATGTAGATAATGGTTGCCCACATGATCACAGGAGTTTATATTCACAGAAACCGAATCAGTTACATTATATGCCATCTGGTCACGTTTCATAACTCTGTGCCCATAGTATAAAAGGAGAGGAAAGAAACTTTGATAAATCCACAGAACATTTTCTTCTTTCAGAGAAGAAAAAATTTCATAATTACCAGTTTGAAAGGACTCAGCCCCAACTTAGTAGTGGTTTTAGAAGATGTAAGTATAAAGCCTTATGGTAGCTGACTAGTCACAGAATGTACAGACTCACATGGGTGACATATATGCCTGACAACTATATTTCAGACCAATTTCCTATGACAATACTAATTCATACAATAAGGAAGGCAATCTAAAAGTAGGTCATCTGAGATAAGTATCTGGGGCTCAGTCCTTACTGGAAATGACTAATATATAAACAAGACAGGGCAAAGAAAAAGCCTAAAAGAAGTAGTATCATATGCAACTTATAAGGTGTTTTGTTCCTACTTAGAATTTGAAAATAAATCAATTTTATCACAGAGTGACCAAAAATGGTGTTTTTGTTAAACTGCAGGTCATGGTCCATTAATGAGTTGTGAAATATATTAGTGGGTTGAGACAAGCTTTTTTTTTAAAAATGAAATAGTAGAAACTACAAATAACAATACTCGAATACATTGCAAAGGTGAAGTACTGTTTCATGAAAATGTTTCAATTTTATGTACACACATATATGAAGGGTACATAATTAACTAAAAGGTATTTTACATTGTAGGTCACAATAAAAAAAGTTTGAAAACTACTGATCTAGGATCTACCTGAAAGATAAGCTTATTTTCTCAGAGTAGGAGCAAAATTGGGAGAAACATTTTTATCCATTTTTGGAAGATTACCTAGTCTAGAGATCATCTAAGATCTTAAATAACTATATATTCATTTTTCAGATGCCAAATTGATTTAAAAATTCAAAAAAGACTACTGTTAATCTTCTATATACCAGGAATTGTTCTATGTGCTAGAAATAGAAAAATGAATAAAAATAAATCCCTGCCCTCATGAAGTTTAACTTCTACCAGGCTGTATGTAAGTGCTTCACACTCACTTTCGCTCGGGTCTCATAATCCTATGAGGCAGACAGTATTTATCTTCACTTTATATAGGAGGAAACTGAGGGTTAGAGAAATTATTTAACTTGTCCAAGATCGATCTCTCTCTCTCTCTGTCTCTTTCTCTCTCAAACACACACAGAGCAAGTCAATGGCAGAGCTAGTATTCAAACCCGAGGCAGCAGCATTCCAAAGCTCTGCTCTTAGCCACTATAGTACATTACACTGCCTTCCAGCATCCTTCAATCTGCAGGAAAATGAAGTGGAATTACTTGCCATTTAAAAAATGTTTTAAGTTGTAAGAGGACAATTCTTAAAAGTTGACTTAAACTAAAATTCAGTTTCATTAAATTTGCTTTAGGATAAACATACTCGACCATCAGATGATTTTGAAAAAGTCTTCTGTGAAGGAATAGACAAAAGGCCTATAAATCAGCACATTGTGGTTTAAAAAAACATACAGAAGGCCTACTCCCTGAATAAGTTCAGCTTAGACTCCCACAATAACAAGCTTTAGCAGAATAGTAAGACTATTCACAGGCCTTACTAGGATAATCATTCCCTAGACTGGAGCCTGCAGGTTTGAGAGAGGAGCCTGCAGGTTTGAGAGACATGTTGAGAGAAGCAATGCTGACCCACACAGGCAGCTAGACATGCTGAGTCAACCCTGGCAATGAAGGTCAAGATGGTGGGGCCAGATGACCTCGCATCTACACTATTAACACACTCTCTGATCCTTGAGAGCAGCAATTGTTTCTGTTTGCTCCCACTGTATTCCTGTCACCTAACAGTGTATGGGACGTGGCAGGTACTCAGTAAATATTTGCTTAATGAATATTATACAAGTTATTTAAAAATTTTTCTTCTCTCAGGCCTTGGTTTCCTATAATGCAAAAGGGCTGGACTAGATTAATATATTCACTTTCAGCTCTAAAAGTCTACTTCTTTGAGCTAGAATTTCTAAATACATCACATAAAGCATCAGTAAAATTACTCCAAGATACCCGTGTCTGAATAATAGTCTGAATACATGCTTAGTCACAAGGTTTCATAACATCTTACAACATCTTATTTATGCATTTCCACATAAGATAAACAATGAATTTGCCCTGTTGATAATAATGAAACTGCTCGATATTGCTGAGACAGAAAGAGATAAAAGCTAGCTATTGTAGAAAAAAATATAAAATACACCTGACCATTTAGCTAAAACAAAAGAGAAGCTGGCGCTCACAAAAATAACAATAGCAGCAACAAAATTAAGCTTCATCAGATGTTTGAAGAATCAGAAAAATCTGTTAGCTTGTTTAACCAAATAATCTTACTGTGAAGGCAGAACACTTATTTTTTAAATAGTATAACACAGGTTTATCTCCCATAAGCAATTGTTAATTAGAAATTACTTCTTAATCTTTTATGACTTTCTCCAAAAAGGAAAACTAAATTATTTTTAACCCATTATCTCAAATAATGGAGTAACTTAACTGTATCACAAAACCACTAGTTCATGACGTCAGGTTTTATTAAATATATTTGCTGAAGACTGAAATGGAATTAAATATTAAAGTGTGTCCCTCATCTATAAAAATTTAAATGGTTTTCAAATCACCTTTAATTGTTATGGGCAGAAAGTTTTTTTTCTCAACATTTCAAACTCCTTTGTGGATATTTGTTATACACGGAGTGGGGCAATAGTAGGTTTACAGTTGTGAGTACATGAAACAGTTTACTCTTGTATTATTATTTATGAATTATTGTATTATTTTCCACTCAAACAATTGTAAACTTACTTTTGCCCCACCCTGTATAAGAAACATTGGTAGAAACTATAGGGAAATCAGAAAACTCTAGAAAGTAAGGAGTCCTCACATGTAGGGCCCAATCTGGGTACATGTGTCTGGACATACAAAGTCAAAGAGGAATTCAAAAGTTTAAATGAAGGCATGTTAAGAGAAGTATCATAAGATATTTCTTATGTGACTGACAATAAATACAAAAGGAAGACTTAAATTCCACCATGGGCAGATTCTAAGAAGAGAAAAAGTTTATACTGATGACATTTCCATGGGTTGACTTCTTCCTTTTGGTTACTCTTAATTAAAAACAGTCTAAGCCTGTTATATAAAAACAAAAAAGTTATTATTCAAAGGATACCAAAAGGTTAAAATCAACAATGGCTGCTTTTATAACATTTAAAAGAAAAGTAAACAATTCAAGCTTGCTTTAACAATTCTTTTAAATATAACACTCCATGAGAAATTGGAAGCCTTGTGTATTGCTGGTGGGAATACAAAATGGTACAGCCACTGTGGTAAACAGTTTGACAGTTCCTTAAAAGCTAAACATAAAATTACCATATGACCCAACAATTCAACTCCTGAGTACACGCATACACCCAAAAGATTTAAAGACAAGGACTCAAACAGATACTTGTACACCAACACTCACAGCAGCTTTATTCATAGTAGCCAAAAGGTGGAAACAACCCAGTGCTTATCAACAGATGAATGGATAAAGGAAATGTAGTATAAATATAGTTCTAACGGAATATTTCTCAATCGTAAAGAGGAATGAAGTTCTGTCCTGGCCAGTGTGGCTCAGTTGGTTGGACCATTGTCAATTCCCTGTCAGGGCACATGCCTGGCTTGTGGTTTGGTCCCCAGTCGGAGTGCGTACGACAGGCAACTGATCGATGCTTCTCCCATACTGACGTCTCTCTCCCTCCCTTCCTCTCTCTAAAATCAATAAGCATGTGCTTGGACAAAGATTTAAAAAATTTTTTTTAAAAAGGAATGAAGTTCTGATACATGCTACAAAATGAATGAATCTTGAAAACATCACACTAAGTGAAATAAGCCAGATTCAGGGCAAATATATGGTTCCAGTTATATGAAATATGTAGAATAGACAAAATCATAGAAATAGAAAGATTAGAAGTTACCAGTATATAAATGTCTATAATACATCACATATTGTACACCTGAAACTAATACATTTTATGTCAACTGTAAACTGAACAATTAAAAAAAAAATTACCAGCAGCTGGGAAGGAAAAAGGAATAGGGACTTAATGCTTAATGCTCAGTTTCTATTTCAGGTGATAAAGAAGTTTTATAAATAAACAGTAGTGACACAGTTGCACAACAATATGAATAAATTAATGCCACTTAACTCTACATTTAAAATAACAAATTTTATAACTGACATATCTATATGTTTCTATATACACACATGCTACCACAATTTAAAAACAAACAAACAAAAAATACCCAGTCCTGGCTGGTGTGGCTCAGTCGATTGAGCCTGTGAACCAAAAGGTTGCCAGTCTGATTCCCTGACGGGGCACACGCTGGGTCAGGTTATGGGCTGGGTTCCCAGTTAGGGATGTGCAAGAGGTAACCAACTGATGTTTCTCTCCCTCTCTTTCTCTTTGCCTTTCTCTCGCTCTAAAAATAAATAACTAAAATTTTAAAAAAACAAAGAAATGAGCATTCCCTGATCACACCACAAGTTAGAATACAAAAGGAAAAGGTGCCTTTACATAAAATGAAGAAAACTGGTGGTCATCACTATTAACCAAGCTGTCCAGCGTGGCCACTGGCAGCCTGACTTGATGTGCCTTCTGATATGATGTGATCTATATGATGGTCTTGCTGGAAAATTTGACCTGAATCTTATCATGAAGAAGGTGACACCTAGAATACAGGATATTCTGTAGGACAACTGGCCTAGACTCTTCAAGGGTTCACCATCATTGAGAAAAGAGAATGTTGACAATGATTGTTCTAGATTGGGGAAACTAAACAAACAAACAAACAAACAAACGAACGAACAAACAAACCGCAAGAGCCAAGTGCAGTTTTTGAACCCTTATTGGATCTGATCTGCAGGAAAAGAGCTATCAAGAATATTTTTGGGATAACAGATGAAATTTGAGTTACCATGATAATCTGAGGTACCACGTAGGATGAGAGTACTGAATTACTGTTGATTTCTCAGTGGTAGTCATGGTATATGGTTATATAAGAGAATGTCCCTGTACTTAGGAAATACATGCTGAGGTACTAACAGGTGCAGTGTCATGAAATCTGCAATCTACTTTTGAATGGTTTGACAAAAGAGAATGAATGGTGGGGGAGGGACGGAGAGCACACTGGAACAACTGGTATAGTAATTGGTGAATTTAAATGAAGGGTATAGAGGTGTTCATGTAATTTTCTTTCAATTTTACTATGGGTTTGAAAAATTCAAAATTAAAAAAAAGATTTAAAAAATTAGAATTCTTCAAAGTTCCCTCTTTTCCACTCAGAGTATTCTAAGGATGCTAAATGAACAATGGGGAAAATATAGCAAATTCAGTGCTTTACATACCTTCTACATCATACCAATGTGCACCATTTGTGATCCCATCTTTGAAAGTCTCATCTTCATCTCCGGGGCAATGAGGTGCCCCAGTTTTCATGATGGGGTGGTTTGAAGCATAGGCTTTTGCCAAGTATTTAAATACTTCATCATCTGAGGTTTTGCTATAGATTCCAGTGGCCTTATGTTCTGGAGAATCATCAAAAGGATAGCTTGCTACCACTGAGCCACCATGCAGATTTCCAGAAAGCACAAACCTTTGAAAATACAACCAAATCACAGATCACTTAAAAAAAGCACAGAAAACACCATGTATTTAAAAATTTTACATCTTTCATAAATAAACTCAGGGTCTCTTAACACCTAGGAGACAACTCTATCAACTGTTATAAACAGATCAACAACAAAAAAAGAAAATGGAAAGGAAGCATTTTCAATTTAACAAATTTCAAATAGTTTTTACAATTCGATTAACCTCAAATAACTTTAAAGAATTTTTCCATTATTAAAAAAAGGAGCTGGATAACACAGTATAAGCTAATGTTTTCTGGAGACATCTTATTCAGTGAATTCCAAATCCATGTATTAGGTTAAATAATGAGTCTGCCAATAGCTAATCATTTTCTGACCTACAAAAATGACAATATCATACAGTTCAACCTAAAACTTGTAGTTCATAATGTGTTAATTTCATAGGAAGTGTGGCTTGTATAAATATTTGCTGAATGTATTAGGTTAATAATTTTCATGCTTTTTATATTACTGTTCAAAGAGAATTTTTATGATACAGAGTCTAAAACAGGATGTGTTTTGCCTTGCTCCAGGTTCACAATATACTAAATTCACATTTTCAAGAGAGAAGCCACAGCTGAGAAGACTGGCGGGGCGGGGCGGGGGGGGGGCGGTACGGCAGAGTGGGTGTAGAAAGAATCTGATACACTGCGCTGCTTTCATAGAAAAACAATACAGCACATAAAAGACTAGTCCTCCACTGCATCACTGTAAAAGCTGCTCTCTTTCTAGGCCCCAGGTTCATGATTGGGCCTTTAGAAAATAAACTGACAGGGAGACAAGGCTGTTCCTATAAAAGAAACACTTTTACTTTTTTATGTTTCTATTTTTAAGTGAATCCATTTACAATCTGGTCAAATTTACAGAAACAAGAATACTCCTTTTATGGTGAAAGCTAAAGGCAAAAACAGGCTGAAGTCCTATTTATACGTCTCTTCCTCATGTAACAGTTCAAGCCATCACTATGAGTAGAGATTAAACACTTTCCTCTTTGTATCTGAAAATGCATTTTCTTGCTTCTGTCTTTTTTGTGGTTGAAATGAACTAACCTACAGAAATTCTAAAGGGAGTTGATATATAACATTTATTTCTATATGCTTGAAAGAAAATTAAACCTATAGAATGTCCCAGAGGAGATCAAACAGTAAAAATTACACAGAATCTGTTCATCGGTAGATAGAATTTAGCCATTAAAGACAGTGATTAAATACTAAAATAGACTATGAAAAGACACTAATTAAAAACTAAATAATTATAATTAGCACTCTGCCAGACACCACAGGAGAATGCCATTTGGTGTAGCGGCAATAGCACAGGCTATGGAGCCAGCCAAATGTAGGTTAAGAACATTGGGTCTCCCAGACCTGTCTCACTAAAAATATGATCAGGAGAACTTACTACCTCTACTGAACCCCAAACTACCTCTCATCTGTAAAATGGGGATTAATGCTACCTGCTTCCCATGGTTGTTATGCAAATTAAAGAAAATAATATATGTGAAACATCTCCAGCAAAATAACTGCTTTGGAGCACTTGCTCAACAAATGTTCATTCTTTGGAGAGATCTAGCATCTTGCGTAGAGTCATCCTGCCTTACAGAGACTATCATTCTACTCCCCAGTTCCACTGCCAGCCCTTGGGTGACGCGAGGATACAGAAACAAAAGCTAATTACATATTCTAGTATTCTAACTCCACCTTACTCATCCCTCCCCCATAGCTTAAGGTATTAACAATTTACTTTCTGGCTTGCATGCCTAAAATATTTTAAATACTTTCCCCCCACTGACTTTGGGGAAGCTACAAGAAGGGGGCCCAGTTCAGGCATCCATTCAGCAACAAATTTTCTTGAGTGTCAACTGCGTGCCGAATGGCCTACATACTAGTGTACCGCGGTGAAGAAACAAAACACAAAAATGCCCTCACGGCATTCACATTCTAGGGAAATAAAATAACTAAATATTCTAAGTAACTGAAACATGCTATTTTAATTATGTATTTTCAATTAAAACTTGAAATTCCAAGATTCTCTACTAAATGCCATTTTTGACTTTGATCCACAATTCTTGCAATACTTCTTATAAATATTATTAAAATGGCCTAACCAAATATGGTACTTTTAGAACAATGAAATACTTGCAGTGTACTAGAGTGATAATTGATCTAATAATTGATTTTCTTTATTCTACTTACAGTCTTAAAAGTACCAATGCCATTCTTTATCAAGCCAATTTTGCATATCAATCCAATTTTATTTAAAAGGTATTTTATGGTTTCCATTCAAATCAATTCTCTTAAGTGTTTCTCATACTTTGGTATCATATTTCATTCCTTGCATAAGACTTTAAGTCTGCTAAATATATTATAAACAAGAGTTTACAGATACTAAAATGTAAATCTCTAAGTTAACTCTATTATGCTCTACAGATAACCCTATAAATAACTTTTAAAAATTAAGACAACTTGATGTCTGATAAATTAAACTCTAAAGATTCTGGAAACTGTAGATATACACACAAGTCTGCAAAAGTAATCTGTACCCACCTTCAACAATATGATTAATGCTTTTCACAAAGATACCAAAAATAATTTATATGCTAACCTATTAAAGTCTAAGCACATATCTTTAATTAAAGAAATACAGTGTGACAAGAATATGGGTGTCAAGTAGATTGTAAAGTCTTTATTTTAATAATGGAGTTAAAATCTTATATATTTTCCTAAGTATATATCTCAATTATCAAGAGTACAAAAATATTTATTGGATGAAGTTTAAAGTGAGACAAAGAAAATAAACTTCACTTTTCTAAGGAGGAGGAAATGTCTTAAAATTTTACATATTCAAAATAGTAACAGAAATCTATTTCCAATATAGCTAAGTGAATAGGATATCAATAAATTATGCAAATGATTTTTCACAAAATACAGTGAGAAAGGTAATGTCCCCATACAGACTAATGTTTTGGGTTTTAAATTTCCTATCCATAAAGCTGACTCTACAGTTAAGTATCAATCTCAAATGTGTGTGCTTATGTTTTTAATTTCATTCACGTATCTGTGTCCTTTGCTAGTAATCATTAGAGAACATGCATTTTGAGTTCATTTTTTTAAAAATCCTCACCTGAGGATGTTTTGTTGATTTTAGAGAGAGGGAGAGAGAAACTTCGATGTGAGAAACATTGATTGGTTGCCTCCCCATTGCGCCTGTGCCCCACAAGGGGGTAAAACCCGCAACCTAGGTATGTGCCCTGACTGGGAATTGAACACGCAACTTTTTAGTGTGAGGGATGGCACTCCAATCAACTGAGCCATGTGGCCAGGGTTTGAAATAATTTTTGAAGACTGAGGGTGCTGGGTCAATTGTTCTTCCTATATGAAGGGTCCAGCATAAATAAGGTCCCTTTTTTATCACAAAATCTTTTATTACAAAATCATAAGCATGTAATTCTGTAACATAGCAATATCACACTCAAGCATACCATATGACATTTTATGTGAAATGTTCGAATTAAAATTATAAATTATTACATCCATATTATTACCCTACCAACCACACTCAGGCAGGCGTTACTTCTGCCAGACCCTGTATAGTCATCTACTTTCTCTTCTAATTAGAGTTACATGTTTGAAGAATGGTTGGGTATGATTGGAGTATTCCATATCCACAAAGCAAAATCACTTTCTATGCAATACCAACTGAGACAGATGAGCTTTTAAAATCCTCACAAGCTCATATCATTGAACTAACTGACCCTGGCCATAACTTATAATCATTAAACACTGGGGATATGAAAGAGTTAACCAGAGTGTGCATTTTGGACTCCAAATTTTAAAGTTTAAAGCTTTCAGTATAGCCTCGAGGTGAATGCACCAAGATAAAGTCCATTTTCATTTTTGGTTACAGCAGAACTAACACTGAAGAGGAGAATATAGTCATAGAATTTACATCCCTGTAAGGGTTGTGACAGGGCATTTTAAACATGTCTTTTAAGCACTGTAAACAGAGTATTTCATATATCATCTCAGAAAAGCCCTGGCCGCCACACCTTCTGACAATAAAATGTGCATTAAAGTCATGTTCCTTACGCAAATATTCAGAAGTCATGGCATGGTTATTTTTAAAAGAAAAAAAATTTCTGAAAGTATATGTGAAATTAAATATCTACAAGGGATCTCAAAAGGAGGAGTAAAGTGAAAGGTGCAAGATAAAAAGAATTTAGAACTGTCAAGATGCTCACAAATTTTCTAGGTGTTATATATACTGAAATCTTGTAGATGATTCCAACTCTCACAGAGAAACTTCTTTGTTCATTATTACTTTTATTTTATCTGTCAATCCAAAATCTTCAAATTAAGATGGAAAGATTAACTAGCTTTATGAAGACACACACACACAAAAAGGGTGGGGGGCAATACCCTGGCAAAGCTGATCCTTGAAAAAGAGGAGGTGCATACTCACTTCAGATGCTGTTCCGCCCAAAGTCCCCTCTTCCTTTATTCCCTGCCTGTTTTGCTGAAAATCCTACCCATCCCTAAAGACTCTGTGCAAGTTCTACCTCTTCCACAGAGATGATTCATATTATTGCTGCCTACACACATTTTGCTGTAGGAACAATTCCTATAAAGTTTTACTGGGTACATAAACGCACACTATATATATTTATAATACTCCCTTGTTATACACCAATTTCTTGAGGTCCTTTTGCTTTTGCTTTTCAAATCCCATATAGTGCTTAATAACACGTAAAGTGTGTATTAAGTGTGACAATAAAATGCACAAATGACATCAGAAACCCTTCAGGAGTCGAAAAGGAAGCCGTTCACAGATGAAGGTTCCAAATCTCTGCAAGCTCTCCAGCCATATCCATATGCTCCTTGGCTGAGTCACAGGAAGTAAAGACTGGAAGAAAACCGGTTTCTGTCAAACAACCAAGAGGAAGACCCGAGTGTCCTTTATCGATTCGGGGCTACAGTCCCTCTGTATGGCTGCTGAGAACACTAACAATCTGCCGAGACTAAGTCCCAGCTACACTCTGTACTATGTAAATTATTTAACCAATCTGACCCTCAGTTTCCCCATATGGAAAACAGCAGTATTAATGGTGTCTACCTCAGTAGGTTGTGGCCCCTGAAAGGGTTTAGCACAGTGCCCAGAGTAATAAGATAATCACAATATTGACAGCTTACCTATAAAATGGAGTGAGCTGACCTAGGTTATCCTTAAGGTCTCTTCCCTCACTCATACCCTAGGTCCTCTGAAAGCAGGAACCAGAATGCCAGGAAGGCATCTTCCCTCCGGCCAAACTGCTCTCTTCGCACCGGTGGAACAAATGACAGCCTCTGGGCAGAGCTTCCCGGACAATTAGCGGAACAGGAGGCTAAGCGGCCTGGGCCCTGTCCCCGTAATGAGATGCCACCCTCCACCCTAATGCCCCGGTCCCTTAGGCCTGCAGGCGCTGCGGAGCGCCCACTGAGTGCGGGGCCCTGCCTTTGCGCCGGAGGCTCGCTTGTGTGGACTGTAGGCGGAGGAAGGAAGACACTCACTTGTTCCTGAGGATCCAGTCGATAAGGGCGCGCACCTCCGGCACGTCGTCCAGGGCCGGGGGCTCGCCTGTGCTGAACTGGTCCGGGAAGCTGCGGTTGAGGTCACGGCCGCGGCTGTTGTCGCGGCCGCTGGACCCGGGAGGTCCACTGTCGCCGAAGCCGCAGTCGCCCTCGTGGGCGCGCTCAAAGCCATCGGGATTGAGGCTAGGCAGCACGTACACGTCGGTGGTGTTCAGCAAGCGGACGAGGCGCGGGTCTCCGCGGCGGTAGCCAGCCGCCAGCTCGCGGGCCAGGTACACCAGCACCTGGCGCGACACAGTCTCGTCGCCGTGCATGTTGCCTACAAGCTTCACCTGCGGCCGGCCAGGCAGCAGCGGCCCCGCCGCGTCCGGCCCCGTGTCGCCGTCAGGGGGTGGCGGCCCCAGGCCGGCCGTAAGGCGCAGCACCCATAGCGGCCGGCCCTCCACTGAGCTGCCTATGCTGAAGAGGCGGGCCAGGCCCAGGGGCCCCGCGGCCGCCGCCTCCCGCAGAGCCGAGCCCAGCTCCTCTTCGTGGTAGTAGCGGTCGAACTGGCCCTCGTTCGTCTCCGCGCCCGCGCTCGTCGTCGTTGTCGTCGCCTCCGCTTTCTTGATGTGCGCTGCCCGGGCCGGGCTCCGCAGCAGCAGCAGCAGCAGCAAGCACAGCAGCGGCGGGATGAGCCCCGGCCGCCCCGGCGGCCGCGCGCCCCAGCGGCTCGCCATCTTCCAGCAACGCGGCTAAGCTGGGCTTCACTCCCGCAGCTTGGAGCTCCGGGCGGCCGGCCCGGGCCCGCCGGATCCCCTCAGCGCTTAGCAACCCTCCGACCTCAACCAATCGTGGAAGGGCCTTCTGTGGCGTCACGTGGGAGGTGGGGCTTCCTTAAAGTAGCCGATTCCCTTTGGTCCTGCCTTCCTCCAGTCCGGGAAGAGTTTGGTCACTCTTCCTTCGCTAAGGTTCCTCTCGCTCTCCTCCGTTTTCTCTCGCCTGCATTTTCTCCGCTTGTTCCCTACTGGCTCAGTCTTTTCTTCATGGCTTATGCCTTTCTCTGAGTACTTTTACTAGCTCCCTTTGTTGGACTTTTTCCTGGCTGCACTTTAACGCTTAAAATCGAGAACCAAAAGAATCAAAAGAATCAAAAGGTTCGAAAGAATGGACCTTGGAAAAGCCTTAGGAAGCCTTAGCCCCTTCCGCCTTTCACCCCTCACCGGAGTCGTTCTGCCTCGGCTTAAGACCAACTCCCTGCACGCGATTGAAAAGAATGGGACACTTGGCGTGGTAGAGGCTCATTACCTCATAAAGCAATTCATTCGAATTTTAATTTCCATGTTGAAAGAAGGTGTCTCCTTTTTGTTTAGCGGATATCTGCTATATAGTAGGCTCCCTTTCTGTTCATTTATGTATTTCTTTGGTGTCCCCCAAGATTATTTCACTGTGGCTAATTCCTGTGGGTGCTAGTCTCAGCCCTCTGTAGGCAGATTTCATTTCATACTTCACTTGCCCACCTCTCACAACTTTCCTGAGTGACTTGTTCAGGTGTAACATGTAAGAACGACATTTTTAACGCAGCAGGTATGACATTTCTGGAAATGCTTGGTGAATATAATTCTTGAACTCAATGTTCAGTCAAAGCTGGCAAATACAGTGTTTTATATCCTACAGAGACCGTTAAACCCGTCTTTAAAGTAGGCTCTAGTCACTTTAGTTTGAAGAAACACAAAACTTTTAATCCTCTTATCAAGTGTGAAATTCTACCCATCTAACAACATAATTGTAGTAACTTTTATTTCCTTCTTTCAGAACCAGGCATTTCAAGGCACCGTCCTTGAACTATGATTGAACCCAGTATGACTAGTGAAGAGTTCATTCATTCATTTATCAAATATTTATTGAGCAACTACTGTGTGCCAGAACTAGGTGCTGGTGAGCAATTCATTCCACTCAGTTGGAGATTGTATAGAGTTTGTGATAAGTGCTACAGTAGAGATATGGGGACTCAGGCAAGGGAAACCTCATTCAAACTGAGGAAGAGGAAGGAAGAAGGGGAGAAAGTGGGGATCGTGGAGGGGAGGAAGGAATTCTGGACAGGAGGAAGAACAAGCACAGAAGGCTGGAAGGCTTGAGAGCAAATACTGCACATCCTGGGAACTGCATGTAGATCAGGATTCCTGATGTGAAGGAGCTCATAGGTGTGGAGGTGACCCGACAGGACACAAACCAGAGAAGCAGGACCAGATCCCAAAGAAACTCACAGGCCGGGCTCTGGGGAGCACTTATCTGGGAGACCATGGAGAGCCACTGATGGATTTTAAGCTGTTTTAGAAAAACTCCTCTGACAGCATAGCATGGAGAATGGAGTGGAAGGCCTAAGACTCAAGACTGAGAAAACTGTAAAGAAGATACAATCCAAGAAGACATTATAAGACACTGAACCCTTTAGGGCAATGACAGTGGAGGTGGAGAGAAGGAAGTGGATTTCAAAGACCTTTAATGAAAGAAAATGGACAGGATCTGGTGACAGAAGGAGGACTGTAGGCTGACTCCAAGTTACAGCATAAGCAACTTACAGGTGTTAACTGAGGTTTTTTAGGACAGGAGCAAGCACAGGCTCAGGTGAAGATGATGAGTTCAGCACAGTCTCTCTGGTCCTGTGAATGCTGCTTCTCCTCTGCACCCCATTTGGTCCCGTTTGCATCATACACAGCAGCTGCAACTCATCAGAAACAAAACCCCAACTGTGTACGGAGACCAGTCTCCCCTGAGAGTGCTTAATCATTACACAACACACCTTGACAACAATCCAAATCAAAGATGCCCCAGGGGACATATTAACCTCTAATCAGATACTTCCTTTTCTACCATTTTCACTCTCCTTTGAAACCTCTTCCTGCCACCTTGCTTCTGCAGCCTCACCTAGTGAGGTAGGCTTGAAATGTAAATAAGCATGAGGGCAGTGAAATAATACGAAGCAACTTGAACTAGCACCCTCCCAGGAATCCTCAGGCCTCAAGAGGCATGTTTGCAGCCTCTTTCAGGTCTGGAGCCTTCATCCTTATCGGGTACACTATGCCTGTGGTTAGAAGTGAAACCCACAGCTCCTGACCTTGTCACTGCTCACTAGAGGGGAACCTCCAGCTAAATACCTCCAGCTGTCCCTGAAAAGTCTTGAACCCTGTGACAGGTGGACTTTTCTTCCTCCCCCTCAAGGAAAACCTTGGCTTCCTAAGTGAGGGAACATGGAGAAAGACTTCCTATTCAGAGAAGCAGAGTGGTTACAACTTGGGTTTTTAAAAACAGGGCAGAGCAGTTAGATGACCGGCCTGACTTTGGTAACTACTTTCTTGAAAAGACTCATAGGTAATTGAACTTGTAAATGTCGCACAGTCTGGCGGAAACACTGGCGAACTCACACATTCAGCTTGGCAAATGTTTATGGAGCACCCACTCTAGTGAAGGTTCTACTGTGCTGGGTGCCTGAAGAATGAGAGATACTTCTGTCCCAGGAAGCCAGAGTCTAGTGAGAGAAACAGAACATAGGTAGGGCAGGATGTGTCCGCGGGGCCAGAGTTTATAGTGGGCTCTGGGCTAAACCCTTTACACTGGTTGATGCATTTAATCCTCACAAAAATCCTGTGGTAGGTACTATTATAATTCTCATTTCAAAGGTAAAGAGACTGAGAGCTAGGAGATCTCACAGCTGGTGAGCCACAGATCCGGAGCTCAAACTTAGGGGGTTTGGTTTCGGAGTCTGTGTGTTTAATCTCCATAATAGGTTCTATGTACTGAACTTAAAAAAATGCTACTGGAACGCAGAGAAAAAAAGTAACTAATTATGACAAGAATCCAGAGGAAACTTCCAAAGCCATTAGATCATGAGTTTTGGCATCAGAACTGAATTCAAATCTTAGATCAACCATTTTCTAGCTCTTTTAACTTGGGAAAGTTATTTCATTTTTCTGAGAATTAAATGTGATAATAGGTGTATAACCTTTAATGTAAGGCTTATTTGGTATATAACAAGCTTTCAGAGATTATTATTTTTAAATATATATTTTATTGAGCATACTATCATGGTTGTCTCAAATTTTCTCCCTTTGCCCCTCCACCCGGTACCCCCCATTCCCTCTGCAATCCCCCCCTTTAGTTCATGTCCATGGGTCATGCATGTAAGTTCTTTGGCTATTCCATTTCCTCTACTGTTAACATCCCTCTGTTTATTCTGTACCTACCAATTTGTACTTCTTATTCTCTGCATGTTTTCCCCATTCTCCCCATTTCCCCTCCCAACTGATAACCCTCTAAATGAGCTCCCTATTTATGATGCTGTTTCTGTTCTGCTTGTTTGCTTAGTTTGTTTTTTAGAGTCAATTGTTGATAGTTGTGAATTTACTGACATTTTAATGTTCACGGTTTTGATCGTCTTTTTCTTAAATAAGTCCCTCTAACATATAATAATGGCTTGGTGATGATGAACTACTTTAGCTTTACCTAGTCTGGGAAGCACTTTATTGATTCTAAATGATAGTTTTACTGGATAGAATAATCTGGGTTGTAGGCACTTGCTTTTCATTACTTTGAATACATCTTGCCAATCCCTTCTAGCCTACAAAGTTTCTTTTGAGAAATCAGCTGACAGTCTTATGGGAACTCCTTTGTAGGTAACTAACTGCTTTTCTCTTACTGCTTTTAAGAGAGCTTTATCTTTAACCTTTGGTATTTTAATTATGATGTGTTTTGGTGTGGTCTTCTTTGGATCCATCTTGTTTGGGACTCTGTGCTTCTTGGACTTGTAAGTCTATTTCCTTCACCAAATTAGGAAGTTTTCCTTCATTATTTTTTCTAATAAATTTTTAATGTCTTGCTCTTTCTCTCCTCCTTCCAGCATCCCTATAATTTGAATGTTGGTATCTTTAAAGTTGTCCCAGAGGTTCCTTAGCCTATCCTTGTGGGTTTTTTGTTTTCTTTTTTTATTCTTTTTCCTTCTTGCTGTTCTGATTGAATGTTTTTTCTTCCTTATGTTCCAAATCATTGGTTTGATTCTCGGCTTCATGACTCCACTGTTGATTCCCTGTAAATTTTTCTCTATTTCACTTATTTCTGCCTAGGCCTTTTTTAAGGTTTTGAAGTACCCAATGAGTTCCCTGAGCATCCTAACAACAAGTGTTTAAACTCTGCATCTGATAGGTTGCTTATTTCTATTTCGTTTAGTTTTTTTCTGGAGCTTTGTTCTGTTCTTTAATGTGGGCCATTTTTTGTTTTTTGTTTTTCCTCATTTTGGCAGCCTCCCTGTGTTCGTTTCTATGTATTAGGTGGAGCTGCTTTGACTCTGTCTTAGCAGTCTGGCCTATTATAAAAAAAGCTCACCTGTAAGTTGTATGGAGCAGAGCCTTAGGTAATCTCTAGGGAGGGAAAGCCCATGTGAACAAGATTGATAGAGTCTCCAATATGGTGTCTCCACTCTGTGACTCTCTGTGGGGGAGGGCTCAGAAAGAGGACTATGGCCGCTGCCTGGCCTCTGGAGTTTTGTCTGGGAGGAAGCATTCCCCAGCACTCGCCCTGATGCCAGACACTTCAGTGTCTCCCTGTATGCTGCTGGTGCCCTTCCAGCTGCCGCTCTGGTGCTGGAGCCCAGAGGGAGTGAGTCTGCGTAAGTCCTAAGTCTGCCTCCTTTAACAGGAGACACCTGAGAATACCACAGTTTCTTCCAATGCCCAAACCCCCACTGGTTTTCACAGCCAGAAGTTAGAGGGACTTGCTTACATTCCTAGCGCTAGAACCCTGGGCTGATTGGTATGGTGTGGGGCTAGGATCCCTCACTCCTGAGGTATCCCTCCTGATTTTTATCCACCACACATACATGTGGGACCACCTCTTCTATGTCTCTGCGTCTCTACATCTCCACCTCTCTTTGTATCTGCCCTTCTTCCCTGTCTGGATGAATGTGATTTCTTGAATTTCTTGGTTGTTGGACTTCCATACAGCTCAATTTTCTTTTGAGTTTGGGTGATGGCTGTTTTGTAGTTTAGCTGTAATTTTTGCTGTGGTTGTGCAAGGAGGTGAGCCACATTTACCTGTGCCTCCATCTTGACCAAAGTCCAGACATCATCATTTTTATTGTTTTTAATAAGAAGAATTCTAAAACAGGAAAAAAATGGAGAAAAGAACACTTGAGGCAGAGGTGTGGACTAAATTGACCACTGGATTAGCAATGCAGAGGTTATTGATGACTTTGTAAGAGCAGTTGTCATGGAATGGTGCAGGGAAACCTAAATGGTGTGGATTTACGAGAGGCTAGAAGGTGATGAAGTGGAGCTGGTGAAATAATTCTTTTGGGGACTCCTGCTCTAAAGGGGAGTAGAAAAATGGGACAAAGCTTGACGGAGATGGAAGGCCCAGGAGTTTTCGGGGACCTGGGATCTTTTTAAGATGAGAGAAATTACAGGTTGTTTGTATAATGATGGGAATCGAGCAGAGGGAAAATTTAATGATATATCAGAGAGGGGGGAGAATTGCTGGAACCATACCTTTAAATATGAATAGTTCAGAAGGAACAGCATCTGTTACACCAGTGGAAGGACTGTCTTAGACAGGAGCACAGACACTTCATAGGTAGTCACAAAAGGAAGGACAGGCTGTAAGGGCATAGGTGCAAGTAAGTGGGTAGGTGAGGTGTCGGGAGGTGGTGAACGTTCTCTGCTAACTGCCCTTATTTTCTTAATGAAATAGGAAGTAAGACCATCAGTTGAGAGTAAGGGTACTATAGTAGGTGTTGGAGGCTTGAGGAGAGAGAGAAAGGTGTGAAATAATCAGTTCAGAGAGTGAAAGAAAAATGGAAAGTAGTAACAGTTTTTAGCCACTGACACTTCATAGGGACCAACAAGTAGTTTTCTAACATGTTACCTAGACCTGAAAGCTAATGGGGCATGGAACAGAAGGGTTTTGTTTTGTTTTGTTTTGTTTTTTGATGAGGAGAGGAGGCTGTCTGGGAACATGAAAAGCGTGGTCGAAGTCCAAATACTTGGGTTCTGAAAAGCCAGCCTGTGCAGCTGTGAGGTCCCTGAGAAGATGAACATAGACAAGGGAGAGGAAAGACTGGATCCTGTTAAAACCTTCATTTCAATTTTGCTCCATGCCAGGGGCCCCCCTAGGGTTAACTCACACAGACAAGTGGGCACTTGCTCTGGATTGCCTCGGCAACAGAAAGTCAAATCCTAGCAACTTGCAACCCGAGAAACACTAGTGAGAATTTAAGTCACCTCAGAACCCAAAAGCAACCGTTTGAAATCAAATTAAGGATTTGAAATATAAATATGTTGTCAATTGCAGTCTGCATTAATAATACCATCATATGTTTATATGTGCTTTCCTGTATTGTTATCTTTTCAGTGCTAACAACAGCTCTGAGGACTAGCATGGCAGCCTAGAAAGTTTCTAATTTTAAGCTTCCACTAACCAGTTCAGGCAAGACACACAGCAGAGCTGTCTGTGTTTGAAAAATCTGTTCAGAGCTCCCGCCACCATACGTTGAGGTTCATTGCACTTAACTCAGTCTGATCTATGTGTATATTGTGTGCACATCTAACTTGCAATGATAACAAGTGAGAAAAAGAAATAAGCAACCAAACCTAAAAGAGAAGTGTATGTTACTGAAAACTGTGGAAAGAATGTGGGAATCATTTTAAGAGCTTACTAATCACCAACAAAGAAATGAAATGTGTTATTCAGGTGACCAGGCACACGGTTAATGCCTGCGAAAGAAGAAACTGAAGAATTCACTGGGGGCCAAGAGACACATTAATTTCAAGAAGAATTAGAGGAATGGACAAAAAGTTGTGTATAGAAGACACGAATGATGAAAACACAAAGCAGGATTTAATTAGAATTTTCATAGATTTGCTGATGTGTCCTAAACAGAAAAAAAAAATTAATTTCTGAGGAGGAATTTTTGCAATGAATGAGGTCTCAAAATGAACGAATTAAGGGAATTTTCAAGAGAAACAGACCACATCAGTTCCTGCAAGTACTATTGGTTCGCCACACCAGATCCTCTTTACCAAGTCAGCCTGCCCTTCCTCCAGCTGCCGCTTATACCTGCACCATTCTTCAGAAGATCTCCTTTATGCACAGGGGCTGCTTCGCCAGAAATTCCTGCAAAGTTACACATACTGCCTGCCCCCTGACCCCAACCTCACCCCCTGTTGTCACCAGGTTCCTCCTACTACCTCACAGATGCAAGGTCCTTTGCTTCTGGATGGGACAAACTTGGGAGCAATTTATGCTTCTAAACTTGCTGTGGAATCAGGCTGAGGTAAGAATTCTTTCATCCTTGCCTAGATTCTTCCCCTATCTTGCTTGCCTTAATCCCTTATAGGTTTCTCCTAAGGGCACGCCCTCAATAAATCAAGAATCCCTGTCTCAGACGGCGTGATTGTAGAGAACCTGCCTTAAGATGGCCAGGTAGGATGTAACTCCATGGTACTTCCCTCTACAGGTTAAGTGGATTGCATTTTGCCCTATGTTTTTGTTGTTGCTTGTTTGGCTTTTTAATTATTATTTTTACAGGGCTTGCTCTTACTTCCTTGTATTCTTTATCTTTCCGGACCAAAAATAAATTAACGTTGTTTATATAGACCCCTTTCAAAATTTGCTCTTGGTTAGGTGGGCCTATTCTATTTTAAATTTTAGTTAGATCTGTTTCTAGGGCAGAGATATACTGCAGCCCCATCATGAGGCCATGACAGTGATTTTGATCTGTTTTTCCCAAAGACTCACTGTTGCCCAGCACCAAAATGGACAGCAGTTCTGTTCTCAGGAGTCAGGGAAGGAGGGAAGTAGGTATCAAATACTTTCTGTTGTATGTATCAGAAAACCTGACTCATTCTAGTTTGAATAATAGATGGAATTTATTGGCTCATAGGAGAAGCCTGGAAGCAGGCAGAGCTTTATCCTGTGGCTGAACGGTCACGAAGCACCTGGTTTCTTTTTGTCCCTTGGCCCTGCCTTGTACAATGTTGAATTTATTCTAAGTCTGACTCCCCTTGTGGTCTCAAGAGGGTGGCCAGAAGCACCCAAGGCCACTTGCTTTCTCCTGCATACTGAGCAAGAAACAGAGGATGCCTTTGTCTTGGCAATTTTGCCGAGTTTCACTCAGATTGGATCAGCTTAGATCACATGCATACCCCTGAATCAATCGCTATGGCCAGAGAGACAGTGTGTACTGACTGGCTGGCTCAGCTTAGGACATGAACTCCATCATTGCAGCCAGGGATGGAGTCCGATTCCCAAGAATTACATGCATCCCCAAACGGACATCAGGGCCTATGGCAAAGGGGAAGTGGGGAATGGAAGCTGGGAAGACAACCAGTCAATACCCATCTACTTCCCTGTGTACGTGGAAGTGCCAGCACATTTTATTCACTCATTTAAGAGGTGCACCTGCGTGCCCTGTCCTGGGATGGGGGTGGGGTACGTGAAAGAGGAAGAGAGGGAGCAGGAAGAGGAAGTGCTGCCACGCAGTGAAATAACAGTATGTACACGGTGCTGATAACTAATACCTGCATGGGGCTTTAGAGTTTACAATACATAGCCTGTCTCACTAATCCTCACAATTTAAAAAGGAACATTTGTCTTTATTTTTGACTGGCCACTATCTGAACCCCTCCCCCTTCATTTGGAGAACCCTCCACGTCAGGGGTTGTGGTGAAAGGCAGGGCTTTCTCCCTCTATACAGGCTGAAAATGCCAGGTGCTTGCCTTCCCAGGACATGGGCACATGGCGTAGGTTTGGCCAAGCAGATGAAGCTGTAACAAACTTTGAATCAGGAGCTAGTGAAAGAAAGACACAGGGACCATGGGCAACTCTTTTTGGCTGTTGTGAGTGAGGGTGGCAGCAACACAGTTTCTGGGGCCACAGAACAAACAGGACACCCATCTCCCAGCAACTGTGGTGGTGGCAGGACATGCTGTAGCAGTTGGTACTTGGTAACAGTGGCAACTGTTCCCGAGTTCTGCCTCTTGCTTTAGGGCATTGTTCCTATCTGTGTGTAACCTCTGTTTTTCCAGCCCTCTTAGCAATTTTGTGAGCCAGCTTATATTCTTTCAATAAATTCATTTTCAATCAGAATCAGTTTCTAAGGCTGCAACTTGTTGAAATACACCCTCTTAGTGGGTATTATCATCTTTGTTTTCCAGGTGAGAATGCAGGCTATAGAGATTAAGTAACTGATGTGCAGGACCACACTACCTTCCAACTTCAAACCTCATGTTTTTTCAGTATGTGCCCCATTCATAGGTACGGGAGAAACTGAGAAAGCCTCCATCATTCCCAGAACGGTCTCTTCCTCTCCCCATCTGCCTAGTGCCTAAAAGGTACAATTAGAGAGGCGATTGTCTGAGTTAGAAAGGCTTTTAACTCAAAAGGCACACAATGTGGGGGTCTTGAGATCCTGTCAGCTGACACCAGGGATGGTGTGGAGAAGGTGGGGATTCTTACCTTAGAGAGGACTTGTTTAACAGCTGCTAGTGAGTAAGGGCCCATGAGAGTGAGATGCAGGTGGGTGGGACAGGGGAAGGAGAAATACTCAAAGGGGAGGAACAGGGTTGCCATGTGACTGGAGTGAAAACAGAACTTGCCCCCATACTTCTAAGGAGGATCTTTAGCTTGGCTGCTCAGTCCACTGGGGCAAAGAGTGGAGATGTCAGCAGGGGAAGCCCCAGGGGAGATTAGATTGCTTGATACTGATGGTTCTCAACTCTGGTCACCCTTTAGAATCATCTGGGGAGCTTTTCAAAACATACAAGTGCAGGGAGGATGGGGGAATGCCTGCTTGATGGGTACAGGGTTTCTTTTGGGGTGATAAGAGTGTGGAACTAGATAAAGCTGATGGTTGTACAACACTGTGAATGTGCTAAATGCCACTGAACTGTACAATTTAAAATGGTTAATTTTATGTTGTATGAATTTTATCTCAAATAACAATTTTAAAAATGCCAGCATGCTGCCTTCCCTGAGAGGGGAGAGGGTAATATAAAGCCTGTGTGAGGGTCGAGGAGTTTTAGAGAGAAAAGGAAGGTAGGAGGAAGCTCTTGAATGAGACTTGAGAAGAGAGAATATGCTCTATGAAGGGTTCTACGACTTTCTTCTAGTGTCTCTAGGTTGGCTTCGGTGAATACTTATCATAATTTACTTATCAAGGTTTTTATGGGAATTGGATTTGGATTTCTATTGCATGTGACTCTTCTGAGGAAAAGCTAAGCATAGCCTAGTTTTACTTGGATTCTACTTTGTTGCTTTTCTACAGGTTTGCCCAAGGCTGGCCCTAGATTCTAGCAACAAATTCAAATGGGAGCAAGTGCCCTCTTGCCCAGATATATTGATAGTAGGGTATGTCTAGATCCAAAGACCTCCTCCAATAAAAACGGGAAGAGACTGGGACTCTGCATTCTTGCATAAAGGCCCAGAGCACAACTCACACATCCTAACCAGAAAAATATTCAGTTACCAGGGATGCTCTGGCAGCCAGCAATTTCAGCATCTAATTTTGATGAAAATACTTGCTGAGATGGACTTGGCACAAACAAAGCACATTCACACCCAGCCAGCTGGACTCCATCTCAAGAGTACAAGATGAAGCTCCAGAAGGTGAAGATTGATGCTATTTATAGGAACAAGCTGCAATTTTCTCCCTGTTATATGCCTGGGTAAGAATGGTGCACGGAATTATAGCAGTTATAAGAAGAAAACAGCAACTGAAATGCTGCAAGCCCACCCAAGAACCAAAGCTCCCTTGGAAACCCTGTGTGCCTGGGACACAGAATAAGGTAGTGGGTTTGCCAAACGACCCTTGTAAGAAGCAGTGATTAACTCACATGCACTCACACGCTCAGTGGAGAAGGGAAACACTTCTTCAGCACTCAAAGAGAGGAAAGAACGGATAATGAAGCCAGAGAAAATAGAGTGAACTGATGCAACCCAAGACAAGACAAAAGTGGGTGGAAATTAGAGCAAATCTCTAGGGGCACCAGAGCAGATGTTCCTATCAGGTTCTCTAATGCTGCTTTCCAATGCCACTCCATCCCCCACTCCCATCTTTACCCCCTTCCCAGCACTTCATTCTGCTCTGCATGTCTTCCATCCATTTGTTAAATCATCCAACAGAATTTGAATAAGCATAGTCTCTATGCCAGACCCAGTAAAAGGCTTTGGACATACAGAAGTGAGGGAAACACAGTTAAAGCCAAATTAAGCCCTGATCAGTGTAGCGCAGTTGGTTGGGTGTCAACCTGCAAAGCAAAACCTCACTGGTTCGATTCTCTGTCAGGGCCCATGTCTAGGTTGTGGGTTGGGTCCTGGTCAGGGTGCATACGAGAGGCAACCAACTGATGTTTCTCCCTCACATTGACCCTTCTCTCCCTCTCTTTCTCCCTCTCCACCTAAAAAAATTTGAGCCTCGAGGCTCTAAGTACTAAAGAGATTATGGTGACCCTCTTTCCAAGAGAAAATTCAAAATAAAATTTTATTTTCCAAATGACACAAACTATATATATGCTAAAATAAAATAGCTTCTTTCTTGATTTGAGGATTGCAAAATCTAGATTACATTAATTACAGTTGAATGTTTCTCTTGTTCTAATTTTGGTTGTTCCTGCTTTGCTGGCACCTGAAGGGATGGCCCAGCTATGGACGTTTTCCCTGTCCTTAAAACATCTCATGGAAAGATGACTCCACCTTTCTGGCTACCACGACTGCTCCTCTCTTTCTCAATTTGTCATAGCCACCATGGTTGTTAATGAGTGGAAGAGGACGAGATGGCAACAGGGGAAGGAATTGGTTGGTATTCTGGGAAAGTGGCTGACCTGCTTGCTGACAAAACCCCACACAGCCATTGGACTCTCATATCGAGATGCTGAATGAATTTTTGGTGGTTGTGCTTCAAGATGTGGAGAAAGTTTTGAGAACACCAAGATATCAGAGGCATGGGATGGCTTCCCTCTCAATGATAAATCATTTTGTACTTTTAACACTATCTAAAAGTCTAGAGATCAGCAGGATATATGACCCAAATTATAAAGATAAGGCTTCAGCAAATGTAGCCATGCCCATCATATCCGTGAACAATAGAATTAGATGTCACTGCTTACCGCTGAACTCAGGGACCAGTGGGAGCCAGTAAGTGAAGTCTGAGGGGATGTTAAACCAGGCAGGACTCGATGAATGACAGGTCCAGAGAAAAGCAGTGTTGGAATGGGTTAAGGCCAGGGAGGAAAAAGGAGTTCCAAGATGGCTTCCGATAGCCAAAATAATTAGTCTTGGAACACAGGAATTGCAGAAGAAGAAAGAAAATTTCCAGAGTTACATAAAAGCTGGACAAAGAAGAGTTAAAAGCCAATGATTGACTGAGGAAAATTTAATTGGGTTCTAAAGGCAAGATTAAATAGTCAAAGGAGAATATGAGGAGAGGGGATGTCAACATGTTAGCAAGCGGGGGTAGCCCTGCCAGGAGGCCTCGATGGGACTTTGGCCGCCACGCCCAGCAGAGTGTTGCTAAAGTGGCACTCTTCCCCAGTTCTTAAGTTAGCCTGAGAGGCCAACCAGGCCAAAACCTAAATAGAGTCTGTTTGTGGATGCTTTGATAAGCTCACGCCTGAGATATATACAAAGAGTCAAGTGAAATTAGATGTGTCTGGACTATATCCCTGACTTGCAGTTGTCAGTGAACTGAGGAATGAGGGTTCTAAGACTTTTGGATATCATGGAAAAGATAAACTTTTCTTAGAACTCAGGGTGAATATATAGATAATTATTGTTTTACCTGCCTGGAAGACCACCCAGTTTCTTTAAATCTGCCCTTTCCCAATCCAAGCGTAGCTATTGTGCGGTTACCCAATCGCAGTTTCTCCATCCTTCAGCTGCAGGCCAGGCACACAACCCAGGCTGGTCTCCAACATAAACGTTGTGACTGATTCAGGGTTGGCATGTAGACCGAGCCAGGAACTGATGGGAAGGTGCTTCCTCCTCCGTTTAACTGGAAGACTCTGTGGACAAAAGCCTAGACCTGCTTGAAGACAAAACCACACACTAACAAGAATGGTTAAAATTTTTTAAACTGACAACTCTAAATGGTGAAAATATGGAAAAACTGGACTCTCATAATTTGCTGGGGGTGGGGCATAAAGTAGTAAAAATAAAATAAAACACTTTGGAAAACTGGTTGGCATTTTCTATTAAAGTTACACATATACCTCTCCTATGACAGCAATTCCTTTTCCAGGCCTTTACCCAAGAGAAAGCAAAATATATGTCCACAAAAAGGTATATAAGAATGTTCAACAGCTTTATTCATGATAGACCCAAACCAGAGACAACCCAAAGGGGAATTGATAAACAAATTGTAAACAGTTGAACAATGAGGGGGGTAGAGGCACCCACACCTCCCCTTCCCCACAGCCAAAACTCGGTGTATAACTTTTGGCTCCCCCTAAACTTAACTATTAATAGCCCACTATCAACTGGAAGCCTTACCAACAACATAAACAGTCAATTAACACATTTCGTATGTTATATGTATATAATATATAGTATACTGTATTCTAACAATAAAGCTAACTAGAGAAAAGAAAATGTTATTAAGAAAATCATAAGGAAGAAAAAATGCATTAACAGCACTTGTGTCTATTTTTTTAAATCCACATATAAATGGAGCCACATGGTTCAAACCCATATTGTTCAAGGGTCAAATGTATATTCATTCATACAATGGCATAACATTAAAAATAAAGAGGCATGAACTACAACAATGAGACTGAATCTCAAAAACAATATATTGAGCAAAAAAATGTCAGGTACAGAAGAATACATACTGTATAATCCCATTTATATCAAGTTCTAGAGCAGGCAAAACTAATCCATGGTGATAAGAGTCAGAAAGGAAAGGCTGACTGAAAAGAGGCACAGGGAACTTTTTAAGGTAATAGAAATGTTCTATATTTTGATTAGATGGCAGTTACATTGATCAATGTATTTGTCAAAACTCATCAAACAACCCTGGCTGGGTGGCTCAGTGGGTTTGAGTGTCATTCCAATGTGCCAAGGTTGTTGGTATGTCCCTCAGGGCACATACAAGGAGCAACCAATGGACACGTAAATAAGTGGAACAACGAATCAGTGTTTCTCTCTCTCTTTCTCCCTTTTCTCTCCCTTCCTCTCTCTTTCTCTAAAATCGATACATTTTAAAAAAACTCATCAAACAGTTCACTTAAAATCAGTCACAAGAAGACGAATACTGTATGATTCCACTCACATGAAATACCTAGAGCAGTCACATTCACAGGGACAGAAAGAATGGTAGTTACCAGTGGCTGTGTGGAGGAGGAAATGGGGAGTTCTTGTTTAATGGGTGCAGTTTCCTTTTTGCAAAATGAAGAGAGTTCTGGAGATGGATGGCGGTGAAAGTTGTACAACAATGTGAATATACTTAATACCACTGAACTGTATACCAAAAAATGGTTAAATGGTAAATTTTAAGTTATTTGTATCTTACCACAGTTTTTTTAAAAAGAGTGAATGGAAATCAAGTCACACAGGGATTGACCTGCAGTTGTCTACTTTTTAGGTTGCCAGGTAAGAACACTGAAAAACAACAAACAACCCACCACCTACTATCACCTGCATTTCATAGAAGAAGAGCTATTTCTGGAACTTAAAAATGTAAGGAGGACCTCAAGATAAAGAACTGTTCTTTTCCAAAATATGACGTTCGGGCATGTTACCCCACATTATTCTTTCTTTTTATTTCATTGCAGATTAATAATAAAAAATTCTTCGCATATCAGCGCTAGTTTGGAGACCAGAATTTGGAACTGCTACCAGTAGATACTACAAAGTGGAGTTTGTCGGCCCCACCAGAGTTAAAAACCCTGAGCCCACCAAATCTTATTCTGACCCAACATGACATTTCCCGTGTCCTGAAAGCATGCTTTCATTCACATGTAGAAGGATATCATGCAAAAATGTCTGTGAGACTGCTACTGAAAGACTGAAGACAGAAAGACCTCTTCACCAGGGAAGGACAGTGAGAGTGGGGAAAACAATGATCTCACCCTGACATCATCAGATAGTGCACTTGTGTCTCTCTTGCCCTTACGTTCTAATTCGTGTGCTTAGCCAGTGTAAGTTCTCGCAGCTACTGCTTCCCAGCAGACAGGAAGTGCTGTAACCACAAGTTGACACAGCCAGACAGGCTGAGTTTGCGTGTGTGGTGGCAAGGTGGAAAGAAAATGAAACAACTGTGAAACCACAGGTAAATTCACAGCTGGTCCCACGGTTCAAACTTTGCAGTGAGTGGAGTCTTGGGAAATTCTGGGTGCCCAACATTGGTGCTAAGCTTCACTTGACTGCTTAAGTGAAAGGTGAATGGGTGTTGCCAGGTGAGGCGGTCCAGGAATTCTCAGGGTCTACATATAGTCTACCCATTTCATATTCTTTAAGTAGCATAACAAAATTCCTTAATGATACATATAGAATTACTTATGTATTAGAAAAGCAAGATACAGTTGAAAGGAATCAGTGTCATGTGATTAACATGATAATTCCAGCATTTGTACATATATACAGCAAATAAGACTTTAAATATATTTCCTATGCTGTTTCCTCTGAGGTAAGTAGCTGCAACATCGGGGGGGAAAATCTAATATATTAAAGCATATTAAAACAAATAACCACACACTTTCAGAAAAATTGCAAATAAGGACATTTTTTATGCCCCTCCAATGAGGATTTTCTTTTTACCCTACCCAAGCTCCCATACTTTATGCCAGTCTGTGCTCTGCTGGGGAGACCTTCTTCACCCAACTTGGGTTCTGACACCCTTGTTGGGTTACCCCCATGTATGGACACCTTTCTCGTCTGGCTCAGACTCTGACACCCTGCTCTGAGCCACCACCATCCTGTGTGAACCCCCTTCTTTGCCCTGCCTGGGCTCCAACTCCTTACACACTATCAGCCCTCCAACACAGGCACCTGCTCAGATTCTGAAACCCACCCTGTGTGGGAATGCTCCCCTGAGTATATGCCCTCCCTGCTCTACTCAGACTCTGACACCCATGCGGGGCTACACAACTCTGCAGATGTCCTCCTCAATTTGCCTGCCAGCTCTTCTTCCTTGTTAAAACATGTAGGTCCTGTTTTGTAATATCTGCAATTGTTTTGCCTTATGTCTAAATGTGCATAGATTTGACTTCATGACTAATCCTGTTATAGCATATATTCCCCATTCCCTAGTTTTCATTCTGAAATGCCTTAATTGTCTGGATTTCATCATCAGGTAGCTTTGCCAAAAAGTATTTGTATGTGCCTTTTCTGGGTTAAGCCTTTAAGACATTTGTTGGTTGCCTTCATATACAGGTAGAAATATGGCTGGGTATAAAATTCTTGGGTCACACTCATTTCTCCTCAGAATTCTGTAAACATTGCTCTAACACCTCTTGGCATGGATCGTTGCTGTGAATAAGCTTGAACCCAGCTTCACCTCTTCCTATTACAGGGGCATAGGACTATTCACTTAGTCCATGAAGTTTTAGTCACCTCATGTGGCTATGTCACATTTCTATGCTTCTGTGTTAATTTTCCCTACAACTGAGTGTATCCTTTAAATTTATAAATTCTGTTCTTCATTTTATTTATTCTGCACTCTACCTCAAAGATACCAAGTATACGTGATGGATTTCTGTAGTATTTTCTCAATGTATATAATTTCAATGACTTCAAATTTCTATATGGATGTAAGGTGTCTTAGTACAGGCTTCTACAACAAAAATACTATAGACTGGGTGGCTTGTAGGCAACAGAAATTTATTTCTCTCAATTCTAGAGGCTAGGAAGTCCAAAATCAAGGGGTCAGTAGATTCAGTGTCTGGTGAGAACACGCTTCCTGGTTCATGGATGGCCATCTTTTCATTGTGTCTTTACATGACAGAAGAGGCAAGAAAAATCTCTGGGGTCACTTTTATAAGAGCATTAATCCCATGTATCGCCCAGCTTTGAGAGGACGTGGCATAAAGAATAAGGAATTGGTTAGGGTGCCTAGTAGCAGCAGTAATCACAGAAACATCCATTTGCAGGGGCTACAGTCTCAGCAGCAGGGCAGTCTGGTGCCCTGGGGACTGGGGTCCAGCCTCTGGCATTTAGTGGTTCAGCAGTTATGGTTTCAGGTCTTCCTGGACGGAGATATGACAATATTTAGGCTGCAGTCTTGGTTACTGCTGGGATTTCCTTGTTCTGACCATTTTTAGAGTCTATTTCTTCATCACCATTTCTTCATAATGAAATTCCTATCAAAACGCCAGCATCTGTTTTTTCGCAGAAATTGGTAAGTTAATCCTAACATTCATATGGAAATGCAAGGGACTTAGAATAGACAAACAATCTTGAAAAAGAACAAAGTTGAAGAACTCATTCTTCCTGATTTAAAAACTTAGTAAAAGGCTACAGTGATCAAAACAATGTGGCAATAGCATAAGAATAGACATATAGATCAATGGAATGGACCTGAGCACTCAGAAATAAACCTTCCCATTGTTGGTAAAATGATTTTTGTCAAGAGTGACAAGACCATTTAATGGAAGAAAATAGTCTTTTCAACAAATGGTGCTGGGACAACTGGGTACCACATACAAATAAATGAATTTGGACTCATCTCACACCGTATGCAAAAATAATTAACTCAAAATGGATTATAGACTGAAATGTAAGAGCTAAAACTACAAAATTCTTAGGAAAAAAATAGGAGTAAATCTTTGTGCCCTTGAATTAGGCAGCATTATCTGTGATATGACACCAGAAATACAACTTACAAAAAAATATATAGGTAAATTAGACTTTTATAAAATAAAAAAAACTTTTGTGCTTCAAAGATCACTATCAAGAAAGTGAAAAGACAACCCACAAGATTGCAGAAAATATTTGCAAATTATATATCTAATAAGGATTGTATTTAGAATACATAAATAATCTTACAACTCAACAATGAAAAGAAAAATAACCCAATTAAAAATGGACAAAAGATTTGAATAGTCATTTTCCAAAGAAGCTGTGCAAATAGCCAATAAACTCATGAAAAGTTGTTCAACATTACTACTCATTCAGGAAATGCAAATGAAAACCACAATGAGATTGCTAAAGGGTACGGAATTTCTTTTGGGGATGATGAAAGTGTTCTAAAACTGTGTTGATGGTTCCGCAAGTGTGCAGGTATTCTTAGCCATTGCATTGTACACTTAAAATGGGTGAATTGTATATAGGTAAATTACATTTCGAGAAAGTTGTTACCAAAAACCCATAATAAAATTCCACTTTATATCTACCAGGGTGGCTGAAATAGAAAAGACAGACAAAAACAAGTGTTGTTGCAAATGTAGAAAAATTGTAACCCTTTTTCATTGCTGGTGGGGTTGTAAAATGGTGCAGCCACTTTGAAAAACAGTTTGGTAGTTCCTCAAAATGTTAAACATAGAGTTAGCATATGACAATTCCACCCAAGAAAATGGAAACTTACGTTCACACAAAAACATGTGCATGAATGTTCATAGTAGCATTATTCATAATGGTTTTAAAAAATAGAAACAATCTAAATGTCCAGGAACTGAAGTATAAGCAAAATGTGGTGTATCCACACAATGGAATAATATTTGACCATAAAAAGGGATGAAATAATGATAACGTGCTATAACATAGCTGAATCTTTAAAAACATCATGCTAACTGAAAAAAGTTGGACATGAAAGAGCACCTATTGTGTGAATCTGTTTAGACAAAATGTCCAGAATAAGCAAATCCATAGAGGCAGAAAGTATATTAGTAGTCTCCAGGGGCTAGAGAGAAGGGGGAAATAGGGAGTTACTGCTAGTGGGCACAGGGGCACTTTTTGGGTGAAAAAAGTGTTCTAAAATTGGAGAGTAGTGATGGTTGCAAAATGACTATTCCGAAAACCACTGAATCGCACACTTTAACAGGGCAAATTTTATGTGAATCATTTCTCCATTAGGAAAGTGATCTTTTTTCTAGAATAAGACTAAAACAATGCTTTACATATTGATAAATTTTGTTTCTAAAGGCAGACACTAAAGATATCAAAACTATAGCAGCAACATTGAAATCTATATTTCTTCAGCAAAATAAGGCTATAAATCACTCTATTGCCAAAAAGGAATAAATCAACTAAAAAGCTAAAGACACATCTTTATGCTTGAAGAGAAAGCAAACAAAAGTCCTTTATCTAGTGACATTCTGGGTTGTTGCAAAAATTCAATTGTATACAGTGCGAGAGCAGTTGCTATCATATGTACATCCTGGAAGATATTTCCTTTCATGTAAGAAGGAAACAGCTGATGTGCTATGTACAAATCAGCGCTTGGCATGTGTATGCCATATGTATGAGGGGAAAATGCTCCATGATATTTTATTCTATTTATCATTGCAGACTCATGCTATGGGGGAAAAGACCTACCATCTATAATAATTATTTTGTAAGAAAAGATATGTTGGAGTAGGTACTGTTGGAAACCTGGCCATGTGTTTAGCAAAGAAGGGTGTTAACTATAGGAATAAAAGTTTGCATTTAAATGTCAATCCACACACTGCTTCATTCACAGAGAACAATTAGCAGACATGTGCCCTGACCTTGAATCAGGAATGAAGGAATGAGTGAAGACTGCAAATATAATCAGGTCGCAGCCACTGAGCGAATGTCTTTTCAGCCTGTTGTGAGACGGAACAAGACTGCTTGTCTACGCAGAGGCATGTTGCCTGACTAGGAAAGGTGTACCCATAAATTCTTTTTTTTTAATAGAGGAAGTGATTTATGGTGTTTCTTCATGACACTCATAATGCCTATAGAGATATTTTTCTGTTTTTAAGGGGATTACCTCAGTTCTGTGTTCACTTCAAGGCTGATATAGTAAAAAGTTTTAAAAATTGAGAATAAACTAGTAGAGTACTTTAAGAAGATATAAACAGCATATATTAGATATTTATTGCTGCATAACAAATTGCCCCCAAATTTAGCAGCTTGAAACATTTATAATCTCAGTGTCTGTGGGGCAGGATTCTAGTTCTGGCTTAGCTGGGTGGCTCTCACTTGGGGTCCCTCATGAAGTTGGGGTCAAGCTATTGGCTGGGGCTGTAGTCATCTTAAGGCTTGACTGGAGAAGGGCCCATTTCCAAGCGCACTCAGATAGCTGTTGGCAGGCTCAGTTATCTCTGGCTGTTGACTGGAAACGGCTGGTTCTTGCCGTGTGGGCATCCCCTAGATGGAATGGAAAATCCATTTCCCAATGCCTATTGTTTTAAACTACATTTCCCGAAATTACGCAGAGGGACACTCACTGGTCCAGAAGTGGTCATAGTGGGAGGCTCACTGTGGAATGGATGGGGCGTGGGTCCTCAATTCAGGCAGACCTACATTGAAATCAAGGGCATCTCACAACATGGCGGCTGGCTTCCCCAGAGCCAGTGAGTGAGAAAGTGAGAGAAGTCAAGCAAGACAGAAACCATAGTCTTTTTATAACCTGATCTCAGAGGTGACATGCCATCATTTCTGCCCTATTCCATTTGTTAGATATGAGTCAGTAGGGACCAGTTGACACACAAGGGGAGGAGATTACATGCAGGTATGGATACCTAGAAGTGGGGATCATTGGGGACCTATCAGAGGCTACCTACCACAGTATCCATGTACTTCTATGGATGTGGCTTTATCTAGAAGTTGGTGCCACATGATTCATCACATCTTGGTCAGTGAAGTTCTCTTATTCCTCCATGTGGCATGGCCTGAATTCTCAGTGTTCTATGATCCAGGAGGCAGAACTTGACCAGCCACGTTAACTGTTGAAGATTATTGCAAGGTCTAGATCAAATCCTAATTTAGAAGCCCAGTTCCTTTGGGTACATATTTATTATAGATCTGGTGAGTTTTCCAACCACCCCCTTAAGCTGGCATGGCTGCTTGGTGGGACAGGTCTAAGCCTATTGTTCTTCTTTTCCATGTCAGGGACAAAGGTTGCCTTCAGTTAGCATGTTCTTTTAGCCATGCTAACTGAGATATATGGAGTTGGTTTGACCTGATCTGAGAGGTCAATGGAGAGGGTTTGACCCGAGAGGATGCTCCATCAATATGGCTTGGCAGTTGGCTCTCAAACTTTACGTATTATTTGATTAGGCCATTTAACCCAAATAAGAGTGGCCTGAATTAGGACAATGAGTCTCTTATTGATCTGCACCAACGGGGATTAGAGGCTGCTGATTGTTCTCCAAATTTCCATTTTCTTCTTGTTTTTATTAACTAAATCTCCAGTTATTAGCTGGATTTATGGCTACGTGGGGTGAAGACAACAGTGATTGGTTTTCTTGCAGTTACATGTGGTCATGTGACTATGATCTGGCCAATGAGATATAAACAATAGTTGGTATGAACAATTCCCAGGAAGTGGCCTTAAAGGAGATCAGTCTGCCCTGCGTTGCCCTCCTGCCTCACTGTTGGCTAGAATATATGGACACTACGGCTTGAACTCATGAAGAATAGAAGTCATGCAGGTTGAAGCAACATGAAAGAAGGATGCTACAGCGTGCCATACTAGTCCTGGATGACTATCTCTGGACTTCTTAAACATGAGAAAGGAATAAATTGCATTTTTGTTTAAATCATTTCCATTTTTTTTTATTTTCTTTTTCTTTTTTCATTTTTTTAATTGTTGTTCAGGTACAGTTGTCTCCATTTCCCCACCACCACTTTCCCCTGCCCCACCCACCCCCGCCTCCCACCCTCAATCCTTCCCCTCTTTGGCTTTGTCCATGAGTCCTTTACACATGTTCCTTGACGACCCTTCCCCTTCTTTTCCCCCATTATCCCCCTCCCCCATCCCCTCTGGCTACTGTCAGTTTGTTCTTTATTTCGATGTTGCTGGTTCTATTTTGCTTGCTCGTTTGTTTTGTTGACTAGGTTCTACTTATGGGTGAGATCATATGGTATTTGTCTTTCACCGCCTGGCTTATTTCACTTCACATAATGCTCTCTAGTCCCATCCACGCTGAACTGAATCTAATCCTAACTAATGATGTGGCTTTGTTCAAGTCCAGATTCTAAATGTATGCAATTCAAATCTAGCCTTTCCATGACCTGATCTGCCCCAGTATTTCCCACAGTGTTCTTCCAGTGGGCAGCTATTTTCTTTAAATATAGGGCAAAAAGCTGTAGCAAATATGGCCAGGCTACCATCGGTAATGGCTGAGGACCATAGTATGTGTTGATGAGGCTGTGTTCAGAGCATGGGACAACCTGCAGAGAGCTGGACGCTCTTGCTGAATTGCAGGAATGGGGGTAGGTCAGGGCAGGGGCTAGTCCTTGAAGTTCTCTTCAGGTAGCAGGACCAGCAGGAGTCTGTGGGGCCCTGAACGGAGCTCTCCTGCCATCTGCCCTGGCTTTTGCCTAAGTCCTCAGGCCTGACAGTTTTAAGGTCTGTAGGTTAAGACGTCGTCTGACTCAGATTTGCAGAGCCAGTAGGTACCTTTAAGAACAAGGAGTGAAAGTCACCAGGGATGAGGAAGTGCAGATAAAAGACAAGTGAAGCTATCTTCTGGAGGTAGATGGGGAATAGACAAACAAAAAATCTGTATCAAGTACCAACTGCAGACAGTGTTTGCACTGTGGTGCAACGCTCACCAGAGGCCCCTGGGAAACAAAGGCCATGTCTGTTTCCCTTTCACAGCGTTCCATGGTGTCAATGACTTTCTCTAGTGAAAACCACACCCAGGCTTGCGCCAGGGCTACGCTCAGCTCCCACTTCCCTGTTTATAGCATGCCAACAAAATAACTTGCCTCAGGGCACACACGGGGGCTTTTCTGGGGTATTTTGTGCTGATGATAGCAGTGGAGAACGCAGAGTAGCCACTAGCTTCTTAGGCTCAAATTAGTCCTATTATAAAATACAGGTCCTGCCTTATGGAAAGGGCAGGGATTCACCTTAAAGAACAGGAAATTTTCCGTAATTTATAACCTGCTGTCAAAATTCTGGACTGTGCGTGTTTTTTTGAATGCTTCCGAACTAAGCTTAACTTTAGTTTGATAAGGGGCCTATTGTCTTCACACTGTGCCCTCTTGATATACACTGACCCTAAAATGCCCCTAGTTCAAAATCCATTTCCCAATGCCTATTGTTTTAAAGTACATTTCCCGAAATTACGCAGAGGGACACTCACTGGTCCAGAAGTGGTCATAGTGAGAGGCTCACTGTGGAATGGATGGGGCGTGGGCCCTCAATTCAGGCAGACCTACATTGAAATCAAGACTCTTACACTGGAGTCCAAAGATATTATTTACAGTTATGTAACAAGAAATCAAGGAGTATGTGCACTACTCAGAGTTACAAGGGTGACCAGCGAGGAAACTAAAATATTGATAAAGCCTTAATGGGGGGCAGTTGGGGAGGGAGGGTGAAAGGGAAATGTTCTTGTTGTACTAGATCCTTATCTCTTGTAGCAGAAGGTCAATTGATAGATCAAGAAATGATGACATTTTTTTCAACAAGCACTGTTCTAGGCATTGAAGATACAGGCATAATAAATGAAACGAAGTCACTGCACCCATTATTCTACTAACAGCCTATTGGTTGAAGATAAAGTTCAGAAGAAACAGTAAAAAGCCTAAGAAGAGTTACCAGGGGAGCAGATTTAGGAGAGTGGCGGGGTGGAGAGAAATAGGCCAAAGGATTGTTTTTCCCGACAAACCCTGCTTAATACTTAGATAAAAAATATTTTTAAATTATTAACAAAACATCTTACTACCTACTTGCTCTTTATCCTGGAATAAATTATTTAAATTTCCTGGGCCTCAGTTTTTCTGTCTGCAAATTGGGAATATTAATGCTACCCTGGAGACTATTTGTTGCAGGAGTACTTGGCATAAAGCAGACATGAAAATGTCAGTCCCCTCCCTTATGTCTTCCATGTAACATTTTGCGGCTCAAGGTTTTCAGGCTGAGAAGTGACAACTGTTCTTGGGTCTTGCCTGTGCAAGTCCCATGACTTTTCTTTGCCTACTTTTGTCCATCTGACACAAAGATGCTCATCGCAAATTTCCGTGAGGGCTAGAGGCACAGGGTGTGCATTAGTGAGAACTGAGTGTTTTGAAAGAACACTGATCAAATACCAACAAGTTCCATTTGAACTATACCATGCACTTTTTGATATAGTCTTTACTGGTCATTTATGGACAGCTACGGTAACCTGCTGTTCTGGCTATGGTATAGCTTTGGAAGCTTTCCCAACGAGTACTTAATCCCTGTGACACTGAGGGCCTCATGATATGAAGGAGAGAACAATTGTGAATGGGGTGGGGGAGGGAGATCACTGCCTGGGATCGAGATGTAATTAGAAAAACACTAAGCCCTGGCTGGTATAGCTCAGTGAATTGAACGTTGGCCTGTGAACCAAAGGGTTGACGGTTGGATTCCTGAGTCAGGGCACATGCCTGGGCTGCAGGCCAGGTGCCCAGTAGGGGGCGCGTGAGAGGCAACCACACATTGATGTTTCTCTCTTTCTCCCTCCCTTTCCCTCTGTCTATAACTAAAATAAAATAAAATATCTTTTTAAAAAAAGAAAGAAAAACACTAAAGATATGAACATGACAGAGCAAGGAGAATTGCTGACTTCTAAACTGGCCATTAAGGAGAAAGTCCATATATGTGATTCTCTGTGTTTTTATACATACACAAATACACTGGCATGTGCTTGCAGGCTCTGTGATGTGTGAGCATGTCTGAGAGGGATGGGGAGTATGTTGGGCTGGCATACAGACAGTGGTGTGCTTGTAAAGGTGTAACAATTGGTCCTGGAGGGGAGAATTCTGGTTTGTAACAATTGCCGATTTTGATGGTGTAAATACTTCCACTGTGGCTGATTTCAAGCTACCAAGTTGAAGTCACTGAATGCAGAGTTGAGAAGAAATGTGCAGAGTCAGCTCCCACCAGGCAGTACAAGCCACTCCTAGCACATTTCTGGCTTGCAGGTTGCCAGCACCATTCTCTTTCAAAACCAGAAAAATATCTCCCAGCTCCTAGAGCTGTGGATATTGCTTTGGCTTTTATTCCAAAATCTATCCATACCTCCCAAACAGAATTGTCCATTCGACCCTGATTATTTACTCTCTTGTGAAGTTCATGGCTCATCAGAACCCATAGGAATTCTGGAACTGGACTGTTTTTTCCCCCTCAAACTCTACACAATGGTTGGCAAGACGGTTTGTTTATTCAGAAAGCAGCCAACAGGATGCTACAGGCCTTTCAGTGAACCACCCTGCCCCTAAAAATTTGGCACACTCCTGATGAACAAGGAAAGTTCTGAGGAGGCAAGGGTGAGCTCCCTCACTCCTGTTGCCCCCACAGTCACAGCTCGTTAGAAATTAAGTGGCTGCCTGGTTCTTTGGCACATCTGTGAATCTTTCCTCATCCTACAGGAAATCCTCTCTCACTAGTCTCCTGTGGGGGTGGGAGGGGCTCCCCTTTGAAACTCCCCCCACCTCTTTGCTCTGAAATCCCATATCCTGAGCCAGACAGTGCTAGATCCAGGCCCTATATACTTTGGGGGGTCTTCTTTAAGGAAAAGATTACAAAATTACAGGTATAAAGCCACTAGGATCAGGGCTTCCAGAAGGGGCCTGTGCAAATGAAAGTTTCCAGCAGAAGCTTCATTAGCTTCTAGTAAATACACCACTGGGGCCAGGCTATACTCAGAAAGAAACTGGATATTTGGCTGGTGATGGTGAGTGGTGGAACGTCCTGAGTTTTTCTTTTTGGATGAGGAGGAAGCTCCAGCACCCTCCCCCTCCTTAAATACTCTGCCTTCGAGACAGGTGCTGAAAGACACTACCCAGGTTCTTTTGAGGAAATCTTTTTATTCTGTATCACTCTGGCTGTATCACATGGCTATTCACACTGTTGGGTACAGAGTACATGTTTTACGCCTGCAACAGGCAGAGACCAGTCCCATTGGTCCAAGGAAGGATCTTCTTTAACCCCTAGCAAAGTCTAACTTCAGAATCACTGAGGATGAGAAGGGACCTCTGGTGGTCAATCTCAAAGTCCTATCGCTACTCCCTTCTACCTATGCTCTTAAACATGCTCTGGCCTGTCGACTTCAGGTTGTCGATTCCAAGAGGTGGAGGAAGGAGAATACAGCAAAGATCAGGGGAATTTTTGGCTGGAACAGGGAGGCTGTGGAAGGTGGGGCGGCTTCCGCTGCAGGGCGCAGAGAGGACGCAGTGGGCATTTTTCTGGATACTTGTGGGCAAATCTACTCCTTTCCTACCATGACTGGACCCAGGGAATGAAGGGATGGAGGGGAAGCAGAAAAGTGACCTGAGCCCAAAGTAATAAATGTTCTGCATTTTGAAAGCAGAACAGAGTACTGTGAAAGAGCACATTTTAATCCTTTTTAAAATTATAACTCTTTTGAGAAATTAATTAAAAAATTGGAGACCATCTCCCTAGAAAAATACCCATGTGCACATACACACATACCCCCACATTTGCCCATCCGTAGTGGTCCAAGAAACAAAATTAAGAAACTGAAGTAAGACATTCGGATAGGGATGTAGTCTGGCAACCAGGATTCTTGAATGAACTCTAATCCTACATCACTTTGGACAAGCCCATTTACGTCTCTGAATTTCATTTCCTCACCTATTATAAAGAGGGAGGATTGAATGTAGGAGTGCCAGATAAAAGGCAGAACACCTAATTAAACCTGAATGATTTAACTTATACTTAAAAAAATGATTTTTAAATACAAATATATCCCAAATATTGACTTTGTTGTGAATTAATGGATAGTTGTTGCACAGAACATACTTATGGTAAAAAAAGTATTCATTGTTTATGTGAAATTCAAACTTAAGAGGATGTCCTGTATTTTTATTTGCTAAATTTGGCAACCCTAGACAGGAGGTCTTCCAGGGGTCTTGATTTAAGGTCTGAGATTTTTGGCGATGAAGGAATGAATCCTGATGGAGGATGGGAAGTTAGAGAATCATTAATCACTGTGTAAGCTGGAAATTCTGAAGTTCCATGACCAATTTTAAGCAGTTTAGTGGACCCTGTGTTGGGTTCTAGATGGAAAAGTCACCATGCTGTGTCCCTGTGTTGCTCAAAGAACCATTTATCATTGCTGGGTGGTGACTGCCAGATTTCTAGGTTTTCTGCCACTTTAAAACCCTTAATTGCATTTCCAGTAACCTGGTCAGGTGACTTTCCTGGCCTGTGACCCTCCAGCCATTTGCTGAGTTGCTGCCCCTGTCACATCAAGCTTGTGACAGCAGATGTGAAGGCTGTGACCCCTTCCTTCTTCCTTCATTTCGCTAACATTTCTTCAGTACCCACCACGCACGAGGTATGGTGCTAGGCACTTCCCCTTAGCTAAGGGGCTCCCACCTTTGTGACCCTCATCAATTCTTAGTCCTGTATCCCATGGTTTTCAAAATGAAATCCCTGGACCATTGTGTCTGTTACACCTGGCAGGTTGTTAAAAATGAGATTCCCGAGTCTCATCAGAGTTGATGAGGGAAAAGTGCCTGAAAACTCCCCAGAGCTTATGCTCCCTTCAGTCAGAACGCCACAGCTGCCAGTTCATGGACACCCTCTTCTGTCCAGCTGTGCATGAGCCCGATGTGGGGCAGATCAGTTTCTACTCCCAGGAGTTTCCAGATTTGAGGCTGCCTCTCTTCTCTCTGGGCCTGAGCTACTCGTGGGAGATGTGAGGTATGGGGATCTGTTAATGCCCCAACCAGCCAACCAACTTAGGCTTAATGGTTAACTACTAGGCTTAACTACTAAGGGTGGAATGGTTTCTATCAATTCTAGGAGAGAGGGATGGATGTTCTAGGGAGGACACCCGACCTTAGACAAATCTTGTCATGTCTTTGATTCTCCAGAAGGGGCGCCATGATACCATTTTTTAAATCTGAAATTCTCTCCTCAGCAGGGTACGTTACACCTGGCTCCTGACCAGCAACTTTCCTCCCCGGAACAGAAGGCCCTTGAAGACCAGGGTGTCTTGCTCACCTTTGGATCTCCCAGGATACCCACTTAATGATGTGGGATTCAGGGAGCACTATTCATCTTTTAAACGTGACAGATTTGGATAGGTATGAAAACAATTTTGCACAGATGGCTATAGTGTGAATTGAGAACCCATTCGTGGCCTGGATGCACTGGTAACCCCGATGCTTTGAGTACTCAGCACACAAAGGATACTCAGTAAAAAGTGCTAAATACTTTCCCCCAGCAGTTGAAAGAATAATATAATGAATATTTATTTAACCTTATCTAGATTCTAGATTCAGTGTGTCAATACTTTGTTATGGTTGCTCTGTGTGTGTATGCATGTATATTTATTTATTTCTGCTGAATCACTTGAAAGTTAATTTAAATCATCATGACATTTAACCCATAAATATTTCAGCAGGCATCTCCAAATAAGGACATTCTCCTGTGTAATTGCAAATACTTTATCACCCGTAAGAATAATTAACCATTATATGGTAATATCATTTACTATCCAGTTGTAGAAGCTGATGTTGGTGCCCTCCCTATATCCCCTTGGCCAGCCTAGAGGTCACCTGTAAGCTCCACATAGCAGGTGATTTCCTGAGTGTCTTTGCCTCAACATTAATTGATGGACGCCGAGTGCACTCTGCCCTCAGGGGCAGGCTGGAGGTGTTCGAGAGTCAACACTCCAAGAGTGTCCCACCAATGAGGTAGGTTGGTAGATTAATATGCAAACTTCCTTGGCCCTCATGAGTTGATTCTGAGATGTGTTTCACAAAGCTTGTCCAAGGGTCTTGTCCGAGGGTCCACTGTGACATTTGCCCGCAGTACTAATCTATTTTTTTTTAAGATTTTTATTTATTTTATTATTTTTAGATGGAGGAGAAGGGAGGAGAAAGAGAGGTAGAGAAACAATAATGTGTGGTTGCCTCTCACGCGTCCCATACTGGGGACCTGGCCCACAATCCAGGCAGGTGCCCTGACGGGGGAATCAAACCTGCAACCCTTTGGTTCACAGGTCAATGCTCAATCCACTGAGCTACATCAGCCATGGAGTTAACCTGTTTATTAACACACCCTTCATTGGTTTTCCTCCCTTCCTTATCTCACTTCCTTACTATGCTTCCTGAGATCAGCTTTAAATAAACTATTTGCAGTCAAAGCTTTGTCTTAAGGTCTCCTTCAGAGGGATCCAGAACCAAGACATCAATCCTTTAAAAATGATAATATTGAATAGGTGGCTCTTAGGACCACAGAGAAGCAAACTAAAGCCTGCTTAGATGGTGCCGGCAGCCCAGCCAACAGGAACTGCTCTTAGTTATGATTCTTACTGAAACAATGCCATAATGAACCTGTGTTGATTTATTATACCCTACCCAGCCTATACTAGTAGTAACTACAGTTACTGCTTATTAAGGACTTACTGTGGGGTCCTTCACATGCTTCACTTAATGTAATCCTCACCGGGACATTGTAGGGAGGCATTATTATCCCCACTGTATTGACAAAGAATCTGAGGCTCACAGAGGTTAAACAACGTCTGCAGTCACACAGCCAGTAAGAAGCAGATCTCTGATGTACTTAACCAATGTGTTAAAATGTGCAAATAAGCATAAATAGTCTTATTCTGTTCTTGTATAATTGGGACAATAGCGCTTGCCAGATAAAATTCACATTATAACTGTACCATAAGCATGTGTATTTTTTAACCAATAAAATAGTTATCCTCAGTTGCTGATTTTTAAAGGTGTAAGGCAAGGATTGCCGCATCAGGTGAGGCTCTCAAAAGGCTAGAACTTTTCCCTACCACAGCTGGCTTGGTACAACTTACACACTGGGCTGGGGTTACCAGTGGGAAGTAGAAGTTTTCTAGCACTGTTTAAGCTGTGAGAAATCTTCCAGTGTTTTGGCCGCTGTGAAAATGAAACGTCTCCTCAGGTTTGCCCCATCACTGTTCTCAGGCTGTCTGATTATCAAAGTGCAGTCATCTAACTTAAGCGTGAGAATGTGCAGTGAGATGAGCAACACATTTTTGCATAATGTCATGGATTTTTTTGAGCAATTACATCCTTGTTAGTAATATCTGTCCCCACCTAGTAACTTCGCTGTACAGAGCACTTAGGTCATAAGAAGATGTCTTTCCTAATTACTGTCTTCTCTAAGAATCCATAAAGAGACACAGACTTTGAACCCAATTTAATTATTTACTTGACCCTACTGTCATAAAGTGTTCAAATTCAAGTACTATAAAGATGGTAACAGGGAAAGGATTCATGGTTCTCAGACAGAGGAACGATTGGCCAAGGAAGTCAGCTTTTCAAGGCTCAACAGGTAAGTAGTAAGACTGTTTTGTATAGAAAGTAGAGAGTCATGGAAATTATAAATAAGCCAAGTGAAGTTCGTTTTGAAAAGCTGCAGTCTTGGAGGGATGGAAGGGAAGCGGAGAAATCAGCCTTCCTCCTTAAGGAGGTGGCGCGCGGTCTGCCAAAAAGCTTAAACTTTCTGTTTCTATTGCGCACCTACGGTGGAGAGTGTCCGAGAAAACTCTGTTAGTGACCTGATTCTGAAATCATTGCTGTTACAACGCTGTCATAGAAACCTTTTTGACCAAATTGTGAAATTACAAAAGAATCATTTTTAGCACTAATTGAATGTTATTGAAAGATGGACACAGGCTTGCCAGCCGGAAAGGTTGAGCCTGGCAGGCACAAAACTTGCTCCTGTCAGGACAGGCCTGGGCTGGGGAGAAGCAGAGCTGCCCAGTGAGGTGGTAGGTTTGTTCCAACTCTTGAAGGTTAATATTCGTGTTAAGGGGACAAAACTCCAAGTCGCTCAGGTCTGTGGAGTGGCCAGAGACTGGAAGGGATTAACAGCAGCTTCTTAAAGGAAGAGAATATTAACCTAGGCAGTAGGGTGGTATAGAGCATGACCTCAGAAGTCCTGGGTTCCAATCTTGGCCCTGACATTGACTGTCTTTCGGATCTCAGGCAAATTATATAATCTCTCCAAATCTTTAGAAATGACCTCACGAGGGTTGTTAGGGGCTTCATTGAGATTTAAATAATGTATGTATAGTGTTTGGCATGGTGTCTCTTGCACAGAAAGCATTCCATGTGTGTTTCTACTATATTCATAGTGGTACTCGTGAAAGGAAGTATAAGTACCTGTTTTTTCTAGATGGAAGTGGAGAATATTTTAGGGAGAGGGATAGCAACAGCAAAGCACAGAAGAAAAAGAGGCCTTTATTTTTCAATTATTTTTAGTCTACCCTAGGTAAAGAGGAAGGAGTATTACAAGGGGGAGAGCAGTGGAGGGATGGGAGAGAGCAGAGATTACCATAGTTTAAGACTAGAGGTCATACTGCAATTGAATCTTTTCTAAGGTACAAACCATTTGGAATACCCTCAAAAAACTCTCAATTAGCAGAGAGCAACTTAGCAAAAATGACCCAAGAAAGGCTTTCAAAACAAGGTTTACTTTGTTCATTAGGGACCGTCTGAGGATGAAACGAGTTTCTTCTGTGAAGATGATGTTCTCCGTCTCTCTAGGGAAGGCTGGCTTTACCTTCCTCAGGGCTGTCCCGTAGCTGCCCTGTAAACTTATAGCCTATTTTTTGTGTGATTCTGTTGTTGTTGTCTTAAAAGTGGTTTAATACTGAAAGTACTTTGAACTTAAAACAGGATTGTTTAGAAACTAGAAATAGTACCATCATAACTGGGATGACTCATCTGGGACTTCACTTTAAGTGCATAATAGACAAGACGAAGATTCATAAACTCACTGTAGCCCAAAGTACAGAAACAGCTGCGCTCTTTCCCCCTAGCAGATCTTAAATCCATTAAAGATGGCACGGAAAAGCAGTGGCCCAAAAGGAGTGTGCAGATTTCTTCTCTTAGTGATTTTATTTCTGCCACGTGAAATGACAAGTAAGTTCATATTCTTTTTTTGCCTCTTTAAATAAAGAAAAATTTCCAATTAAAAATGATCAGTGGGCGTTGGAAAAATCCGAAATCCAAATTGGAATGACTACGTAGTTGGTATGGTTCAGAGTACAGGAGTCAGATAACATAATAAAAAATTAAATGGAAAATATTTTTATGGTTCTGATATTATAAGCAGGTGAAGTATCCTATTCTCTCCAGAGCCACAGCCAGAATTTTTCTACATTTTAATGGATTTTATTACTAATAATATTCAAAATAACCTTCTGCTGTTTATTCGAACATACCACTTACACGAAAATATTTCCTACATTTGCTTCCAACCCCAATCTGGAAGTAGTTTTCCCCTCCATTTTAAACATAATACATAGTCACTATAAAATAAATTAGGAAATACATAAATGAATAAAGAAAAATAAAAATCCTTCCAAATCCCATTACCCAAACACAACCATTCAGTGTTTGGTGTATATTCTTCGAGATTAAAAAAAAAATACTAGGCAGTAATCTCATTGTTTTTTTCAGTAGTTTGTGCTTTTAAAGAAAAAGTTAATGTGTTTACAAAATATATTAACAAATATTATGGAGGGGAAAGTTTCTGATAGCTAAAGTCATTTTTTACCCTTTGTTACTTGCTTCTGAACCAGGAAAGTTAAAATTGAAATTCAGATATGTTACCATACAATAAATGAATTTTTGAAAATGGGAGATGAAAATTAAGTGCTATATATCCTGATCATTCACCCCACGACAACTCGTTTATCCCACAAAGCACAGCTGTTTAAGTATCTTTTTATTTCACTCTACTGCCAAAACAATATTAAAACATCAGAAATGAAAGACCAAATCCTACCATCTAATCAGAAATGTTTTCAAATCAGCTTTTGCCCATATGCAATATTGATATATTTAGAGTAATTAGTAGAGATGTAATTTACATTCTGCCTATTCATCTAATGTTATATCTTAAATATCTTTCCATTTTACTATAGTCCTTTTTCCTTTGTATTTCCCCACTCCCATCCCCTTACTTTGCTACATCCAACCCCTTGAAGTAAACAAATTAAGCCTGGTAAGTATTTCTACACTTCTCTATTTTTATTAATCCTATTCCATACATATAAATAGAATTTTTTCTCAAAACTTTTCCTCATAAATGTGTGTGTGTGTGTGTGTGTGTTTGTGTGTGTAAATGGAGAAAGTCTGAACATACTATTTTCTAATCCAGTGGTTCCCAAACTTCACTGCACATTAGAATCACCTGTGGGCTTTTAAACCGCCCCCCACCATGCCCAGATGGCACTCCTTTCAATTAATAAGACAGTCTGGGGGTGGGAGCAAGGTATCAGTAATTTTTTAAAGATCTCCAGGTGATTCCAATGTGCAGCAAAATTTGGTAACCACCATTTTAAGCTTTTGCTTTTTTTAGTCAATAATACATTATGGATCTTTTTCCTTATAAAATCATATAGACTAGTATGACTATTTTAATTTATTGTGAAGTATTTCATTGAATTGATGTAACACATATAGCCATTGAGATTGATCAATCTATCTTAAATAGTTTCTTTCTGCATTCCCAGGTTCTGTTTTAACTGTGAATGGTAAAACCGAGAACTTTATTCTGAACACTTGGCTTGGCGCCGAAGAATCTCTGAAATGTGATGTTCAAAACCACACTGGAGACGAAGGACTTCTCTGGTACCGAGAACAGGGATCAGTGGATTTGAAGCCTGAAAACAAAATCAATTCCAGCTCTGTCTGTGTGTCTTCCATCAGTGAAAATGACAATGGAGTCACCTTTACCTGCAAATTGCAGAGGGATCAGTCGGTGTCCGTCTCAGTGGTGCTGAATGTTACTTGTGAGTAAGGGGAAAGAAGCTGCTAGTCAGTCTGTGATGCCTGCACTACATTAAGTGGTCGTTGAAATCTCGGTCTAAAGAGCATGTGCAGCCCTTGCCGGTGTGGCTCAGTTGGTTGGAGAGCAGGCCCCTGCACTAAAACTGTTGCAGGTTCGATCCCTGGGAGTGCGTATGGGGGGCCACCAGTCAATGCTTCTCCCTCTCTCTGTCTCTCCCTTTCTCCCTGCAACAAAAAAATGTTCTCGGGTGAAGATAAAAAGAAATTAAGGAGTATGTGCATTTTAACATTGGCTTGATATCGCCAAATCGTGCTATTTCTGCTCCCAGAACGAAGCACCAGAGCGCCTATTTTCCCACACCCTCATGAGCACTACGTTTGAAATTTGCCAGTCCGATATGATATTTTATTCTAATTTTCTAAATTAAGAATGAGGGTGTTCACCTTTTCATAAATGTATTGGCTGTTCATATTTAAAGCCTCAAATGATAAAGCTCTTTGATGACTGGGTTGCAGTCCCACCCACTGGTGGAACTCTGGTGTTAGAATCCTGCGAGTGGTCCTATGCAGGTGACCATGGTTTGGATGGAAATCTGGTTCTACGTGAGTGTGGTGTAGATGGTGGGATGAGGGGTGATGTGGGTTAGGGTGAGGATGTGGTGTGCTTTGGTAGAAAGAGCTCTGGACTTGAGTTCAGCAGGCTCGTTTGTGAAAAACTGATGCCATTGCTCTTGAGATAAAAGGGTAGAGAAAACGCCAAGGAATCCAGCTCTGGAAAATACTGGCAACCTGCAGCTTGAGTTCCCAGAGTGAATCGTTTGCTTGCTACTGGGAAAGGGAGTTTTGTGTTTTATTTTCTATGAGTTAACATAATGTGATGTTTTTTAAAGCAAGCCTCCCCTTGTGTAGTTTGATAGAATCTAAAAACTATCAGGGGCCCTTGGAGGTCTTGCAATCCCTATAACATGACAGATGAGGAAACAGGCTCAGACTGAGAGCCTGAATTATCACAGGTGGTGCTGGGACCAGAATGTAAATCCCAGGCTCCTAATCTAATGCCCTGCCCATTATATTTTCTTAAGGGAGACATGGCAGAAATACCAATGTGACTTGATGGCTTTAAAAAATTATTTTCAGTTTTCCAGCCTGAATCCACATTCAAAATCATCTTTATAACAACCTCATAAATATTGTTGTTGCTAAGCACATATGAAAAAACCAACTGGTCAGTGTTTCATGGTGACAAACTGATACAAACTTATCAATCAATAAATCCAAATGAGGTACTAAAAAGGGGCAAGAATAGCATGTGCAATCCTGAGAAAGTGTTATTATTATAGATAATAATAAATTATAATACAGTATTTGGGGGAGTGTGTGCGGAAAGAGATTCTTTCATACATTGTTGCTAAAAGTATAAATTAAGACCACCTCTTTTGCAATATCTATCAAAATATAAAATGTGCCTGCTCTATGAGACCCAGCGTTTCTACTTATATTGGAAAAACACGTGCACATGTGCATAGAGACACATACAAGCATATTTACTGAAGCATTGTTTAACATTTAAAAAATGAAAACAACCTAATTTCATTCAAAATAAAATGATTAAAGAATCATATATTATACTATAGCACTCTAAAAGCAATGAGCTAGAACTCTGTGATTCAATGTGGATATATCTCAAAAACATTTAAGTCATTGAGAGGATGAACTCTTTTATGTAAACCCTTCTTACCCTCCTAAAACAATACAATATATTCCCTATGGGCACATTATATGTCTAAAAACTACTTTTTAAAAAAAGATTCAAGGAGCCCTGGCTGGTGTGGCTCAGTGGATTGAGCGTCGGCCTGCAAATCAATGGGTCGCTGGTTCGATTCCCATTCTAGGGCCCATGCCTGGGTTGTGAGCCAGGTCCCCAGTGGGGGGTATGTGAGAGGCAACCACACATTGATGTTTACCTCTCTTTCTCCTGCCTTCCCCTCCCTGTAAAAATAAATAAATAAAATCTTTTTTTTAAAAAAAGATATAAGGATTTATATCAAACACATAAATAGTGACTATCTCTAAGGAGTCGGGAAATGATAGAGTCAAGGATGACCTGAACTTTATCTGAAATGTATTAATTTTTTAAAAAGGGAATGCTCACATATAGCTGATAAGCTTAAAATTAATTTTAAATAGTTAAATAAAAAGGAACAACTAATAGGACTGGTGGAACTGGTGGAATTGGTATATTTGGTAATTATGTTCTATATTCTAGCAGCTTCCTGCTTATCTGAATACCATACAACATCTTTGTTGGATATAGATATGGAATTCAAGCTCACTCAAAAAACAACAAAATGTCATTCTCCTGAGTGTTATTAATAGCACAGCCTACTCGGGGTCTAATTATTCAGTGTGTAGATTATACGAGCTCCTTTTCCCCCTCTTTCATCGCCTTTCCCTCTTCCCTGCACCCACTTTTCAAGCATTTCACTACTCTTTTGCACCTTGGCCAGAAAAATGCAATGGACATGGAGAAGAGGGGAGAGTCGGCTGAGCCGTTTTTCCTCTAGATGTTGGAAAGTCCTGGTGGGGACAAGGGTTAGAAGTATATGGTAAAGATAAATGTGTTTGACTATCTCTGGGTCTACAACTGCCTTTATGATAGAGGATGTAAGAAGTTGCTCAACAGGGGGATGACAGGGACTCAGAGAGTCATGTTCACTTTCCACAGATGTCAGAGTTGCCACGACTAGAACATCTTCTAGGAGGAGGACATTATTTCTAGAAGATTACTGAGGAAAGGCAAATGTGCATTGGTAAAATACACAGCTGGGGCAAATGTAGTTAAACAAAATGTGAAAATAGGGGGTGTGAGGAGCACATAAAACTACCACCACCACAATAATAACAGTACTAACTAGCACTGTGGCAAATTCTCTACAAACATTATCTCATTTAGCCTTCACAGTAATCCATGAGGTGGCTATTCTTCCATTTTTTTAGATGAGGACATTGAGCAGTTACTCAGCAGGTAAGTGACTTTCTCAAGGTCACAGTAGGTGATGTAGATGGCATAAGGGCTAACTGCAAGGCCTGCTTTCTTAATATTATACTGTTTCATCCAACATTAGTGGATTGGTTTATTACGTTAATTCCCAGAGAGCAAAGACTCAAGGCTTATACTCTTGGGTAGCGTTACAAATAGGGACAGGTTCATTATTATGGACATTTGTTTCATGGTTTCTCTTCTCTGCCACATCAAAAGTTCTGCTGGTTTTGGAAATGGATGTATGTTACTTTCAATTGTATCCCCGGTTCCTGGCCCAGTGCTTGGCATACGGTAAGGCATGCAATAAATTTTTGTTAAGTGAATGGATGACTACGTGGGATAGGCTGAAGGCGGATCTTGAACTCTGACAGTGAACTACTGCTTATCTGCTGATTAAACCTAAATACTTGAATCTTGCAGTTCCTCCTCTCCTAAGTGGAAACGACTTCCAAACAATTGAGGAGGGCAGTAGTGTGACACTGGTTTGCAATGTGAAATCCAACCCCCAGGCTCAAATGATGTGGTACAAAAACGGCAGCATCCTGGACTTAGAGAAAAACCGTCACCAGGTCCAACAGACAAGTGAGTCTCTTCAACTGTCAATCACTAAAGTCAAGAAATCTGACAACGGAACATACAGCTGTGTTGCACATTCATTTCTACAAAGAAAGACCAAGGACTTTCACCTCTTTGTCAAAGGTAACTCTCTTTTTAAAAAATATCCAGCACAGAACAAAACTCAGAATAGATGCTCAGTAAATATTTTTTCATGACAACAAATAATGATGACAATTATGATTAGTAGCTAGGACTTTCTGTGGAGAATTACCCCATTCAAGGAGTTTTCCACTAGGGGTTCTAGTCCTTCCTTTCAGGACAGTTATGCCCATTCCATACAGGACACTGCTTTTTGAACAAAGGTCCTTTTCTAGAACTATATGGAAGAAGACAATGCTGGTAGGCTTTTAGGGAGGAGTATTTCCATGAATTCTCCTGGGCAACAAGGGTGGTAAGAACTGGGCTTTTGAATTCATAACCTAATAACAAACAGAAGAGAAGTCAGGAACACATAGTGACTAGATAAGAAAATGGATCTCTAAAATCACTCCTAACTCTGAAATTGTGACATATAGGCAAATCAGAAGAGGGAGTGTCAGCTTCATACTCCATCCACCCAGGTCTATCACCTCTGCAATAATAGCGTGATTTTCCCTCATAGTTCTTGTTCATGCAAAAAGAGAAAGGCGAGACACCTGTTATAGCAGATGCAGAAAATGCTTGCGCACACATTTCCCGCTCTGGGACCAGCACGCTAGGAGCAACCAAACAAGCTGAGGCTCCCATATCTTGTTAGAATATTATTCACTTTGTCATTTGCCCACTTACTAACTTCCTTGCCAGTTCCCGAGAAACCAACTGAAGCCCAGCCAGAAGTGTTGGACTGGTATGACCTTAGGGCTTCCCATTCCTCCCGCTCTGGGGGCTCTAGGACACCAACAGAGTGGTTGGTGGGGAGGAAGAGCTGCTGCTGCCCACCACTGTGATTACTGGCATGTCCAGTAATTTGTCCTACAGAACAGGGACAGTATGCCCCGGGGCCTACTTGCTTTAAAAACCAAACCTACAAATAGCCTAAGTACTCACGGGATAGAATCAGTGAAAAGGGTACCCTGTTGAAGTCCGTGGCTATTCATTTCCCCCAGAACCACAAAAGCATGGTTGGTAGGGCCTCAGGTCGTGCCATTGCAACTGGCTATAAAGACCACACGTGGAGACTGGGAGACTGTATCACCCCTCTTGGTTAAGAAGGACTCGAAATTGCTCTATGTCACATGAGAAATACACAGCTTGTATGGTAAGCAGGATACCAGCTTGACAAATTGGCTTTCAGGTGGGCAGAATCCTGTTTGGGGTGGAGCTCTTCCAAACCAACTTGTTTTTTCTTATTTCTTCCTGCTTTATTACTTCCCTGGTTGTTGGCTGCCTCCACAGCATACACGCTCCCGCTGCTGGTGGTCAGGTCAGACGCCAAGTTTGCCATCAGCCTCTCTCAGTTGCATAGCTCAGTGGGGTAATTTCTAAATGAGGCCACGCAAACCTGGAAATGACATCACAGATCTTTTTTCTTAAGCGCAAGATTTTAGCCCATGTGTTGGGATTATTTTACCCTGTGAAGTTGGGAGGAAATACCAGGTCTGGTTACAAATAAGAGAGTAAAACAGGACAAGGGGAGAGATGCAGTTACACTTGCCAAAATCACTTTTAACAGAAGCTTGGAATCCAAAGTGAGCCAATGAGTCAGACAGTTTATTTTGGCTTGTTTATAGAGTGAAAGCTGCCACATGTGACTTCATTTTATTGAACTTGGTAAAAATATATTCCAACTTGTGACTGAATTCTGATTTCTTTTCCTCATTGTCCCACTGTTGCTTCCTCTTCGTTTTAACATCTCTCCTTGTTGCTGCAAGTAGAAGAGGTCCCCAGTAATGTGAAGGCCCTTCAGTGTGTCCCAGGGCGGGCAATTACAAAGGTAGAGCTTATGAGAAGGCCCACTTAGCAGTTTCTCCTGAGGACTGATGCATCCCACACCCTCATGAGAATAATTTTTAACAATAACCAAAGAGTAAGAGTAAAGTATGCTTAACCCACTTACTTCCCAAAATTATCCCGAGTGGGAACTGGACAAAAATGGGGAAGAAAACAGTTAGAAGGTAGTCGGTTAGTGTGTCACACCACTACAGAAGGGTAACACCTATTTCGTAATCTTGAGGCACATGGAGCTTGGGCTGTAAACTTAGATTTATTTAAAGACTCCTCCTTCCCCTCCTCCCCACCTTTTATCCCTCCTAGATGGTCTCCTGACCCTGTGTTCTTTATAATACTTATCTCAATTTGTAGTTTTTCTTTGTTTACTATCTGTCTCCTCAACAAGAATATGAGCTCCAAAAAGGCAGAAGCCTTCCATGTCTGTCTGATTTTTGCAAGGCCAAGCCCAGTGCCTAACACACAGGAATCATTCAGTCACTATCTGTTGACTACATTTCTCTACAAATTCAATTGTACACTATATAGTACACTCTAAATTCCTGAAATGTTATCTTAACCATGATTGGAGCCCCTTCCCCGCCTAGGTTGGCATCAGATTCCAGGGGCTTAGACAGGGTCATTTAAAATAACTTTGTTGACCTTAAGCACTCTGGCTTTTGAAAGTGTCATCCCAGATCATATTAAACATAGTAAAATGACGCATACGGTATTTCATGTACTTATCTGCTGTACAAATTTTGAAAGGATTTTTCTAACTTGCATACATTTTAAATTTTATGATAAATAAATTATTAATATGGTTCTTAAGGTTTAAATATCACTGTTACTTACTAGTTGGGTGACACAAAGTTACATTTTATAGATGTTTAAACATTTATTAATTTTGAATAATTTAGCCATTTTTTAAATATTTTGGAGCCAAAACATCTTTTTTTTTTTAATCGTCAAATATTTTCATAGGCTCTTGGAAAGCTTGTGGTCACAGCGCCTGTGCCCATAGTGCCTGATGAAGAAAATAGCTCTGAGCCTACCTGCTGTTCAGAAAACAAGGGGCTGAGCTTTCATTGTCAGGCCGTCATGGTTGCTGCTGATCTCTTCCGAATCCAAGTTAGAAGTAGACTCTCTGTTCTTCCACGTCATTTAGAGGGATATGAAAATCTTTGCCCAGATGGAGATGACTGGTACTTGGAGTCCTACTTCCCCAGGAGCACCATGCAGCCACCTTCTATAATGTCTTGTCGTCTACTTGGAGTGCTATCACAGTACAGCTATGAGGGTCCTCCTGGGGCCCATAGACCTCTCTCCCCTTTGTCCAGTGGGCTCTTCACTTTTTCTCTTCTTGCTCTTAAAGCTTTCCTCTGTCCTCCTCACTAGTGTACCTCCGAAGGTGTTTTGGAATTCTTAAAAAAAGATTTTATTTATTTATTTTTAGACAGAGGGGAAAGGAGGAAGAAAGAGAGGGAGAGAAACATCAATGTGTGGTTGTCTCTTGAGTGCCCTCCACTGGGGACCTGGCCTGCAACCCAGGCATGTGCCCTGACTGGGAATCGAACTGGCGACCCTGTGACTGGTAGGCCGGCACTCAATCCATTGAGCCACACCAACCAGGGCTCTTTTGGACTTTTCAAAACAATTGACTTCAGCCTACTTCTGCTTTCTGCGTGGTAAAACATATGGGTGAAGAAAGTACCAAATGACCCGACTGCCTGCTTTGGGGCAGTTATTCACACTACCATGATTTATCCCTCCACGAAGACATAGATTCATAACCTGTCTCTGCCAGTTACTAGTTCTGTAACTTTAGACACATGAACTAATCTCTTAAAGCCCCTGGTTCCTTGCCTGTAAAATGGGTATAATAATACATACCTTTTGGGATTGTTAGGAGGATTTAATTAAGAGGATGATAAATGTCAGGTGTAAGGCACCATGGGTGGGACATATGAAAAGCACATAAATTAGAAGCACTTAAATGTTAGTTCTCATTCCATGTGTTTACATTTCCAACAGATAGAGCTACGACTATACCAATAGAACCCATTATTGCTGCAGCTGTTGTGGTCTTTCTGACGTTGTGCTTCGGACTGATTGCTAGAAGAGAAAGAATAATGAAGGTATCTAAATATTCTAAGCTAGTTAAGTAAAAAGTCATCTAAATAAATGCCAAGAACTAACTATGTAAGTAACTAGAGTTAGGAGCCATACTTGGACAACCTGGTTGCTCTACCATGTGATCTAAAATGGAAATTGCTTAAGGGGAAAAAAAATCGTTTTTATATTATCAGTACAGGTTTACAAAAAATACAAGTGCACATGGACAAGACTGGAATGAAAATCGCAGTGGTGTTCAGGGTAGGGGACTCGGGGCCGATTCGTCTTCCTTTTGAATTCCCCTTTATTGTTGCTGTGGTGCCTTTGGTACATTGAACAGCCACAGAGAGGAGCGGCTGTTCTAGGCTTGGGGATCTGCATGGAGAGGACGATGCTTGCTGCTCACTCACCTTTAGAGCTGCCCTGGCTGTGGCGCGCTGGGGTTTGAACTGTTGAATAGTTAACCTTGTCGGTTAGCGTGATGCCAAGTATGCATGTGCATAAGATAATGCCAGACATTTGACTCCACTAGTTAATCCAGTGCCAAAGGGGGGCAAATATGGCAGAAAGCCTCTAAAGAAAGATGGGTGCCTCCAGGCAGAGTTCATGACCCAGCAAAAGCCATTCTTCTTGAAACATATAGTAACTGGGTATTATCCAGGGCAACAGTGTCTCTCAAGAAGAAATTTACCCACCCCCTGTTCCAATCCAAAGCAAAATTTTCCCTACCAAAAAAAAAAGGGGGGGGGGAGAAATACTCAACTATGTAAAAACCCTGGAAGCACTTTAAGAATTATTACTATATCTTTTCTAGATTTAATAAAAATAATTAATGTAGCCAAAAGAATAAGGCCTGGACCAGTGCAGAAGTGGCTGTATATTCTAGCCACCTCTATGCTGGTGTGTATTTTTCTAGGTAGGAGATTATCAGACATTTGAGTTTCCTGCCCCTTGAGCCACGTCGATACATTCAAAATGTTGATCCATGGGCCTTAAAAAAGCCAGAAAACTCATTGCTCTTGTTTTGTTTGCCTTTAGCTCTGCATAAAGGGTGAAGATCCTCAAAGAGAAACAGCTTTGTAAGTACTCTGGGCTGAGGCCAATGATCTGCCATAGGCAGCCGGGTAGCAGTGCCCCTCCCGAGCAAACTCCTCAGGAGATGGGAGGAGCTGGAAGGTGAAGAGGTTCAGAGGAGAATAGAGGGTGGAGGAGGATCTGTCTCTACTCACAGGTAGGCAGGTGAGGCAGGTTGGAAGGTTGCCTAGAACTGAGAATATCTTTGGTCTGAAGCCTACTCTCTCTTTAAACAATTTTAGGCTCATGCCTGTGCAACTGCATTTTATTGCCCCACAATGCAAATAACTGAGAGGCCCTACCCTAAGGGAAACCACTGCTGTGTTCTCCTTCACAACAAAGTCAGGGACCACATTTCTCATCCTCAACTCTGCCTTCTCTTTGGAGCTTCCTTGTGTCTGTTGGCTCCAGCATACACAAAGCGGGTGGGTGGGAGTGGGGGAGCCACAGACATTCTTTCCAAGAGTATGAATTTAATTTTGAACTTTTTTCTTATTGTTATGATCATCATTATAATTAATTTCTCGGTTCATTTCAGGTGAGAAAGCTGAGATGCCATCTAGTTCAGCAAGATTTGTACATCCGGACCTCCTTGATTTACGTAGTCCCATCTGTATTTATTGCTGTTATTAAACTCGCTCCTGTCAGATTGTCAGAAGTTACGAAGAAGGGTTTCATTAAGTACTTAACCGTAGTTGTTGTGACTAATTTGATATGCCTGTGGAACATTTTTGTGGCTAAGCTGTTAAGTATGAAAAGTAAGATTTTTGTTAAGTCTTCTCCTTGCAGGGTAGGTTCACTGAAATCTGTTCCAAAAAGGTAGGTAACTATTTACCATTCAGAATATATTCTCCTAGGTAGCAGATTAGCAGATCTTTGGGTTTCACAAATCAGTGCAACACCACACACAAAAAATGTGGGACAACGGAGTGATTAATTTGTTAAGTTGCCAAGGAAGCCCAGAAAAAACACCAATTATCACCTACTTTCACTGCCCTTTTAGAAAAGGAATGTTTTAGGGCTAAAAAAGGAAGGGTGTAATCTCAGAATATAAAATACTCCTTTAAATGGAAGGAACTCAGTATTATGAAAAACTCAGCATATGTCCTTATTTGTCTCTCTCTCTTCATGATATCGACACAGTCACGAACTTTGCGAACTTTATATAATGAGGAGGATGAGACCAACAGGGGACACGGACTGGCCGGTCTGTTTGCTTATAAGTGTCCTTTGCCTATTTTTGCGCAGTCATCTGCATAGATCTACCTACTATATAGCAATTATGAGTCAGACTGTGCTCTTCTCATATACCTCAACTTTAAATTGCAGCTCTTTTATTATTTATCACTGACTTTCTCTGCTTCCATTCTGTCTTCATATTTTTCCCATGAGTCTTTGCTTCGCTTTCCCACACAACTGGGGTGTTTTAGGGGGAGAGGCAGCCCTGGCCAGGGCCACCTTTGATGTCTCTGCTCTGCTTCCCTCTTCCCACTTTGTATTTCAGAAAAAACTTATTTTGTCTGATATTGCAGTAGCTAAATCTGTCCAAGAGAGAGAAGGGGGATGAAAAATCTGCTGTCAGACAGGTGTTAAAAGCCCCTCACTGACATAGAAGCAAAGAGAAGAAATGAGCAGAATATATGAATTCTCAACAGACTGGTTTCTAAGAGGAACAGACATATTCTCCTGTTAAGTGCCTCTTTGAAACTTCAGCTTGGAATGGAGAGAGAGAGAGAGAGAGAGAGAGAGAGAGAGAGAGAGAGAGAGAGAGAAATCTGTGGTTTACAGATTTCTGTCTTCTTGGAGGCCCCAGCAGGTTTTTGTGGGGAAGCCTTCGGATCCTGTCTCTTATTCAGAGCTTCTGAAAGTAGAATCTGGAAGCCCTGTTAAAATGCTGTAAGGACAAGGTAGGGGGATTGTGAAAATCTGAATGTTTAGGCAATTAAGTAGAAACCTAGAGACTATAAAGAAAAAAAAAGCCCCAGATCTCAGGCAATGGTGGCTTGGGATAGTTTAAAGTGGAAGGGGAAACAGAAAACTTCCATATCTAATTGGACTTGGAATCAAGAGAACTGAGTTCCAGCCTTGGCTGTGTTGCCTTGAGCAAGTCCTTTTTCTTCTCTTGGGCCTTCGGAAAATGAGAAGATTGGATTAGGAGGAGGATTAGGATTAATTTTCATGTTATCTTGAATATTCTCAAAAGATTCCTACATAATTTAGTTAAATGCCGGAAGCAGTTGGCAAGAAACACTGAGGACATAATACCTTTGCCCTACCTAGTAGAATGATGAATCAACTTTGTTCTAGGACTTATAACAGTTCTGGGGAATTACAGGTCATCAGTGAAAAATTCCTTCACCCTTGTGAAATACAGTGACCTTGAACATTAGCACAGACAAGGAATATTACTGAGTTTTAACAGAGTGTAACAATATCATAAATGGTCATTGCATTTCATTTTGCCTTATAGTTTTGAAAAAACTTAGCCTGTATTAAAAACTATATCATTATTTAAATTTAGAAGTTAGACTAAAGCCTGGTTTAGAAGGACATGAACTTCAAAAAAGCCACCATAACCTTTTCCCAAGTGTCTTTTCTACCTACTATGTGTTACCTGAAATTCCAACAATCATTCTCCTGGTTCAACTCTTAGAATGACAAATACCAGTGGACAAAAGACAGACAAATCCAGGTGCTCCCTTCCCAAATTTTCTACCAGTAAAAACACATTTCATACTATTTTTCTCCTCCTAGGACCCATTTTTGGAAAGAAATGGTCTATCAAGCAAACTTTATTTAATAAATAATAGTAACCTGTTTTCCCAATTTTTAAAATATTTATCAATGACATTTACTTGCCAATCTGAATTTCTTTCACAACACAATTACCACATTTATGTAAATCCACCTAAAAGCAAAGAGATCTAGTACTTTAGCTAACCTGTGCAGGCTTTTAGAGGTTAATAATATAATCATTAACATTAGGCTTTTTGCATCATTGAAAACAGCTTACAATCTCCCTTCCTCACCAACTTTTACCCTTGTCATCACCGTCATCATGATTACTTTCCTGGATCTATGGGCCAGGGGTCATATTCTTACAGGGGCCGGGCAGATCAATGAGTGTAGCAGGCTAGGTATAAAATAATAGGGAGCCACGAGGACTGTGGCAAATAGAAAGCACATCTATGTCAAAAAGAGGACTAACAGATCTGATCCTTTAAAGAAGTCCAAAATCTGGATTTTTATGTATAATTCTTCTAATTAAAAAAAAAAATTAGCCCCAGCTGGTGTCGCTCAGTGGATTGAGTGTCAGCCTGCAAACCAAAGGATTGCCGGTTTGATTCTCCAGCCAGGGCACATGCCTGGGTTGCAAGCTGGGTTCCCGGTAGGGGGCATGCGGGAGGCAACCACACAGTGATGTTTCTCTCCCTGTCTTTCTCTCTCCCTTCCTCTCTGTCTAAAAATAAAATAAATAAAAAAATAAAATCTTTTAAAAAATTAAATCCTGTATATCTAGGAGTAGATGAATCCTCTCACCCCAATATATGCCATTCTCTGTTCAGTAAGTTATAACCCATGTTGACTTGGGCTTTTCATCATCTTCCGGAGGTTTTTGTGACACAGCTCTAGCAGTTTTCACTTGTAGCCTCCTCTCCCCCAAACCTCAGGCATGATCACACGGAACCAAGTCAGGAGACAGTCAGTTATCCTGTGCTGTGGACTTTATCTGCAATTTGATTCTGTAAACAATCCTATGAAGTAGTCATGATTGTCCCAACTTTGACAACGAGAACACTTGGGCTCAGAATGCTTAACTAATTTACAGAGAGTGACTAAACTGGGATTCACACCAGGCTAACCCAAAGCCTGGGGACTAGTCTAGGGGAGAAGATACCACAGAAAAGGCCAAGGTTGAATAACAAAGACAAACTTCAACTCTTTCGCGATTTGCAAAGAGTGATGTCAGTATCAATCCTACTTCTAGTGACCTGCAGAGAATTTATTTTATTGATAGTAAGTAAAGATAACTTAAAATAATCTTAGTCAAAGTGCTTTGAAAATGTTACAACACTCCGAGATAATTTGAGATATCCTGAAGTGTTGCAGGGTTGGAGCTGAGAATTACTGCCCTAAATATTTTCTTGGCCTTCTGATGATAATAATCACCAAAGGCTTTGTGTAATTTCTTATTGTTGCAACAAGCCTAAAAGGTAGGTGTTGAAATCCCCATTTTATAGATGATGAAATTGAGGATTAGAGAAACAAAATAACTTGCTCAAACTCACAACTAGCATGAGGTACAATTGGGATTCAAGCCCAGGACAGTCTTACCCCATAGTCCGTGCTCCTTCCTCTACCCTGCACTGTCCTAGATTGAGGGGGTGGGGATAAAATTACTGGAATGCGCCCCGGCTGGTGTGGCTCAGTGGATTGAGCGGCTGGCTTGTGAACCAAAGAGCTGCTGGTTTGATTCCCAGTCAGGGCCCAAGTCTGGGTTGCAGGTTAGGTCCCCAGTGCAGAGGGTGTGTGAGAGGCAACCACACATTGATATTTCTCTCCCTCTCTTTCTCCCTCCCTCCCCTTCTGTCTAAAAATAAATAAATAAAATTTTAAAAAACAAAAATAAAAAAATTTAAAAAGTACTGGAATATGACTGAAGGCATTTCACTGCTTTAGAGGTCTGGTGGTTGTGGCAGAGATATTTATCATTCACTGAATATCCTTGTGCTTCCTCATTTCCTTGTCTCCTAAAGTCTATGTGACTAGTTCTAGGCAAGAGCCCATGGACAGATATAATGGTGTCACTTCCAGGCAAAGCAAAGCAGAATGGGTGCATGTTCATTAGGTCCTTTCTTCCCCTGACATGGCAACTATGGAGAGACACTGGAGTGGGACAGAGCTACCCGCTTACATGGAAGTGAGAAATAGACCCTTGTATTAAGCCACTGGATTTTAGAATTAATATGTTACTGCAGCATAACTTAGCTGATCCTGACTAATGTGTGTATTTTCATTATAATAAGAATTCAGGAGAAAATTTTATGTAGTTTAATGAAAGAATGCTTAATTTGGGGGGTAAGTTCATAATAACCCTCATCCCTCCCATCAGGGACCCTGAGTCATATAAAATGCTGAATATACTGCAATAAAATCATGTTTTTCCATTCAAATAGACATATCTATTGAAAACATATGACTCATATATCTACAAAACTAGGGCCACAGTAGTGCAAGCCATAAAAAAATAATATGTCTCATTTTATTAAAAAATTATATTTAATTATACTTAATCTCATGTCAGTTACTACAGAAAACAAAATCCATACATTAATTACAAATTTTTTAACACTCAGGTAATATTTTCTCAAGAGCTTCTCTCTGCAATATTAAGGTTGTTATGTAGCAAACAACTTACATCATAGGTAGTTTTCATTTACATAATATTGGAAAACCTGGAGGGTACTACTGAGAATTCCCAAAACCTGAGTTCTCAGAGAATTGTGTATGTATGAAGAAAATAACTGGAGATCTGATGATGTTCCTGCCAATAGATTCCTACAGTAAAGTGTTGCCATGGAAACTCATGAATTATTTGTCTTTATTTCTTTGAATGTTCCAGATAGCAACAACAGTGTCAGCCTCCACTTAAATTATGGTTATTAACAACGATCTCTTACATTTTCATGTTACCTTATAGTTTATAGAACATTTTTACACATATCTTGTTTGATCCTCACAGATACTCTGTGACATATAGGAAGTGCTATCATTACTTAGGATTTGCAACTGGAGATACTAAAGTCCAAGATAATGCAGCTAGTAAGAAGAGTTACTCCTCTCATCACCCTGCCCTTGGCTCTAAGTACTACAATTGCTTTCAGTTTTGTACAGGACGATCATTCAGCACTTCTGTCTTATGGGTGATTGCTAGATGCCAGGAAGAACGGAGACTGGAGATGAGAAGTTAAACTTAGCACACACAATTGTTAGGAATTGTCAAAATTTAGTTCTCTGAGTTACCTGAAGTATAGTGATGTCACATAACAATAGTTCTACTCCTATAAGCACTTACTTTGTACTAAGCACTGTCCTAAGCACTTTAAATATATTATGTCTCAATCCTCATAACAATCACATAACAAGGATTCTATTTTATTATAACCATTTTACAGGGGAGGAAAACTGAAGCACAGAGAATTTGTCATGTGTCCTGAGTCACACAGCTTGTTAGTGGCTGAACTAAGGATTCAGACCAAGGCAGTACAGCTCCTGGGTCCTTAACCTCTAGGCAAATTGCCCCTTACATTAATAACTAACTTATATAATACATCTTATATGGCAGGAACAAATGTATATAAGCTCACTTAGTCCATATCAGTGACATTTAACATTTGAATTCAAATAGAAAGTAGATAAGGACAGACAGGGAGAAAGGGGGAGACCAGGTTTAAAAAGGTGGGATGGGGGAGAAAGAGGGAGAAAGAGAGACAGGAAGAACAACTTAAAAATGCCTACTGACGAGTGACACCGAGCAACTTTTCATGCCTATTGTCCATCTGTGCATCTTATTTGGGCCAGTGTCTTTTCAGGTCTTCTGCTCACTTTTCAATCAGGTTGTTTGTTTTTCTGGTGTTAAGTTGTCTGAGTTCTTTATAAATTTTGGATGTTAATGGCTTATCATCTGTATCACTGGCAAATATCTTCTCCCATTCAGTAGGTTGTCTTTTCGTTTTGTTGGTGATTTCCTCTGCTATGCAAAAACTTTTTAGTTTGATGTAGTCCCATTTGTTTATTTTTCATTTGTTTCCCTTGCCCAGGGAGATATATTAGAAAAAATATTTCTAACAGAAATGCAAGAGGTTTTACTATCTATATTTTCTTCTAGGATTTTTATGGTTTTGAATCTTATATTTAAATCTTTAATCCATTTTGAGCTGATTCTTGCACATGGTGTAATAAGGTGATCTAGTATTATTTTTTTTACATATGATTTCTCTTATACGTAGAATTTAAAGAATAAAATAAACAAACAAAATAGCAACAGACTCACAGATACAGAGAACAGTCCAACAGTTGTCAGAGGGAAAAGAGTTGGTGGGCTGGGTGAAAAAGGTTAAGGAATTAACAAGCACAAATCAGTAGTTATAGAATAGTCCCAGAGATGTGGATTGCAACATGGTGACTATGGTCAATGATGTCATGGTTGCTGTGTGTGGAGCCAGGTGGGTGTTTGGGGCGTCAGGGAGACCACTCTGCAGAGTGCATGGTTTTGTAGCCACTATACTATATGTCTGCAGCTGATAGAGAGTAGTGTTGAACATAGACTGTGACTGGAAAAATTGCCTGCAGTTAGGTTTGCCATTCAACTCAAATAACATGTGCCCTAAAGTGAGCACGAGACGAAGGGGAGCAACAGCTCTCCTGGCCAGTCCTAGTTCCCGCACAGCTCTTAAAGTATGAGCCGTTCAAGTGCTAAGAATGAGTCTCGCGGTCAAGGATTTGCATTTTTCATACAACATGGCCCCTAAACACAAGCCAATGACTGCATTTTGTTCTCAAATGGAATAAAAACCTGCTCTGCTGTGCTTATTAAGGAGGAGGAGTTTGGGTCTTTGACGTGTTACTTTCCCAAGGAGTTTCCAAGGATAATTTTGGCTACAATTAATTTTTGCCTAACTTTGGAACTTCATCCTTGAGTAAGCCACAACCCGCTTGTGTTACTTAACATAATCACTGCTGAAGGGAATAGTTGGAGTCATAGTTTGTAATGCAACTCTGCTGTGTACAGTCAACACTGCTCATGAAAAAGTTCTGGCTACCAGCTGTACACAAAACTACCAGATGTACAAACAGATGCTTGGAAAAACGGGTCTCTCATCTTGGCTTGGCCACTAGTACGCTTCTCACCCCAAGGATATCACATAACCTTCTAGACACTCCAAACTGAAGTACTAGACCAGAAGATAACCTCTAAGATCCTGTGATCCCTCATGTTGAATGACTGATATGAAAATAAGTTTAATGATAATGAACCAACTCTTAGGAGGTCTTACTGCCTTCTTGTGTGTGGTTTTGCAGTGTGTTCCTTCTGTTACAGATTCTCAGCCCCAAACATGTCGTTTCACTCTAGCTGTCATTTGTAGCTTTTATAGGCAGCTCAAGGACATCATTTAAAACATTCTACCAAAAAAGATATAAACTTTGTTATCACTGAAGAATCATAGCCTTGAATTCCTGAATTTTATAGTTATAGTACTCATAAAAGTGTGTAATAACTTGGCTCACTTGGAAATTACCAGTCTAAAGGACTTTGCTCCAATTTGAGATGTGGATTATATTTATTTTTAAGAAAATACTTAATGATTTATTAACAAGTTCATAATTCTGCTAAAGATTCCTATACAATTTCTTTTAATCACTCTGAATGTAGGTATAATGCATTTTATGACTCTAAAATGCTATCAATCATCTTATTAAGGTTTCTATCATTGATTTTTGTTGGTTGCATTGAGTGGTCATCATGATTTTCTACATATGTCAGAAAATTAAAATGGGACTGTGTGTTTGGGGGTGGAGGGATTGAGCAAAAAATAAGAGAAAGGACTCACAGGCATGGACAACAGTGTGGTGATCACAGTGGGGCGGGCGATAGGTAGAGGTAGAAAAGGGTTTAAAGGGGATAGATGGTAATGGAAAAAATACAGTAAAAAATAAACTATTAAAAAATGGAACAATGTGAAAACTTAACAGCTACATGTGTGTGTGCCAAAGAAAAGCTTCCTGATTATGTTCCATTTGCCAAAGCCTAGAATAAAAGCACCCATAAACCCAAACCATCCACCAGTGGAGTATCTACAAATGGTTGCTTTGTTGCAAGTTGAAAAATAACATACAACAACACTTAGCAATTTATAAATCTGCAGGTTTACTGTTTAGACTGGCATGTCTAAAGTACTTAAGTTTCAAAATGTTTTCACTTACGTTGTATCTTTTGATCCTGATCCTTAGGCTTAAAGAGCTGAAATTTTTTAGTCTTTGGAATCAAGTACCTGGGTATATATCTTAACTCTACCACTTTTCTAGCTGTGTGATGATGCGCAAGTTTCCTAACCTCTCTGTTCCTGAATTTCCTCATCTGTAAAACAGGAACAGTAAAAGAATTTACCTCCTAATTCAGAGTTATTGTAAAGAATAAATGAGCTAAAATTTGTATGTTGTAAGACCTGCAGCATTGTAAGCACTCAATACATTTTAGCTATTATAACTAGACTCCTACTTTTCAGAAGAGGAAACTAAGACTCAGATTAAATGATTGTTTATGCCAAAAATATTAGTTAGGACTTAAAATCAGGTTTAATGGCCTTCTAACCTTGGCCTCATTTCTTAAGTACATGCTGCCTTTCTCATTTAATATAAGAATTCATGTTTGAGGGCTTTTAAGGAACAACATCCCCCCATCCCCCACCCCAGTCCTAAATGGAGAGACACTGCTGTTTTCATCAACTTTCAGGGTGCGATACATGTTACCTTTTTTTAGTTTTCCATGTACCCTGTGAGTGTGTTCGGTTTTACTTCTATCCGATGAATCACTCTTTTTGGAACAAGAAAGACAGAAAATTAAATTTAAAAAAGTAAGTTGAAAAGCAAAACTGGAAATTTGATAAGAAAACATTGCAAAGGGTACGCACTGGAAAAGGTGGATTTGAGTCACCAGGTCCTGCATGTTAACTTTATTCTGAGCTTCTTAAGCTTTGTCTCAAGAAAAGCCTCTGAAAAGAGAGTAAGAATGCCATAATTATTATATTTAAATATTTGCTTCAAATACTAAAAATCATAGTTCATAAACAAAAAAAGAATTTAAAAAAAAAGTTATGGGTTTGTTCATTACAGCTTTAAGTAAAGCCAGCCTAAAGCATTCCTAAAAGGAAACCAAGGTGTATGGTCTCCGATGATATTTAATTATTATTTCTTCAAAGGTCTAATTTCTCCTTAAGCATCTCTATCATTTTGTCTTCCATTTGCCCTTATCCTTTTATCTTCATTTCAACCCTTCTGTAATTCCACAAAATGTAGGTTTCGGTGATCATAGGTGCAAAGGGAAGCGTTTTCAGAGCAGCCTAGCCAGGACCCCCTTGCGGCTTCTCACAACATTCTATAAGCACCTTATTGTGCTGTTCTCAGGCATCTTCCTTTCTCCCTAGGAAAGAAAAATGGAGGCAGTTTCCCTGCCTGTTTCAGAATAAGATCTCAGCCCCTCAGTGGGCACAGCTGGCTTTCCAAATGTAGCCCCTGCCCTTGCACTTCAGTTCCCGCACAGAAGCTTGCTACTGTAAGATCTTTGCATAAGCCATTACTTCCAACTAGAACGCCTTTCTTCAGCCATTATCACTTAACAAAGTACTAATTGTCCCAAGCTCAGATGATCTGTCATCTGTTTCAAAGCTCCCAGTCTGCCTTAGACATTCCTCTTCCATGCTCTGCATCACACTGTGCAAACCGCTATCAGAACCTAATGGTTAGGGTTAGGGTCACCCACCTCCAAAATAGATGCCATCTTCATCTACTTCTTTTCAGCTCCACTGCTGCCCTCTGATCCAGGTCGCCATTCACCCTTTGTCTAGATAAATTACAGTGTCCTAACAAGTCTCTTGCTTACATTCCTTTCTCTCCAGTCCATCATTTACACTGCAGCCAGAGTGACCTTCTTAAGAAAAAATATTTGAAGTGTACAAAAATATAGATAATGTATAAATTAGGTAAAACAAATAAAATAAACACCCATGTACCCATCACTATTTAAGACATAAAATATTGCCAATACCTTTGAAGCTGACTGTGTCTCTTTCCCAAAGGTAAACACTACCTTGAATTTGATGTTTAATATGCTCTTGTTTTTTTAAATTAATTTTACCATATATGTTTAGAGAGCTACACAATATATTATTTAATTTTCCTTGCTTTTGAACTTTAAAAAATGGCTACATGCCATTTGCTTTGCAATTTTCTTTTGCTGTCAATGTTATGTTTCTGAAATTCATCCATGTTGATTTCCACTTCTGTGTAGTATTCCATTATATGACTATGTCATAATTCATGCAAATTCCTGTTGATAAACTATTGGATATTTTCCAGGTTGTATGCAGTTACCAACAATGCTAAAATAAGCAGTCTTGACTATGACTCCTAGTGCACATGTACAAAATTCCTCTAGGGCAGGGTTAACAGAACATACTGTGATGATGAAAATGTTCTATATCTATGATGTCCTATATAGTGGCCACATGTAATTATTGAGCACTTGAAATGTGACTACTATAATTGAGAAAGTAAAATTTTTTATTGTATTTAATTTTAATTTTTTGTAAGACTTTTAAAATTTATTTTTAGACAGAGGGGAAGGGAGGGAGAAAGAGAGGGAGAGAAATATCAATGTGTGGTTGCCTCTCGTGTACTCCCTACTGGGGACCTGGCCCGAAACCCGGGCATGTGCCCTGAACTGGGAATTGAATGGGCGACCCTTTGGTTTGCAGGCTGGCGCTCAATCTACTGAGACACACCAGCCAGGGCTAATTTTAATTATTTTTAATGTAAATGGCCATAGCAGCTAGTGACTACTGTATTGGACAGAGTAGTTTTAGAATATATACCCAGAAATAAAGTTGCTAGCTTATAGAGTATGTAAATCTTCAGCTTTACAAAATATTGGCAAATGTTTTCCAAAGTGGTAATTTTAGTTTATACTCCCACAAACAGTATGTAAGGCTTCTCTATGGTACTTTTTAATGTCTGCCTTTAAAATGTTTGCCCATCTAGATATAAAGTGGCATCTTATTGTAATCTTACTTTGCATTTTCATCGTTACTTTTTATTTGCCAGTCATACTTTCATTTTGTGAAATACCTGTTTAGGTCTTTTTTTCCCCCATTTCTCTGTTGGGTTCTCTCCTTCCTATTATATTTACGAGTTCTTTATATTTTTATGTTATTTTTTTCTAGTTAAATGCATTGCAAATACAGCACTGTATGCTTAAAAACATAAATCAGATCATGTCCCTTCACTCCTTCCCATTGCACTTGGAATAAAATCTAAACACCTTACTATGGTACAGTGAACATTATAGTTGACCCTCAGCATGCACCCCACTCCCCTTCCCCAAACCCCCAACCCTTCCGTTGGCACTCAGAAGCAATGCAGTTTGGGGAACTGATCACTGCAGTGGGAATAAGACTGACTGATACAAGGGTAATCCCATTCCCCTAGCCAATGATTGGTTTAGGAAAAGGCACATGGCTTCACTTTGGATAATAAAATTCAGGGAGAAATTTACTGATAGCTTTTGAGCTAGATGGTCTTCACTCTTAGGAGGGGTGAGAAAAAGCCAGAATTTTTCCCACTGGACTTGAAGGAGGAAGGATGAGGAGGAGCCCAAGGAGGATGCTAATGCTGTGGGTGGCAGATCCCAGTGCTGTAAGGGAGCTGGGCTCTTTATGACCTTGTTGGGCCCTGCCTGTTCCTGGTCTGAGGCCCTCGTACTTGCTTTCCTCTCTTCTTGCACCTTTATCCCACCGATCCTCATATGGCCAGATCTTTATTGCCTTTCAGTCTCAGCCCCAAAGGTCACTTCCTCAGAGGAGCTTTTTATACCACCACTATCCCTGACCAGTCACTAATACATTATGCTGTTTTAGTTTCTTTATACCACTATTGAAATTATCTGCATATATTTGTGATGTGTCTTCCCCAGTAGAATGTAAGCATGAGGAGGGCAGGAACCTCTTCTGTCTGGCTTTCCTGTGTATTTCTATATCTAATACAGTACCTGATGCATAGTGAGTGCTTGCTGAATATTTTTTGCATTAGTCAAAAAAAAATAGTGATTCATATTCTGTTTTGTTTTCCACTGGATTGAAGCTCCTTGAGGTCAGGGATTAATGTCTTATTCATTTTTGTATTTCAAGTGCCTAGTACAGTTTCTGCTAAATAGTAGGTGTTCACCAAGCAGTTGAATAAATAAATGAGGGGAGGGCGGGGAGAGAGAGAGAGAGAGAAAGAGAGAATGAGTCTCTTTGGGAAAAATATAGTGCCAACCTAGAGCCTTTTATGAGCAATATCAGTTGAAGAAGATTCTCTCCCATTCTTCTCACTGCCTATGGTAGGATTTTGTAGATACAGGAATATTTCCATAAATAAAGAATGCATACCCTTGGACTTCTGGCAAGATGGTAGCATAGGTAAACAAGGTTCACCTCCTTGCACAACCACATCAAAATTACAACTAAGCTACAGAACAACCATTATTCAGAACCACCAGAAATTGAGCTGAATGAAAGTCCTACAACTATGGAATTAAAGAAGAAATCACATTGAGACTGGTAGGAGGGGCAGAGATGCAGAATGGACGGTCCCACACCCACATGTGGCAGAGAAAAATCAGGAGGGCTACCTCAGGAGTGAGAGATCCCAGTGCCACACAAGGGCCCCCAGCCCAGGGTACCAGTGCCAGAAAGATAAGACTCCATAACTGTAAAAACCAGAGGGGATCGAGGCAGTGGAAGACAGAAACTTCTGGAGTCCCAGGCAGTTCTTAAAGGGCATACACATGAACTTACTCTGACTCACTCCCTCTGAGTTCCAGCCCTGGGGCAGCAGCTTGAAAGGCACCAGAGGCTTACAGGGAGGAACTGAAGTGTCTGACATCAGGGTGAGGGCTGGGAGGGGGCAGCTTTTCCCAGACAGCAGTGCTGATAGAGGCCGTTGTTCCTTTTCTGGGCCTCCCCGCTCAGAACCACGGAGCCAGCAGGCAGGCGCCGTGTCTGAGGCTCCATCAGTCTGGCTCCCACTGCTTGCCCCGCCCTGGTGATTCTCCGAGGCTCCGCCCCACCCAACTTCCAGGCCCACCCAAGCGGTTTCCACTGGCTTTTCCATCCAAATGGCTTGTCTTGGCTTATGCTTCAGATTTTCCAAAATTCTCTCAAATAAGCAGCATCAGGCCTAAATGAGCCCCATACCTCTCACTAAGTGGCCCCAGGCCCGGCACTAGCAGCAGCTGGCCTTGGTTCACAGCTTGGCCTTGCCTGGGCACCTCTAGGCCCATCTGTAGATCCCTTTGTAACTTATGCCAGGTGGCCCTGGACAGAACACAGGTAGCGGCTGACCTTGCCCTGCACCTTCTGGGAGGCCCCAGAGCCTGCCTGCCCAGTGGACAGCTACAGGCCATATTGGAGCACCACCACCCAAACACATCCAAAAGCAACACACTCAAGGGGTGGACTCAGTAGGCACCAGAGCCTTGCTGAAGTAAGTCCTGCTCTGTGGAGTGGGCCCCTCCACAGCTGATCCTCCATGGTGGTTGGAGGTAAGTGGTCAGTGGTCACAGCCAGTCCTTGCAGCTGACTGGCCTGGGTAAATCCCTTCCATTGACCTGCCAACAGCAATCAAGGCTCAACTACAAGAGGAGGGTGTACTCAACCCACACAGTGAGCACACCTCAAGTACTCAGCTTGGGTGATAGGGGAAGGTGTGCCACTGGACCCTACAGGACACCTACTACACTCCACCAAGCTGGGGAGTCACAGAAGCTCTACCTAATGCATAGAAACAAATACAGGGAGGCTGCCAAAATTAGGAGACAAAGAAACATGGCCCATATGAAAGAACAGAACAAAACTCCAGAAAAAGAACTAAACAAAATGGAGACAAGCAATCTATCAGATGCAGAGTTCAAAACACTGGTTATAAGGATGCTCAAGGAACTTGGTGAGGACCTCAACAGCACAAAAAAGATCCAGTCAGAAACAAAGGATACACTAATTGAAATAAAGAACAATTTACAGGGAATCAACAGTAGAGTGGAGGAAGTTGAGGAACAAATCAGTGATTTGGAACATAAGGAAGAAAAAAAACAACCAATCAGAACAAGAAAAAGAAAAAACAATAACAAAAAAATGAGGATAATATAAGGAGCCTCTGGGACAATTTCAAGCACCCCAACGTTTGTATCATAGGGGTGCCAGAAGGAGAAGAGAAAGAGCAAGAAATTGGAAACCTATTTGAAAAAATAATAACCAAAAACTTCACTAACTTGGTGAAGGAAATAGACATATAAGCCCACAAAGCACAGAGAGCCCCAAACAAGATGGACCCAAGGAGGCCCACCCAAAGACACATTATAATTAAAATGCCAAAGGTTAAAGACAAAGAGAGAATCTTAAAAGCATCAAGAGAAAAGCAGCCTGTTACCTACAAGGGAGCCCCCATAAGACTTTCAGCTGATTTCTCCAAAGAAACTTTGCAGGCTAGAAGGGACTGGCAAGAGCTATTCAAAGTGATGAAAGACAAGGACCTACAACCCACATTATTCTATCCAACAAAGCTATCCTTTAGAATTGAAGGGCAGGTAAAGAGCTTCCCAGACAAGAAAAAGCTAAAGGAGTTCATCACCACCAAACCAGTATTATATGAAATGTTAAAGGATCTTCTTGAAGAAGAAGAATAGAAGAAGGAGGAGGAGGAGGAGGAGGAGGAGGGGGTCAAAACTATGAACAATAAAATGTCAATAAATATATATCTATCAATAATTGAATCTAAAAAACAAAATAAACAAACAAGCAGAACAGAAACAGAATCATAGATACCGAGAAACCTTTGATGGTTGCCAGGTGGGAGGGGGTCAGGGAGATGGGTGAAAAAGGTGAAGGTACTAAGAAGTACATGTTAGTTGTTACAAATAGTCATGGAGCTGTAAAAGCACTGCATAGGGAATATAGTAGCCAAAGAATATATATGCATGACCCATGGACATGGACAATGGTTTGGGGATTACCAGAGGGAGTGGGGGGCATCTGGGTAGAGAGGGGCAAAGGGGGAAAAATTGGGACAACTGTAATAACATAAACAATAAAATGTAATTTAAGTTAAAAAATGCATACCCTTCAAAGAGCTTCACAGTCAGACTATAAACCATCTTTTCAACCTTATTTCTGACTTCCTACATGTCTTCTTCCCCCTACCATTTACTCTATACTCTTGCCACACCAAGTCCTAGTGCAGTTGAATTTTATGCAAGGGATACATTCCTGAAAACTTCATACAAAATTGAAAACACCCATAATTCATCACTATTTAGTAATAGTATTTAGCATGACTATTTAGTGATAAACATAAATTTATTGAAGGGAAGATACAATTTTACCAGCTAGAATGGCTCCGCCATGCAGCAACAGCATAAACAGTTTCTAATTCACTGAGCTACCAGCAGCTTTGAAAGTAGGCAATTCTGACAAATGTTAAACAGTGTGAAGGCTTCAATTCACATGCTTCAAATTTCATGCATATAGTAAGGTGTTATCCTGAACAGTTTATCATGAACAGTTTCAAATCTGCATAATTCAAAACTCATAAAACTTGACCAGACTTTTTCATTGTTCCTGAATCATACCCAAGCCCATTCACGCTCCTTTGACTATGCTGTTTCCTCTGTCTGGCATGCTCTGTGAGCTGCTAGCACCTAGAACAGTGAATGCCAAAAACGTCATATCTAGAGATAGGAATGATAATTGCAGGTATAACAATGTCATTCTAGAACATTGGGAAATGTGTTTTTTTTAAAAACCCAGTCATAATTTTCAATGAATGTTGACTATGTTGAAACTCTTAAAATCTGAATTTGAAATTCTCTGAGGAGAAGGAGACAAGGGATGGGTTAAGCCAACAGGGAGTGCAGGAATGGCAGGGAAGGTAGGAGAAGCCCTGAAGCTGCCAGTTACTAATACTCAGATGGGCGTATGCCACATTCTGGAAGAAATGATAGTGAAGCGATATAAGCTCCTTTGGGCCCAGCAAGGCCCAGGATTCGGTACGTGAAAGCCTTAGTGGAGACAGCTCCTGCTGGCTTTGTTCATTCCAGGGAGGCAGGGATCACGGGGGAAAGGGTAAGGATATGGATGGAGGGAGAGAGGTAGTCCTAAACTCCACCTAAGTTATCCTACATCAGGGATTGAGAAACTCAAGTGTCCACAGACAAGAAAATGAGTTCAGCAAGCTAGATATAAAGAAAATTACATGCGCCCCATTGACCTGTTTTTTCCCGCAGGGCATGTCACACCCCTCAAGGCAAGAGTGGCCACTGTGAGACCAACCCGATACCCTGAGAAGATCTTAACCTGCTTTTTTTGTTGTGTTTTTTTCACTTTTGATGGAGAAATGACTATCATGAAGAAACAACAATGTTTTCTTTTAATTAAAATTTTTTTAAATTGATTGATTTTAGAGAGAGAAGAAAGGACAGAGAGAGAGAGAGGGAGAGAGAGAAAGAGAGATTTGTTGTTCTACTTATTTATGCATTTATTGGTTGATTCTTGTATGTGCCTTGACTGGGGATTGAATCTGCAACCTTGGCATTTTGGGTTGACACTAACCAAGTGGCTAGTTGGCCAGGGTAGACACAATACTTTCAAGAGAAGCCAGCAACCCAGATATGTATACAGAACTTCCCAGTTCCAAATATTGGCTGAAAGATTTCAAAACACCCCACAGGTCAAACAGTACCTCTAGGTGAATTTGTCTCAGCAGGATATCAATGTGTGAACTGAAATTTACTGTCAGGTCTGGTGAAATATCAGGACGCTTTTTGACCAAAGCAAATCTCAGAGTTAATTGGGGTTAAACTTGAATGTGAATGAATTTCATAGAATTGCAGAAGTTTTGTGTTAGAGTTTAGTCCAGACTTCCCCCCAACACAAAAATCTGGTCTTTTCCATCAAAGTAAAAGCAGTTGGCCAACACATGTCAAAGACTGGTGGACAACAAAGGAGGGGGTCACAGGATGAAGACTTTGTGTCAAGACCAGCCCTGGTTGCATTAACTGGGGGCAGCCCATGGAAGCAACAGCATATCTGCAGTGGCTGGTGATGCCACTTCATAGGATTTATAAAGATTTTCTTTTTTATTATTGTGGATCTCATACAAGAATTAAGTTTCTGGTTGCTTTGTTCCATGAGGTGTCACAGGGCCCAACAACATCTCTTCTGGATGGCGTTAGATCCTAAGAATTCTATCCTTGGAGCAATGTCTTCCTGGGTGGGTCATTTAGGGTAGACCTACTAGAAAACCAATTTCTTTCTCTACTTCTTCTCTGTGTCCACATGGGGGTTGAGTACATTGGCGAGAGCTGCTAGGTGGAAAGCTAGTACTAAGGGTACCACCCTGACAATAAGGGCAGAGTGGGAGAACTGGCAAGGTGATGGTGATAAACATCTCTGGTAATGAGGTAAGGAAATGTAATCTATTACATGTAAAGGGGAACAGTAGCTGTAAAACTAGTCCCCTCCACCTTCCCCAGTGATGTCATCCCTTCTCCTGTCCTGGGCTCTTATTTTAGCAATATATTTTAATGGCATATATTTAATCTCTCATCTCTCCTGGTTTCCGCATTTCATCCTCTAGACAGACATAAGTTTTGTTTTCCTTCCAAAAGAGTTTTCCTGGTATTTCCTTTCTTCTCAACTTACTACAGTGTACTTCTGTGCCCCCCTCCTTCCACTGAAGCCGCCCCCTTTAAGGCCACCCCTCACCCAGTTTGCCAAAGTCAATCTTATTTCACTGAGGCTTTCAGGCCCATTCACCATCTTCTCCTTGCTTTTCTGAGATTTCAGAACACAACTCTCGAGGCCCTCTCCTACCTCTCTGACTGTGTATCTTTTTCTGCTGGCTCCTTCATCTTCACCCAGTCTTTTAAAGGTTAATATTGTCAGAGCTTACTGTTTCCAGAGCTAATGCTACCCCCATTTGGCATCTTTGTAAGAAGTAGTAAGTGGTGCACCATACTGACTCGGCACAGACCTGGGCCAGGGTTCATGGCTTGGCAAGCGGAACTGAACTGCAGACCCCATTCACCCCACTCAGCCTGGCACCCTTGTGTCATGAACACCCCGTGCAACTTAGCACGCTGCCATGCAGGGTGCAATTCTCTGTCCATGTCTCTATTTTGTTCTACTCTCTTTCCCTCCGCAAACTTGTTGCTTTCATTGTCCCAAGACCCCTGTGTCCTACTTAATCTCTAGACATCTTTTAATTGGCCTCCTGGACTTTTCCTGGGTATCCTGTGAGAACTCCAAACTTGCCAGGGCCCAGGCTGAATTCATTATCTGCTCACTCGCATACTACCAAACACGTTTATTTTTCTGTATTCCCCTTCTTGAGGGATGATATCACTATCCATCCTCTCATTCAACTGAAAGCTCCCAGATTATCTGTGTGCCTCTTCCCCTACCACAGCCCAAGATTTTTGTCATCTCCCAAAGGGATACTGGAATAGCCTTCTAGCTAGTTTCCCTATCTCCAGAATCTCTCCCCTCCAAATCATCCTCCCACTGCTGCTGGGTTTCTTTCTTTACACAGAACTGAGCATTTTCTCCTTTGTTTAAAAACTTATTTTGGCTTCTAATTAACCATATGATAAAATCCATATGCTTAGGCATGGTGCATAAAATCCTTCCTATCCTGACCCAAATCTACCTTTCCGGTCCTACGCCTTGCCCCTGATCTCAAAACCTTCCTTGTTCTTGACCACATCAGACTAGGATGCAGTTTCTTGAACATGATTTCACCATGTATTCTGTGCCTTTGCTGGCACCTTGTATGCCTTTCTTGTTGTTGTTTTTTTCCCCTCCCTTTAAAAGCCTATTCACTCCCTAAGATTATGCTTACTTGTCACCTCTTTTCTCCAGGCACATTTGGCCCTAATTAACAGCTCTCTCCTTACTGTTTCTACAGCACTTGATATGCCTCGTACAGGTTGTTCAAAGTGATTTTGCATCTTTCTCATTATGTTGTGAGTTTCTTAAGGCAAGATTAAGTTCTGTTAGTCTCTGTATCACCAGCAGCTTGCCCAGTATCTGGCATATGGTAGATATTGAATAAAATTTTGAGTTGAATTGGGTAGGATGCTTGAACATCATTTTATAAAAGGATCAATGATTTCTTTCAGCATAATTTTCAGCATGTTCCTTTTCTTCAGATATTGAAAGACTCAGGATAGGACAGTTAATGGGCCCTGTTGGAGATATTTGCCAAGTCACATCGCCAAACTTTAGCTAGGTCTTATCAGGGACACAGAGGCTGTGATTTCTCAAATGAACGATTGGTGTCTGAGTGTGGATTTTTCCAGATACTGGAGTTCCTTGGAACCAGTGATGATTTTCAAACTGGGGTCTAGATTCTAGGTTCCAAAGACTAACTGTTTCAATGATAAGGAAGATGTATTTGTTTTAACACCTGGGGTTCCCATCCTAACATCTCACTAAGGGTTGAGATTCCAGAGCACGCAAAACAATATAAAAGGACTGAACAATCTCAAAACCTTGTAAAAGCAGCTGAGTTATCTTGACAGCCTGGGCGGGAGGTTGGGAGTGGGGGGGCTCCTGCAGGTTTTGTAGAGCGTCTGGCAAAACAGTATCGATGCTTAACACTGACCTCTGTCATTTCCTTTAGTTAAACTCCACAGTACCTGCTGGGCTAGGTAGGTGATAGTCACCAGCTCCCCGAAGGCCAGAATGGGTAGTGTTCTTGAAATTAGCAGATGCTTATTTGTAGAACCATGGCGGTGCCTTCTGAGAGGATGGGAAGAAGCTTGGTACCCATTTCCCCTCAAATACAAGCCTTCGGTTCTTACTGAATCCAAGCAACAAGTTGCCAATGAAATTGCAGTGATGGGTAAGCAAAGGACGCCTTCGGGTACGTGTGTGTGTGTGTGTGTGTGTGTGTGTGTGTGTGTGTGTGTGTGTGGCGAGTCAACCCGTCGCTTAATAAGCGGCCCCTCAGCTCCGCCCTGCCGCCCACTCTTGGCTTCTGAAAAGGCTCATGGAGTCAATTCCCCGAAGCTGGAGTGTTCGGGCTCTGGGCCTCCATGGCACTCCTCAGGTTCCGCACTCGGAGCCGGCCAGGTCCCAGGAGGGCGCGCCGGTGGCCGGGAAGCGGGATCCCAGTTGGCAGAGGGCGCCGGCGCCGCCCGGGGTCCGTGGGCAGCGAAGACAGACCGCAGGGGCGGAAAGGCCCGGAGCCGCCCGGGGCGCGGACGCGGGCAGGACAGAGCCTGGCACCGAGCCCGCCCCCTTCTGCCCTCGGGCGAGCCGGGCCCCCAGCCCCGCCAGCGCTGACTCAGCAACGCGAGGGAGGGAGTTTTGTCCCTCCACGGACCCCGTTTCTCTCGGACTCAGCCCTCCGCCACCTCCCCGCCCGTTTCCTCTTTCCGGCGCTCGGCGTGAGAGAGGCAGGTCGGGACTCCTAGGCAGCGATCCGCCGTGCCCCTGGGCGCTCACCTGAGGACCCCGACAACTACCGTTCCCCAGCCGGGCAGCGTGGGCGCCATGAACAGCGTGGGTGAGGCGCCGCTCTTACCCTCCGGGGCCCGGCAGCCGGGAAGGGCCAGGGCTGGGACCGGGGGGATGGCGGAGAGGGAGCTCCCGGGGCGGGCTGGAGCGGCCTGGGGGAAGACAGCATCTTGGGGGAGGACCATAGCCATGGTCATCTCAGGATGCTCTGAGGAAGTTAAGAGCCAGGGTGTGGGAGTTCCGGATCGGCCCTCTTCAGCCTCTTTTCGGCGTTACAATCCCAGATCGTCTTCCAGCAGGACTGAATGCGGAGAAGGTGTCAGCTCTGATTCAGAAACTGAATTCCGACCCTCAGTTCGTACTCGCCCAGAATGTCGGGACCACCCACGACCTGCTGGACATCTCTCTGAAGAGGGCCACGGTACAGGGCACTCAGCATGTGTTCCAGCACGTTGTACCTCAGGAAGGCAAGCCGGTCACCAACCAGAAGTTCTCAGGTGAACTCTTAAAACTTCTTGCACGCTTTACTGGACCTTCCTGACAGTGCCCCATTTTAAGAATGGTCTTAGGAGAGCAGAGGTTTGTATTGAAAGAACTGGTAGAATACCTGGAGAACAGTCACAGGTAAAGACAGGTTCAAGACCATTACTTTGTGACTTGTTTTGGTGCTCTGTGGCTTTTTACTGTATTTTATTTGAGCACTAAAGTGACAAGTCCATGGTCATGTTTGAATGTAATTTACTAGACTCTGCGCTGAAGCTAAGTGATTGCGTCCCCGTGTCTTGGAGATATACATGCTCTCGGTACAAAACAGAATGCAAAAATGTTCATTTCCTAGAAGACTCCCCCAAATTGCCTTGAAGGCCATATACAAGTGTATAAAATGGAAAAGATACAATGTAATCGCATCAGCAGGTCATGGAATGTTATTTTTAAACATGCTCCTTGGTTGCAACTTGAGAAAATGTTGGCTCAGTTACCATCAATAGACCAGTTTGTAATACAGAAAATAATTGAGTTCTCATGTCTTACTGGTCAAGAACTCTTGTTTTCTTATCTACTATCTAGCCTCACCGTCAGAAAAACAGCTACAGTGAAAGGAATCTTAAATGAGGAGGACAATCCTCACAACAAAATTGTACTAATAGGACTTTTTAAAAAAATCCTTACCAGAGGATATGTTTATATTGATTTTAGAGAGAGAGGAAGGAGGAGAGAGAGAGCAAGAAACATCGATGTGAGAGAGAAACACTGATCAATTGCCTCCTGTGTGCACCCTGACCAGGGTTCCAACCCACAGCCTAGGTATATGCCCTGACCGGGAATCTAACCAGCAGCCTTTTTGGTGTACGGGACGATGCTTCGAGTGAGTCACCTGGCCAGGGCCTAAAAACACCTAAAAAAAAAAATTTTTTTTAAAAATATATATGTATTTATTTATTTCTTAGAGAGAGGGGAAGGGAGGTAGAAAAAGATTGATTGGCTACCATTTGCACACGCCATGACCAGGGACCGAACCTGCAATCCAGGCGTGTGCCCTGACTGGGAATAAAACCAGCAACCCTGCACCCTGTGGGACGATGCCCAGCCAACTGAGCCACACCAGCCAGGGCTAAAGGGACTTTTTACAGTCTATCCATTTTAAACTATTACCAGTCTATATATTTTGACAGACAGCAGATCAGTGTTTGCTTACAGCCAGTCAGAACTCAAACTGTGCATTTAGCATGGTTATATTTTATTATATGTAAATTATACCTCAGTAAAGTTGATTTTTAAATTTTAAAGAAAAAAATAATGACCTTGCAATAATTAGTATTTTGCTGCAGTAGATAGTGCGTGGGGTGGTGTGTACCATGAAGCTACAAATTATACAGTTAGTAATGTCACAGTGGCCCTATGTAGTTTAGATTGTAATAACCACTTAGGGAAAAACTGGGAAATGTTCATTTGGAAGAGATCAGGTCTTATATATTCTGTAACATCGCTTTTATTTACAGAACATGCAAATAGCACATGAACTATTCATACAGTTTTTACATTAGTTCATGCAAATTCCTGCTAATGGGAAGTCACATAGTAGATATGAGAGAGGTGGCGTACAGATAAATGCAAGGTAAAGATGAGGTATGCAAAGTCATTAATGACTTTCAAAAAACACGGTAGTTTACTTTTTTTTTTTTCATGTTATAAAGTTACTGTTGTTCCGTGGAGAACATTGCAAAATGCTGACAAGTAAATATTTTTTCTGTCAGGTCTTTATTGTGTGTGTGTGTGTGTGTGTGAGAGTGAGAGAGAGAGAGAGAGAGAGGGAGAGAAAGAAATATGGGCGGATACCTTAAATATTGTTAGGTAAGCTACCTACCTTTTCCACTTAACAATCAATATATTATGAACATGTTTTCATATCAGTAAAAGTTATGCCCAAATATGTCATTTTTTTCCTTCTGAATTTTCTTCAGAAGAGAGGTGCTCTATATTCAAGGCCTGAGAAAGACCCTCATAATGAGCACTCTCAATTAATTTATTTTGAAGCGAAGTACAATTTGGCAAAGACATTCTGAAATGACCTTAATTCGTTTTAGATGCTTATAAAGATCAATTAATTGAATCAGTTTTTTAAAAGGCAAAAAATTTGAACACAGTATATTCCTGGGTATTGTAAATAGGCCTTCTGAAATAAAATTGCGTATGTCAGTACAGGAAATGGTGACATTGTAAAGGATTGACTTCTGTTAGAGTTACTTTATATCGAAGCATGTACTGCATATTCCAGAACAGAGGGAAGGGTCTTTTTAAAGCTTTACCACGTATTGTCAAATTGCCCTCAGATATTTAATACCTGTTTAGATCACTATCCAGAGTGTATCATAATGCTATTTCCCCAACTCTTTGCCAGTATTGGACATTATAAATTAAAAAATAATGTTTCCCCACTTAACAGGTGTCTTCTTATGAGTTTAAAAACATTTTTTTTGCCCTAATTGGTGTGGCTCAGATGGTTGGGTGATGTCCCACAAAGCAAAAGGTTGCCGGTTTGATTCCCTGTGAAGGCATATGACTGGGTTGTAGGTTCGGTCCTTGGTCGTGTGTTTATAAGAGGCAACCAGTCAATGTTTCTCTCTCACATTGATGTTTCTTTCCTTCTCTCTCTCCTTCCCTTCCCCTCTCTCTAAAAATAAATAAATAAATACTTTTAAAAAACTTTTTAGGGGGGTACCACTTTTATCTTTATGACCATTAAATTGTCTATGACCTTTGCTCATGCTTCTCTGTCATTTCTTTTTTCTTTCTTTTCAGTTTTTAAACCAATCTCTGAGCGGTTTTATTAAAGAAAAATTTTGCATAATTTACTTTTCACAAGTCTGTTCTGGCACACTTCTGATGATATCAGAATCACCTGGAACAGCGATAGCCAGTGTGCATACTCTGTAGTTTTTCCACACATTATGCCCAGTCCAATATTATTGCCACTGTAGTGATGGACACCAGTCTCAGCCAACGTGACATAGTGCTCCATTTTAGATTCCCTCAAGACAGTTGTTGGCAAGGATGACCAGTTTCGCTTTGCCCTTTCTGATCAACTTCAGAGTCTGCTTGTACCCCAAAAGCACATACTTTCCACTTTTCCTAACAAGTTGGAACCTAGAGTTGATGTACCCCTGCGACTTTTTTTTTTTTTTTGTAGCTGCCATCTTCCTGCCTTAGGTGCAGGATGGCTCCCAACCAAGAGCAGCTGCCAGGATGGCCAGGGCATGAGAAAACTCTCTATCGGTAGTATTTCTAACGTGGTTTTCTTTTTTTTTTTAATTTTTAATTTATTGATTTTTAGAGAGAAACATCGATTTGTCGTTCCACTTTTTCACACATTCATTGGTTACTTTCGGATGTGCCCTGACTGGAGAGCGAACCTGCAACTTTGGCATATCAGTACGATGCTCTAACAACTGAGCTACTGGTCAAGGCCTAATGTGATTTTCCTAGGTGGTTTGTAATGGATTCTTTATGAGATATATAAAGAGATTTTCTTTTTTTATGTGTTAAGAATATTACACTTTTGCATGTATATAGTGCAAATAGTAATTATTGCTTTTCTTGTGTCTTTGTTTTTTTGTTTTTTTTTTACCTTTCTGCTTTTTCTGATTTAGTCTTAAATTATCCAAGATCTTGTTATGGGTTCATTTTTGGGAAATACAGTGTAATCTGTGTGAACACTCATCATAATTTCTTGGTTTGCTTTCTTGTTTCAGGGCGATGCTGGATCTTTTCTTGTCTGAATGTTATGAGACTTCCATTCATGAAAAAATTAAATATTGAAGAATTTGAGTTTAGTCAATCTTACCTCTTTTTCTGGGACAAGGTATGGGACTGATCTTGAAAGTTTTTATTGTTTCACTATCAACCTCGGGAGGGGCTACCTCCATTTTATAGATGTGGCACCACTTATTCCGATTTCCAAAGTGTCAAAAGTTGACTTTTTCAAAGGCAGAACTGCTTTGGGTTGGTAGGTGGCTATGTTTTACAGTCAAATGAGACTATTGACTAACCCTACTGCTTCCTTGTTTCTTTCTTAACTAATTTAAAATTTTTAATTTCGTTTTTAATAATTTTTCCGTTTAGCACCTTTATTTAGGTTATTTGGTTGTTCTAGGACCTGATTCCTCTTCTCTGGGTAGCACTTGACTGAAAACAGTAAATAATTTTATTCCATTTTTTAAATCTTTAAAATGTATGTTATATGTCCATTAGATGTTTATTGATTGAAGCCTTTAAATAACAGATTTTATTTCAAAGTAAAGCAATGCTTTGTTTTGGATAAACTATTAGAATATGTATGCACAGATATAAGAAACTTTAACTATTTTATGAGGCTAGATAATGATATTTAGTTACCTACTTTAGTTTAAAAATACCTACTATAAACACATGAAACTAATATAATGTTATGTCAATTATGCCTCAATAAAAAAGCTAAAAAAAAAAGAAACCTGTTATCTCAATTATACTAAAATAAATAAATAAATAAATAAATAAATAAATAAATAAATAAATAAAATAGTCCTGGCTGGTTTGCTCAGTGGATTGAGCATCGGCCTGTAAACCGAAGGGTCCCTGGTTCGATTCCCCAGTCTAGGGCACATGCGTAGGTTGCAGGCCAGGTCCCCAGTAGGGGGCGTGTGAGAGGCAACCACGCATTGATGTTTCTCTCCCTCTCTTTCTTCCTCCCTTCCCCCTCTATAAATAAATAAAAATAAAATCTTTAAAAAAAAAAACAGACCTACTATATTGGGTCTGTAGTAGTTCCAAGACTACTGTTCTGTTGATAATGCAAATAAAGATATTAATTTTATTTAACTTCTCTACTGTAGGTTGAACGCTGTTACTACTTCTTAAATGCTTTTGTGGACACAGCCCAGAAAAAGGAGCCTGAGGATGGTAGGCTAGTACAGTATTTGCTTACAAATCCTGCAAACGATGGTGGACAATGGGATATGCTTGTCAATATTATTGGTAAGACCCTTTCTCTGATGGAAATGAAACACACTGTGATTAAGCAAGGCTCTGTAATTAGGCCTAGACCATGTCTCTGATGGTTATGTACAGAGTAGCACTGGTCTACCAGAAGGGTATATAGTTAGCTCTAAGAACTTTTATCTCACACACTCACCTATAAAGTAACTTTCTTAAATGAGAGATAAGGAGATAGGTACTGTGAAGGGTGGATTAGAGAAGAAAAAGTTGTATTAACTAGAACTAACTTTCTATAAGAAAAAAAATGGCTTTTTAAAAAAAATAACAAAACATATTTTACTAAAACATGGGATTTATAGAGGTTTCCAGGCAAGCCATACAAAATGGTCCCAAGCTTTTCCTTGAGGGAGGATTCTACATTTGACAGCAAAGTCACAATGTTATTACTGAGGGCTTCAATATTTATTTAATGTTCCCATTTTGGTTCAGTCAAGATAGCATCTAAATAAAGTTAAACTTGACTAGAGAGCATATTCTAAAGAACTGGTTAGCTGCTTTTAACCAGTGCAATTAAATCACCATAAAAAGGGAGAATGGAGCCCATAAAATTAAAACTACCTCCTCCCTCAAAAAAATAACATAAAATAAAGAAAAACTCCCATACCCCTGCAGCTAACCCTGACAACTACCTTCATTCACAATGCTTTATACTTAAATCATGATGGAGGAAATGAATAAAAACAGAGAGGGGCCGGTGCTTTTAAACGTTTCACAAAAATGCAGATGATACTTCTAGTCTCTACTCATGCTCTATAACAGTGAATGAGGACAAAACATAGATTTGCTAATGTGCATTTAATCACCAAAGGAGTGAAGATGTTGGGTGTTTATTCTGTAATGTTACTAAGACTATCCATTAAATGCAAACTAAAAAGGACGAAGTCTTGAGAATAGGAGAAGCGATGCACACTTGATGATCAGATTGATTTAAATATTATTCATGGCATATAGCCTGGTCCATGCTCTAGCTGTTTCTATTGCTTGGGCTTCGTCGGTCTTCCACTCCTCCGCCACATCATTTGCTAACGGGTTGTCTGGATTGGGAGCACTTAACAGAGCCTGGATCGATAGCAGAACTGTGCGGATCTGCAGTGCTGGGGACCACTTATCTTTCAAAATATCTAAACATATTCTTTCCAACTTGTCTACATTAGGATGATAAATTTTGGTCATGAAATGTACTTTAGGTGCTTCCATCGGGTATTCTTCCGGAAGAAATAGTTCAGGTTTCAAAGTCCTGCCCTCAGAGGGGGAATCCTGGGGGCCAGCAGTGACCACATGAAAATAACAGGTGTTGCTCTCATCTGGTTCTGCTTTAATGCTGGGAACTGGTTCTGCGAGCAAACGGTAGGCTTCCTTGATAATCCTGTGGGGCAGCCCAGCCGTCTTGTCAGATCCCAAGTTCGGCCTCTGAGCTAGTCTCTGGCTCCACTCAGCTGACCTAAAAAAGCTTCTTTCTTGATGTAATTAATAAACACATTGAAACTTCCAACTGTTTGAAAATGTCCTCATTCTAAAGAGGGTTGTCTTTTGGGAAAATCTCATCATGCTGAGCCCTTTACAAAGTATGATAGATAAAAAAGAATAGAATTAATTCTGTGGTAGAAAGATAAATGTGGCGATTAAAGAACCTGCTTAATTTTGTGAAGCATAAGATTGTTAAGTCCAACAAGATATGGCTAGTTCTTAACACAATCGCTGTTTTTTGTCAGGATTTCTAATGCTGGAGTGCTAGAGTTCACTTTTACCTTATTGAACACTAAAATTTTTCTTTTAGAAAAATATGGTGTTGTTCCTAAGAAATGCTTCCCTGAATCTCATACAACAGAGGCGACCAGAAGAATGAATGATATTCTGAATCACAAGGTACAACATATGAAGCAGGGTGGAATTGAATTTACTGTACTTACCTTAAAACTTCTAACTGATTTTCCAAGGGGATTTCTTTACATTTCAGTGTACACAGTTGTGTACAAGATAGCTAACCAGCATCTCTCGAAAGCAATGTAGCTACATATTAACTAAAAAAATAATTGAGGTTAGAGTGTGTTTTTTCTTTTAAAAAATCTTCCACTTTTATTTCTGTTGATTTAAATATTTTCTTCTGAGTACTCAGGAAAGAAGGTCTTATGTTTAATTAATATGGAGCAGAAGCACACTGGATACCATGCCTCTCACTTGGTTCTAGTGGAAGTGGGCTGGGACATCTTTATGTACTAGTAAAAAATAAAAATAAAAAAAGAACTACTTCTGAGACTTAAAGAGTATGCTGATTTCAGAGGCTTCCCCAAACCACATCAGTGTAGTTTATTCAGACACTAAAGATTCGATGTAGTCACTGAACTGCTTTTTATTGCTTCATTTATTTTAATAAATCATCCTCTCTTCTCTACATAACCCATTTCCCAAGGAGGAGTATAAATCCTGTAGAGATGCTTCTTTGCCAGCCAGACATCTTTTTGGAGAACTGGGAGTTGCCAGAATCTGCTCTCCGGATCTATGAGGCTAAATTGGATTTGTCATTCTTGGGAGAAAGATTACATTTTAAAATACACTGTAGATGTTTTTCCCCAAGCAGAAGTAGGTTAATTTCTACCTAGGAAATGCTGGGGTTTCTTATCTACAGGCTTAAAGGTTATTCATAGTATAGCACTGGGTTCCATTTCAGATGAAAGCAAAATCCTCTTTAGCATCATAGCTAGATTTCAGACTCACCTTTATTTTTGGCATTTCTAAAAATTGAAAATAACAAAAATGAAAACTCTGTTGGTGAGTTGGCATAGCCGTGGTCATAATGGTTTGGCGGAGAGTAGACAACCAGTAAAATTCTAAATAAAAATCTGTGAGAGTGATTTCATGGAATAATCATCTTAAGTATCCTGTCTTTTCTAAGGGTCACAGGCATAATGGAATCATATTTTCCCCGTACCCAGGCATGTACTGTCGCAAAGATTACCATCTCTTACAGAGCAAGAGCTATTCATCTAGTATGTTTTGGTAATAATCCATGTTTTTTGTTTTTTATGGAGTGTTTTTAGCTATGTGTTCCAGTAGACTGGTTAGAGAAAAACACTTCTGCTTTTATGAACTTTGCCCTGGGTCTTGGCTGAGTTATACTTCAAAGTAGAATTAGCATTGGTCTGTTAGGCTCATTTGCAGTTAAATTTGGGTAAATATTGTGGCGCTGAATAACTAACTTTCTGTCATAGATGAGAGAATTCTGTATACGACTACGGAACCTGGTACACAGTGGAGCAACCAAAGGAGAGATCTCAGCCGCACAGGATGCCATGATGGAGGAGGTGATAACAATTATTTGGACCTTTTGTGATCCTTCTAAAGAACTCTCAGAATATTTCCATCTGTTAAACTGATTAGGGAGTATAGTCATTGCACTAAATATTGAATTGAATTGAAATTTATTTATTTTACACCTGTAAAAACTGAAGTATAAACTTTGTATTTTAGTATAGGACTTGTACGTTCCATCTTCTAATTACCAGTTTAGTAGTCCATGTAAATCATTCTTTTATTCATTTCATAAATATTGAGCACCTTCTGTGAGTTTGATACTAGGGATACAAAGATGAGAAAGACAATCTCTACTTTCAAGGAGCTCAATCCCTTAGGAAAAAGAAACACATGGATAATTATAAATCCTATGATAGAGATGTATAAAGAAAGATTCAGTGGTCATAGAGGGGAGTGACTAACTCAGTCAGCTGAAGGTTTCGTTGTGGAAGGTATTGGAACCAGCTCTTGAAAGAACAGTAGGAATTTACCAGATGGATAATAGGGAAGACCATTCTAGACTAAAGGGATAGCATGAACCAAGGTGGAGCCCTCAGAGAGTACTGTAGCCAAAACATAAATTTTGTGAGTGTAATTGGTAGCAAATTAAGCTAGAATAGCAGGAATGTAAGGGATTTCAGGAGAGACCAAGACTTTGGCTTTATTCTGTAGAAATAAAACTGGAAAACTATTGGTGATTATATCAGTTAAAGTAATGTATAATAAAATTGATGGTTATATTAGAAGAAATTTTGGAAATGCATTAAGCAAATATAAGATGGTAATATTTATTATCAAGGCAGTTAAGAAATAAATACCACCCATAATCCAGATGAATATGAATATGAGTAAACCTCTGAAATTGCTTGGAGAAAAGAATAAACATTTCCGTTTTTCCTCTAGTGAACCCTTAACTAGGAATTACTCCAATAACAATTTCCTTTTACTGCAATGGACAACACTCATGTTTTCCTTTGAATTTTAGAGAATTATAGTGTATTTGAAAGCATGGTCTGGAGTCAGACTGTCTGAGTACTGATCTTCTCGTTACTTAACAGCCATGTGACCTGGGTCAGGTGCATTAAGCTCTCAAGTCTGGGTTTATTTAAATGCATAGCCCATGCTTAACACAATAACTATTTCCTAAGTATTTGTCGAATGGGTTAATGCAGAGATTTCATTTTGCCAAATACATTTAAATTATCTCATACTTAACTCTCTCTTTACCTCTTAAATTGTTCTCATTCGAGAGCAGTATCTGGGTGAAGCAGAAAAAAGTGGCTAGACAGACGCGAGTTTCAGTTCTGGCTCTATCACTTAACAGCTTAGTGATCTTGGGCAAGATACTTAACCTGTCTAAGAATTCAGTTTGGGACTTAAGATATATTCCTCATTGGATTTTCGTGGGAATCAAATAAAAATTAAATATAATGGTTTAAGAATATAAGAATGCAAGGCATAGTATCTGACACATAGCAGTTCTTCAATAAATCTTCTTGCCCTGGCTGGTTTGGCTCAGTGGATTGAGTGCTAGCCTGCGAACCAAGGGGTCGCTGGTTCGATTCCCAGTCAGGGCACATGCCTGGGTTGCAGACCAGGTCCCCAGTAGGGGGCGCGCAGTAGACAACCACACATCGATGTTTCTGTCCCTCTCTCTTTCCCCTCTCTCTAAAAATAAATAAATAAAATCTTTTAAAAACATTAAAACAAGAAAAACAAAAATATTCTCTTTCCTTTCTGCCTGAAATGATTTCTCATGTGAAGGCCATATCTCTTGCATAATTTGCTTTCATTCATGATTATAATGAGATGGTGGGGTATAGTAAGCTTGAAGTTTCTATAAATAGTATGGAAAAGGACCCAGATTATACTTCTTGCAGTTCATAAGCATCCTGCTGGCTTTTGATGTTTGCTTTAATGATCTTTTAAAGGCTATATCTTAAGATCCATTTCTGGCCATGGGATTGGTTAATAGTTTCACATATCTTTCCTCCTCTTCTCCTTACTGTAAAAACAGTAAGACATCATCATACCAAATCCTGAGTATGGGCATTTTTAGGATTATTTACTTAATGATTCTGCCTAACCTGTTGACTACAGAATTCTGTACGGTAGATTTTTAGATTTTACAATCCTCAAAATGACTCCTCTTTATTATTGAACCTGACTGGTAATGAGAAGTGTGGCTATGGTTTTAAAGCCACAGATTAGTACCTATGATATGCCTAGCCTTGTAGGTATATCAGAATGATGACTTATCAACAGCCATGAAGCTCAGAAAGCTTTGAATGAAAGGAGTTTATGCTTAAGGCATTCTTTCTGTGGGAAGAGAATTACAGGTTGATTGAAGAGATGACAGACAACTCAGATCTGTTTTAGAAACGTGTTGTCACCTCTGTTGCGATGTTTCCTCAGTGCATCTCCTCTTTTTTTAGCCTCCAGATTCCCGTAGGATTATTAATGTGTTCTCTACCAAAACTCTGTTAACAACAAAACATAAAACAAGGGCTAGAAATAATATTTGCTAATGCCATGAAAAGAGACAAGAAGCCATTATTATTTGCTTAGGAAATTCTATAGCAGTGGCTCTCAGCTCTTAAAAACATTATATGGTCTGAGACTTGTTCCAGACCTACAAAACTGATTTCCTTGAGAAAAGCCACATTATCTATATTTTTATTTTAAAGACTTCTTTGATTAAAAAAGTTTTAACATCAAAAATATAAAAAGACCTACAGTAAAAAGTCTTTTTCCTACCATGTTCTCCACCCCACACACCCCAAATTAGTTTTATTAGTTCGTTATTGTATTAGCAATTAGCTATCCTTCCAGAGATCTTTTTTTTTACAATCAAACACAAGTATATATTATTTTTCCTCTCTTTTTGGGCACAGATGTTAGTATATTATTCATATTGTGTACAATGCTGTTTTAAATTTAACATATCTTAGAAATATTTCCATATAGGTACATTAAAAACTGCACTTTAAAAAATATTTGCAGGGTATTCCATTTTCTGGATATACCATAATTAATTTAACTAGTCCCTGTAATGGACATTCTGGTTATTTTCAAACTTATTTTGAAAAAACTGCAACCCTGGCCGGGTAGCTCAGTTGGTTAGGGTATCGTCCTGACACACCAAGGTTGTGGGTTTGATCCCTGGTCAGGGCACATACAAGAAGCAACCAATGAATGCATAAATAAGTGGAACAACAAACCAGTGTTTCTCTCCCCCTTCTTCTGTCTCTAAAATCAATAAAACATTTTTTTTAAACCAAAAAATAAAAAAACTGCACAAAATAATTTCATGCACATCATTTTTCATATGTATGTGTATACCTATAGATTATATCTCTACAAGTAGAAGTTTTTATTGAATTCATTGGGGTTATGTTGGTTAATAAATTGTATAGGTTTCAAGCATACAATTCTATGATACATCATCTGTATCTTGTATTGTGTGTTCACCACCCAAAGTCTAATCTCTGTCACCATTTATCCCCCCCTTTACCCTCATCCCTGTGGGCTAGATTTGGCCTAGTCAAAAGTTTGTCCCTCCTCTCTATTATATTTTTCAGACTCTGCTAAACTACTTTGCTTTGGAGAGCAGGCACCTTCAGAATTGTATGACCTAATACGTTGATGTCTTAATGCTTTGAGTTTCATCTGGTTTCATCTGGCTTTGTAATGCAACTGCTTTCAGGAGGCTGTAGCTCCAACAGCTAATATTTAGTAAAATGAACTATATATAGGTAGCTCAAAGATTATCATTTTCTATAAGAAAAAAACCTTTCTATAGATCTTTCACATTGGAAGAGAGCTAAAAAGGATCTTTTCATCATTTTCAGCTGTAAAATAGCAAAGAACCTACAGTCATTTTTTGGGGGGGGGGAAACACTAGGGGAACAGTGATGACCAAGGCAGACATGCTCCTTTCCCCCAGGGACCCTACAACACACAAGTAAATAAGAAACCATCTCATGTGATCCATGCTCTGAAAAACATAAAATAGTGTGATCGATTGGGTGGCCAAGAACAGATCTAAGCTGAGACATGAGTGATGAGAAGCATCCAGCTACATAAAGGCCTGGACACAGCATACCAGACAGGGGACAGTAAGTGCAAAAGCCCTAACTAAGATGAGAGAAAGCTCGGTATTTTTGAGGAATAGAAAGGAGGCAATGTGACTTGAGCCTGGAAAGAAGGTGGGAGTGGCTGAAATAGATCTTGTAGAGGAAAAGAACACCAGCTTATATAGGGCCTGTAGGCCATGAGAAGGAGTTTGCGTTATATACTAAGTGGGGTAACCTTTGGAAGGGGGTTTAAGCTGAAGAGTGATGTGGCTTAATTTTTGTTTTTAAAAAATTCCCTCTGGGTGCTTTGAGAATGGATTGTAAAACAACAGAGGAGGAAGTGGGGAGACCAGTTAGGAGGCTATTAATGGCTGTATCGATGAGCAATTATAGTGTGGATCAGGTTTATGTGGAAGACAAGGTAAAGGGAAGAATCGCTGATGTCATAGTATCTTGAAGTGGGGGACTTGCAGATATGAGAGAAGGCTTTTTGGCAGTTGGGGCAATGGGAGGGAACTAGGGCATGGAAAAGGATATGTGAATGAGAGAAATAGTAATTGAAGAAGCAAAGTGTTAGAGGAGGGAAAAGAGTAGATGTGGTCTAAAGTAGGGCTTTCAAACTTTAATGTGTGTATGAATCCTCTGGAGATCTTGTTAAAATGCAGATTCAGTAGTTATGGGGAATGGCTAGAGAGTCTGCATTTCTAACTATTTCTTTGATTCAAGTACCGCTCTAGAAGTAGCCTCCAGACCATCATTTGACTGTCACCACCTCTGTGGCGCTCCCGGTGTCAGCTCATTTTCTTCAACATGACAGAAGGGCACATAACTTTTTTAATGTACCTTTTTATGTGTTTTCCTTGCCTGAAAGTAATGCCTTCAGAAAGTATCTCCCTGCCTGCTTTTGCAGGCACAAGTCTATTTTACTTTATTTTTGTTTGTTTTTTAACAGATCCTTGCCTTTCTTTCACTCCCCACCAGAAAGCAGTAGAGAGTTTTCTTCCCTTCTCTCCCCTTTCTCTGCATATCTGTAGTCACCAAGGCCCCTACTCCTTCCCTCTTCTAACTAACTTATTACCATCAACATTGAACTTTCTTCAAAGTTCCAACAATTTTCTGTGACCACTTTTGTGTACTTGTGGCCATCTTGCTCTGTGATCAATAGATCATTTTACCTTTGAACCTAGTTTCTCCATCAATAAAACTGAAAAGTTGGGGTGGATAATTTCTTAAGGACACTGTAGCTTTGCGTTTTCATGATAGAAGTAACTACTGTATCTCCAGTGCCTTATTTATTGTACACTCTCAATAACCCAGTATTGTGTCTGCCAGTAGCTGGCTTTAAACTCTCACCCTTCTAAGTATTTATGACTACTTGTCAACTCTTCCATCCTGCCTTTCTCCTCTTGCTTGATATCTGTCTGCTAGTTAGCCATGGGTGTGGAAATTGACTCAGTCCCACATGAAATTGCCTTGAAATTGGGAGCTACAGATTCTTTCCCCATGTTCCATGTCTCAGGCTTTCTATTTCCTTTTCCTTTTTTTCATTCCCTTTCCTGATTCTATTACTCACCAACATTCAGTTCTGTAAAATGACTTGTGTTCAGCGTCTGGTATCATTTTGTTCTGAATGCCAGGGGCATCTTTATGAGAAGCAGGTGACACTCCCAAGTTGCCCACCAGAGAGCAGACTTGGATATCCAAAGCTCACTGCCAGTTTTGTACCTTTGGGAACAGGGAATGCTATTTCGGAACAGCAGAGTCTGTTATCAAGAAAATATAGTACCAGGGACCCTGGAGATTATACTTTGGAGATTTGTTTTTTTTAATTAGAGCTTGTTCAACTGTCATTAATTGGCTTGGAGCCAAATTTCCTTTCGAAGCATTACAACCGGACTACAATATGAATGGTTTTGGATATAAAACAATGCAACATGTCTCAAATCACAGTTTTACTAAAATCCAAGAGAAAGAGATGTGATTCTTATCCTCATTTATTCCTTATATGTACCCTTAATAAAAGTTCACGTTTGTAAAACATATGCAGTAGGGTATAAGTATTTATCCTGCAAAAAGGATTCACTGTAGAATTCCCTTTGATAGCAAAAAATGCAGATTTCCTCTACTGCATTTTGCGGAGAAGGAGGCAATGATTTTAACACTTTTTACTTTAGGTAGGGAGTCAGGTGCACACTAAGGCACTCTGTAAATTACAGTCTGAAACATTCATATTTATGTTTAGAATGTGTTTAAAAGTAAACAGAAATTCACTTCAGTGTCTTAATCTTCACTGGACCTGGACCTAGCCTCTTCCTTTTTTTGTCAGGGCCTGGCTAAGCTGGGAAAAGCACCCTTGGATGACTGAGAATTTATCAGAGTTCCACAGATATATGTTCATACACATGTGACAACAATTACTAGTTGAAAATACATATCATTTAAATCTATAAAACCTTCCTCATCTCACCCTGGCCAGTTGACTCAGTTGGTTGAAGCATCGTCCCATACACCAAAATGTTTGTGGGTTTGATCCCCCTGGTCAGGGCACATGCCTAGGTTGCATGTTCAGTCCCTCCTCAGGGTGTGTGCGGGAGATAGCTGATCGATGTTTCCCTCTCTCTCCCTTACTCTCTAAAAATCAATAAACATCCTCAGGTGAGGATTCAAAACAAAACAAAACAAAACTTCCCTCATCTCGTCATTTTCTTGACCATAGTTACCACTGGCAATGTCCTCGTGGTAAAGTTGCCATTTGTGGCCCTGGTGCTCTGCAAATGCATAATGACTCTGGTCCATGTGAATCCCAGAGCTCATTAATCCATGGCTAGAGTAGCTCAATTACAGTTGGTAATATGATGCCCTGCCTCTTCTTTTTTGTGCTAGAAACCATCCTGAGGATGATATAACATTAAAAGAGAGATGGATTAAGGCGGTTTAGGCTCATAAAACACACAGTAAATCCTAGAAAAGGAAGATTCTGTCTTGGAAACCAGAACGTGACAAGTAAAAGGCAAGCATAACTCCTTCTGTAAATTAATCTGCCTTTGTTCAAAGACAGTAGAATCAGGTTCTGTCTTCCATAATAACACATGAATGATGAATCTCTTTATCCTTAATTATAGTGCTAATATCATAGGCAGGCCTTCCCTTTTGCCTGCTTTTAGGGTACCTCTTTGTTCAGATCATCCTTTGATATCTATCATCCTGCCCTGGTTGAGATCATAGGGATGGAAATAGCCCATAGAATTAGGAGGACATTATTTAAAAGATGAAATAGTTCCACTGCTCCAAGAATAACTACAATATGTGTAGGAATGGTTACCCTAACGTTTTCCATATTTGGTACACCTTTTCTTGCAATTTAGAAAGTCAGAGTTGGGCAGTCACTTCATCCAGTACAGAATTTGCCATTATATAAGATTTTAATCTACGAAATGAAAAAATAACTGTATTTTAAGAGCCATTGTTCTTCCCTTAACTAGAAGAAAAAGGAGGGAAATAGCCTTAATTATAAAATGGAATTGATAAGTGATGATTTGCTGTGATTGGCTGTGGCAGGTGTGACTCCATGGTCTATCAGTCAGAAATGGACTGGAACTCTGACTGGTGTGGCTTGGTTGGGTGTCGTCCCGCAAAGCAAAAGGCCGCTGGTTCAATTCCTAGTCAGGGCACATGTCTAGGGTTGTGGGTTCAGGCCCCAGTTGGGGCGTGTATGAGAGGCAACTGATCAGTTTCTCTCTCACATCGATGTTTCTGTCTTTCTCCCTCCCTTCCCGTCTCTCTCCCTCCCTTCCCGTCTCTCTAAAAATAAATAAAACCTTTTGAAAAAATAAAGAAAGAAATGAACTGAAGGTGGCATGTTTGACTTAACTACCAAGCTCTGGACGGTGGAGTCTAGAGAAACGTTGCCTATACATTTAAGTAAGGTCTTACCATCAGAATGCTTTTAAAGAGAGCAGAGCCCAATTGGAGCTCCTGAATTCAGATTTCACACCAGGCACTGGAGAACTTTTGATTTAAGAAAAATATTTTTAAGGTGGTTCTTCTAGGGTTCATTGGGATATATCTAAGACCTACATCTTGTTTCTAGTAGATTAAATCCAGCAAGGGAGACATTAGAGAAATATAAATGACACTGTGGAATTAAGTGTTAAATTTTTATGCCAGCAGTATTCAGAAAGGGGAGCAGTTAGTGTGAGATGGAATAATTAGTGAAAACTTTCTGGAGGAGGGGCATCTTGCACTGAGCTTTTAAGCATGTCATTAGGATTGGGATCTGAGGAACACAGGGGATGGAGTTATGAAGGTGACAGTGACCTGAGTGCATTAAGCAGACACAGTAAGGAGAGACATGGACAAACCTGACTAGAGTTCAGAGTCCATCATGGGAAATAAGGTTGGGTGATGTTACTAAGAGCCTTTAAAATCTGATCGTACCTATCAGAGAAATGCAAATTAGAACCACGTGGAACCATTACATACCCACCAAAAAAGTAAAATTACAATGCCAGGTATTGGCAGGAATGCAGAACAACTGAAACTCTTACTTTTCTGGTGAGTGTGTAAATTCCTTCAGCCCCCTTGAAAGGTGTTTGGATAGAAATGTAAGCAGCATTATTTGTAGCAACTCCAAACTGAAAAAAATTCACGTGTCCATCAGTAGGAGAGTAGAAAAATTGTAATATATTTACACAATGGAATAATACACAGCAATAAAGAGCAAATTACTGATACAGCACCATGAGTGAATCTCATAGCATTATGTCAACAAGGGACGCTAGATACAAAATAGAGTATGCTGTATAGTTCCATTTATATAAAGTGAAAAAACAGGCAAAATGAATCAATGATTATAAAAGTCAGAATGGTGTTTACCTTGAGGGAGGTCTGGGTTATTAACTGCAAAAGGGCCAGGGAACCTCTGGAGACCTGTAGCTGTTTTAGATATTGATCCAAATGGTGGTTACATGGATGTATATGTATGTAAAAAATGGAATTGAGCTGTATACTTAAGGTTATGTACTTTACATATGTACTGAATGTAAGTTATGCCTCTGTAAAAAAGTAAAAAAAAAAAAAAAAAGGAAGGAAGAAAGAAAAAGAAAAGAAAGGTTAGAAAAATAAATCAGGTCGTGGAGTTTGGATTTGTTGTGGGAAGTAAAAGGAAAGCATTACTGACTCTTCAACAGGAAAGCGACATAAAGAAAGTAGTGCTTCTAAAATTGGCCCTGGCTGATGTGGCTCAGTAGATTGAGTGCTGGCCCACGAACCTAAAGGTCACTGGTTCAATTCCCAGTAGGGACATGCCTGGCTTGCAAGCCAGGTCCCCAGTTGGGGACATTTCTCTCTCTCTCTTCCTCCCTCCCTCTCTCTAAAAATAAGTTTTTTTAAAAAATTATTCACCCTGTAGTGAGGTGGAGGATAGAATGGTGTTCAAATCAGCTAGTATATCTAGGTCAGATATAGTTCTAGATGCTGTAGGAGACACAAAATATCCAAAATACTTAATTTCTCTTGAGTCTTGATTTCCTTTGAAAAAAAGAAAAAAGGCGGGGAAATTATACATTAAAAGAGCACTATGAGAATTAAGTGAACCTAGCCAAATTTGTAGTATCTAACACAAAATAGGCACAAGTAATAAGTGTAAGATTCATTTCTCTTGAATGTAATGGAGTATACGAATGTGTGGGGCAAATAATGCAGGGGGTAAGTGATATGATTGGATTACAGTGGTGATGGATGGAGAAAGAAAGGACAGATCATAGTGTTATATTATTTTAAAGCTAAAGCAAATTTGATATAGAGGAGGAAGTACTTTCTGTACTCTGACCTTATATAAGATATGTCTCTATTTCTATTTTTGTCTTTTTATGAGATGAAAATGATATAAGAGGATATCCTTGGATTGTTATGATGCTAACTTGAAGGTGTTGTGAAATCATTAGAAAATATGTTACAGTCTCACAACCTGAAAAATGATACCTTACTACTTAGTAAAAGTTAATTCTTGTTCTAATAATACTTTTAACAGACATTGTCATACAACTGAAAAGTTATGACATTTCTCTGAGTGGAGAGCCCATCACAATCAAAGCAAAACCTAGGAGAATAAAGGAAAGGAAATCCATTTATAAAATATATGTCATATATTGATATTTGAAATATAATCAGCAGATTAGCCACCCAGGTCTTCTTGTGCATCAGTGGTAAGCAGCTTTTTGGCTAAGGAAGTTTAACTTGCAGGGCAAATACTGACCACTAAATATTTCAGAATTGTATTCAGAGTTTATTTAAGAATTCAGAAGTTGACTGATATCAAGTCCTGGACATCAGCCTTCCAATTTTGGAACAATATTAGATTTCCTGCGAAATTTCTGGCTTGATTTTAGCCACTGATTTCTTATGTTTCCCAGGTTTGAGGAAAATGAAAATGTAAATAACACTTTCCCCTAGCCATCACTCACCTGTCCTCCTTTCTTCCAGGTATTCCGAGTGGTGTGCATCTGTTTGGGTAATCCACCAGAGACATTCACTTGGGAGTATCGAGACAAAGATAAAAATTATCACAAGATTGGCCCCATAACACCGTTGGAGTTTTACAGGGAGCATGTCAAGCCTCTCTTCAACTTGGAAGATAAGGTTGGAGACTGGCATTGGCAGCCACTGGCTGTTTACTTTCAAATGCCCATTGCCAGCAAGGAAGGTTGTAAGATTCCTGGGTTAACATGTATGATCATCAAACTAGAATGGAAACACACTTTCCGTCCCCCTCTTCCTCTGAGGTATTTTATGGACCTAATAATAAAGTTGATCATATCAGAGTCCCCAGTGCTTCTCTTTAGAGGCTTTTCTAACTGTAGGCTAGCAATCAGTTTAATTCCCACTTGCTCCTCTGATTTTGGGCCCAGAATCATTCCCAGGTGCAAAGACAATAAAAATGTATTGGGTGTTTCTTACTGTGGTTTCAGAGTACCTCTGAAATGCACCCCCCACCCCTGCCTCCACCCTGGGGACTCTCATGGAAGGGAGCAGTGTTCCATCCTAGTTTTTCCTGCTCTCTTCCAGTCTTCTCCACTGCCTAGAAAGAAGATCAGAGGCCCTCCTCCTTTATTGTCATTTCGACCCTTTTATCAGTAAATGGCTTTGTTTTATGCTTAGAATCCCAACTCAGTTGAGGTATTGCTGGATGTCGAGCCCATCTTGTAACTTGAGAGCAAGGATCTTATAGTGATGGGATCTCCATCTTACCTTACTCAGTGCATGTAGTTCTTCAGATTTACTTTTGGGGATAATTCTTGCCAGTAGGAAAGATGCAGCTCCCAAATATGTCCCTCACACTAATCACAGTGTACAGGGACCTCTGTCACTGACTTTGCCACCTTTTGTTTCTTTGTTATTTAGCGATGTGTTTGTAATGCTTATTCTTGTAGGCAGAGATGATGAGCTTTGATGCAGACATATGAACTTAGAGGAGAGGTATGTGTCTTGCTTGGCATTCCTGGTTTTATATTCTAATCAACATATTCTTGATCTCAATAGATTTGTTTAGTGAATGACCCTCGGCCCCAGCACAAGTACAACAAACTTTACACAGTGGAGTACTTAGGCAATATGGTTGGAGGGAGAAAAACTTTCTATAACAACCAGCCTATTGACTTCTTGAAAAAGATGGCTGCTGCCTCCATCAAAGATGGAGAGGTTGGTAGTGTTTCTGTGTCTTCTGCATTGGGGTTAAAGCCTCTTCTTCCACTTCTTTGGTGTAATAGGAAGGTACGATTTATGTTGACTTTCTTCTTTCCTCTGTTTCTAGGCCGTATGGTTTGGCTGCGATATTGGAAAATACTTCAATGGCAAACTGGGCCTGAGCGACATGAATATGTGAGTGCAAGAAATTTTAAATAGAAAGTCATTTGTAGGTTGTTGCTATTGGCGTGCGCTCTTGATACAAAATGACTCGGCTGAGGCTCACCCAAAGAGTAAGGTTGGCCTGAAAGGGGGTCTCTTTCTTTCCATCGTGTCTAAAGACTCTAAACAAAAGCTTCACCTACTTACCTGCTCTAACCTGGGAAGTCAAGATCGTACTTCATGTCTGCATTGAATTGTTGGATGTTCCTAAAAAGCCATCCTAAATGAGAAAGGCACTTTTAAAAAATAATCGATTACTCTCTAAATCTGCTCAGACATTCGGGAACGTAATGAAATGTTTTCCAGACCTCTTGTTTGCCTTTTGATCCCTCTGAACTACTTCTCGTACTTTGATGAATTGTATGTATTTTTTAAATTTATTGATTTTAGAGAGAGAGGGGGGTGGGGGAGAGAGAGAGAGAAAGACAAGCATTGATTTATTGTTTCACTTATTTATACAGGTATTTGTTGATTCTTATATGTGCTCTGATTGGGGTTCCAACCCCCAACCTTGGCATATTAGGATGACGCTCTAACCAACTGAGCAGCCTGGCCAGTGTGATGACTTATATACTTTGTCTTTTTGACAACTAGAACTAATTTACATACACACCTTAAAACATTTCTCCTGGTTGTTGGTGACAATGAAGGTTCATTTGTGAATAAAATTATGCAAGATTTCTTGACTATTTAAAGATACCACTTTAGAGTTACTTACAAGTAATTGTTACTTGTAGGAAGTTGAATGAATAACATGACAGTTAACAAGAGAAAAGAAATCTGCTAAAAGAAAGAATTCATAATTTTCTTTTAACTTTGAAAATATTCTGCAATTTTTTTCATATTATTTATTTAAATTTCACAGTCAGCGGTGGTCTAAATGAATTCAGAAACTGGGTGATTCTACCAACTTAAAAAAGACCATTTTTGATAGCACTCAAAAGCTTTTTTTAAAGTTTCCTTGCCAGAATGACACTCCAAGCACATCTTGTCAGCTTCTCGATATGGGGAGTGTACATTTAATCTCTTCATATTTCTTGAGTCTGTGACACATGGAGAATAGAACACCACTGAGAGACTAAATTCTCCATGTACCCAGTTTTCCGGAGAGCTACAGCCCATATTTATTTGAGCCATTGGGCCCCTTCGGTTTCTTCTATGTTTCTTTTACAACCAGAAGCTATCTTTCCCCCTTGATTGTACCCTCTTTATTCTGTACTGTCATTTTTTTTTTAACAGCTATGACTATGAGTTAGTGTTTGGTGTCTCCATGAAGAACATGAATAAAGCGGAGAGGTTGACTTTTGGTGAGTCACTTATGACCCACGCCATGGCCTTCACTGCAGTCTCAGAGAAGGTACGGCCCTCCCAGCATGCCCACCACAGTGTTTACACAGATGGACCTCCATTCTCCTGCAGGCTTTGTCCATCAGAGCTTCATTCAGAATGTATATGAGTTTTGTTAACAGTTAGTTTCCAAGCAAGACACTGTAGCTGCCGTCACTTGAGGTTTGGCCGCAGAGGCAATAGAAACAGGAACTTTCCATAAGGAGCAGCATTTGGGTCAGCAAGGAGTAAGGAAGGAACTGTTTTTCTGTAACTTTGGAAGTTCTTGGTGTGAAGAGAGATCAGCAAAGGAACTTGGGAGAAGATAACTTCTACTGAGTAAGGAATTTAAGTGTGCCCTGAAAGTGTTCATATCTTGATAACTTGTATTCAAACTTACCTTCCTTTCACTCATCATTCACATTCTTCTGCAGTACAGCGTCTACAGTAATTTGTGGGCTCCGTGTCCATCCATTACTGGGTTTATACAGAGCTTCAGGAAATTGAGTGTAAAGTATTTTGAATTTCCTATGATACTCTGAATAGTAATATCACTATTTCTATGACACGCTGTCAGAAACCACAGCTGAAAGTTTATCTTTCACAAATAAGCCTCCCCAACTCTAGGCTGCAGAATGGATGTTACACACCTGTGCTCAGGGATCACGAGGAAGAGAAGACTTCAGCCTGCTTAAATTTGTTACTACCACAGTGACGGTATTCTTTTTGTAACCTGTCTAATTCAGGGAAAGAAAGTCACAGAATAACTAACTGGACATTAAAAGAAACTTTTAATAAAATACCATAAATAATAAAATAAAACACTAAAGTAAATCAAATAGAATAAAATACTACTAAAATACTACACTGTTCATATTTATATGTTTGGACCTACTAAATTCAGTGGATTTATAACTAAAGTTTCTTAAATTAAGGTTAAACTTTTAAATTTTTAGAGGACAATTAAGAAACACTAAAAACCGCCCTGGCTGGTGTGGCTCAGTGGATTGAGTGCCAGCCTGCGAACCAAAGGGTCTCTGGTTTGATTCCCAGTCAGGGCACCTGCCTGGGTTGCGGGCCAGGTGCCCAGTAAGGGGTGTGTGAAAAGCAACCACACATTAATGTTTCTCTCCCTCTCTTTCTCCCTCCCTTCCCCTCTCTAAAAATAAATAAATAAAATCTTTACCGAAAAATTTTTTAAAAAAAGAAAAGAAACCCTAAAAACCTTATAATTTCTAAGACAGGTTTGGCTTTTTATCATTTTCCATCTCTTAGAGTATTCATATTTCTCAGAATTAATAATCATACATACTTATTAAGAAATAAAAATCATACATACCATGTCATATTCTCTGGAACTTTCATTCTTTTTTTCCTGATTTTTTTCCTTTCATTTTTTTTCCTCAGGGGAATGGAGTACCTTACATGCTCATAGTATAAAGTGGAATGTATATTATCACAACTGGAATTTTATAGTGAGATTTTTCTCTTCCTTCCTGTTTGAGTTTTTGACCACTAAACCTAGCTTGCACTGTGTTTGAATGATAATGCAGAGATAAATGCCAGTGACTGTATTCTGGGATATTCCTTCTTAATACTGCTTCCTTAGAACCCCTGTAGGGCAGGTCCAGGTGTAATTCTGTATGTGTACATGGCAGAGAACATCTTGATCTAGGTCATGCAGGAATCCATTGGCAAAGGAAAGAAGAGGAAGCATTTTCAGACTTGTAATAAATGACCTTAGGTAACATAGATTCCAAAGGTGGTATTTAACAGGAAACTAAAGATGGACTGTAACGGGGGAGCAGAAAACCAAAACAGACATTTAATAGGCTAGTCTCAGAATGTATAGTTTAATGATGTAATTTTGAAGGTATCTGGGGCTAAGATAAGTGGTGGTACAGATAAGGGTGTTTGAAACTTGTGGGTTTGGTTGTCAGCTATTTCTGAGACTGAGAATTACTGAGATCCAAGAAAACTGCCAAGAATAGAGCCAAATCCCATGTAGATGAGACTCATGCAGTTATATGCAAGTGGGAGTTGACAGTTGAAATCATTAGGAGATAACATAGGAGCCAGCTCCCTTCTCATGCTACAAAGATTTAAGTTGTTTTGACATCAGTGAATGCCCTGGCTGAACATGAAAGAGAAAAGTCTTTCCCTAAACGAAGCCTTCCTTTTGTTCTTCTCTGTGCCCCTACACTAAAGACTATAAATGAAGGTTTTTATGATGCGTATCATTGTTCCTTTAAGAAGATGAAAATTGAGCTTATTTGATTAAGGAAGATAGAGGGGTGAAAACAGTAATACTGCCTGGGTTTTGTTTTATGAAAATAGTCTTTTTACTTTTGCTTTGCCATTCAGTCTCTATTGGATTAAATTCAATATTAGTGTAACCAAATCAGTAAAAGCACACATTTGGAGAGGATCAATACTTGGTTCCCTAAGTAGGAAATTAGGCAGCATGATGACAATGTATTTGTTTTCTTTCTTAAACTCTGACCAGATCTTAGAATCATTTCTAAAATACACTAGGATGCCTTTGCAAAGAATGTTGATCGATTAAAAGCCAGAGTCTTGGCTTCAGATGATGTTCACTGCTTTCAGTAATTTAGTATTTTGTCTTTCTTAGCCAAGTAGCACTTTAATATGCCTATTTTCTGTACAGACTAGAGTGTAAAGGAGAAAAACAGTGTGATTGCTTTGTTAGGTTCATTGCATTTTTACCCCAAGAGCTTCAGACACTTCTGTTGGAGTGTCCCTTTAGTGATATAGTAGAAGAGACATGGCCCTGATCACCTACATACGTAGGCTATATCATGACTGTATAGAGAAGGCTGTTGCTTCTGAGTAGCTGAAGAAAAGCTAAAATTAACATGACATGTCAGCAAGAGATGTAGTTTCAGACTCTCCACTCTTATCCGCTCTTTTGCAGGATGATGAGGATGGTACATTCGTGAAATGGAGAGTGGAGAATTCATGGGGCGAAGACCATGGCCACAAAGGTGAGCTGAAGCTGGTAATGCCAACTCAGGGTAGCTGGAGTCTGCTCTGCTCTCTGCCTCAAGAGATATGGGTCGAAAACCTCCCTAGTGTGCAGCACTTCTGACTAATTTATCCCACTGGATAGACTATTCTAGAGAAAAATCTGAGAATCTAGTTTGCCCCCAGGATCCCTGTGACAAAAATAGCATGCCTGAACCCCCAAGCTGACCTGAGACCACATGTGCTTGCATTCGTTCCAAACCATGCTGACCCTACTGGACCTCTTTGCGCCAGAACACACTGGCCAGTGAGGAGACTGAATGCCCTTTGCCAGGACACTTGCTATGTAGCATTTGGTGCATTTTCATCTCCTGCACTAACTCTAGAAAGTTAGAGCCTCTGAGTGGGAGAATGGGATTGATAAGAAACTTTATGCATTTATTGGAGACTTTGGCAGTTTTGAAGTCTATAAAGTAAAAGAATGCTTTGATTACTGTTTAGAACTGTGTTATTCTGACAAATCAAAACCCAGACAGAAGTCATAAGTAAATTATGATAATTACACTTAAAAAAATCCCACAGGTAATATATTAGTTGTAGAAAAATAAAATATGTAGATAAACAAAAAGAAGGAAATAAAAATCTCTAATAATCTTACTCCCCACAGATCACCATTAATAGTTTAGGCTATTTTTTCCTTGCAAATTTTTGAGACCATATTTTTAAAGACTGTTTTTCATAGTAGATAAAAAACCTTTTAAGGATGTTTTATGTTTTCATTTTTAGGGTTTCAAGCCAAAAGTGGTGACTATTATAGAATATTATGCACATGAGCATGCGTGCTATATGATGGTGGCATTCGTTGCAGTTCTTTTTCAGATTTCATATCCCTTACCTTTAGCCAGTGGATTCTGGCTAGAAAAAACACATTGACCACAACTTAGTAAACTAGATAGAAAACTGGGAGGAAGTAGGTAGGGAAGCCAGTGAGATTCCCAGACACTTGGAATCAAACTTCAGTATACATACCTCTCCTCCAAGCAAGCATCAACCAGAAATTTTCTTTAAAAAAAAAAAAAGAAAGAAAAAGAAAACAGAGATTACAGCAACTCTTTGCCTGTTGCCTCTCTCAGTGTTTACAACAGTGATCTTTCCAACTATGTTCCTCAGAGCCCCAGGATTTCCAAGGGTAAACAATGGTGGAAGAGGAGTGCGGAGGTTTGGAAGTGAGCAGATGGGGCTTCAGTAGTTTATATTTGAAAACTTCTGTCTTAGAAGAGCCTACTAACCTGAGGCTTGAACTTGACATTATGCTGTACTTGAGCGGCACAGGTCTATATGTGATAGCCAAAACCTGGAGGCCATTGAATCTGTCATTCCGAGTCTTTTCATCTCCCCATGAAATGACCATTGGTGGGTTTTGGCTAACTGTCCCTGGGCTCTGCTGTGAAACTCAGCAGCCCAGTGTTTATATGTAAACAAATACAAGTGGTATTAGTGCATTTCTGTTCATCATAAGATAGTTACATATCCCCTTTCCGTGATTTCTGTTATTGTTCTGTGATTATGTGGTGTTTATTAAATTATTGTTATGCATTAGAGTGCAACATATTTTTAAATTGGTGATTTCTTATAAGATGAATTTAATTCTGAGACAAATCCATGTTGGAATCATGTAGAGAAGGGTATAAACCTTAAAATTAGCAGAAAGCTTAAAAATAAACAATTTACAATTTACTTACATCTGTAAATTGATGATAAGAAATGAATGCAAGGGAATAACCATCTTGAATTGGAAAGATTTGCTATTTGTAAACATAAAATATTGGTAGCTTGTTTCATTTTTGGTCTAATTTGGTTCCTATAGTTGGGTTTGTTATCCTATAGTTGGGTTTGTTATCATAGAGGTTAGTGTCTAAGAAAAGGACTAAAGTTATGGTTTGTTTAGATGAGCCTGGATTACTTGGCTTGCTTCTGTGACATTTTTCTTTCTTTAATAGTCACTGAGTTTGTAGATAACAATGCTATTCGTTTAAGAGAGGATAAACACTTGTAAAGGCAGGCAAATGCTCGGTGTTTTAGGTAGTGTGAGCTACTGTTTTTATTTCAGTACTTTGAACTGAAATACCTACTCTGAAAGAGAATTCTGGCCTCTTTGCTAATTTTTTGTTTCATTCAATTGTACCTCTCTACTCCGACTCAGTACTGTGGGTGTGTAGGTTTTGCTTTTGCTGACTTACTCATTCTGTTACTACAGTCGTCGCTCTGTATCCATGGGGGATTGGTTCCAGGCCTCCCTTGAATACCAAAATCCACAGATTTGAAAGCTCCTTATGTAAAATGGTGTATTTGTATATAAATTACACACACCCTCCTGCATACTTTAAATCACCTTTAGAAACTTATATATACAATACAGTGTAAATACTTTAGGGGATAATGGCAAGAAATAAAGTCTGTACATGTTCCATAAAGGCACAACCATTGTACGCCTAACTATATAATACCCGTCAGCAACAACATAATTTTCCTCCCGAATATTTTTGATCTGCGATCGGTTGAATCCATGGGTGCGGAACCTTCGGATACAGAAGGCCAGATGTTGAGAGAGCTCAAGTCTTGATCCCAGTGACCTGCTCGTAATCCTTCTTAGTGAAATCTGCAGCTATCCAGTTAAGATTAAAGTAACTTTTTTTTGTTTTTCTGAATAACTGAAATGCCTAAGATTATACAGAGCTTCAGTAGAAAGCCAAAAGATAAATTGACCTGAGTGGAGGTAGGGGATAGTTCGTTCATAGCCAAAATAAATTATTCTCATGTATTTCTTGGTATTGAAAATTTAACAGGAAGGAAGGAAAGAAAACATGATCTAATTTAACTGGCACACTTGGCCTGACCTTAAGAGAATGTGTACTATGTTATTTTGCTGGTAATGTGTGTTTATCCCAGCAGTGCCCTCCTTCCTGTCTGCCATCCTGGTGAGTACTGGCTGGCATGTCTGAGGCAGAACCTCTGTTTGTGTTCCCTCAGAGACCTGACAACCTTAAACGGCATTGTTGGGGTTTTGTTTCTATAGATAACATTGTTAATAGTTTGTTACTATTCTCTTTGGGATTTCTGCCTATTAAGATTAATGGTTTGTGGAAAAGTAGTGTTACTAATACAAACCGGAGGTAAAGAGAACAGAGATACTTGGGCAGGGTACCCTTGCCCCCTGCCCAGGCTTAGGCTTTAGTCTTCCCCCATTGGTATGTTCACGGCCATGACCTGATTATTTCACAAAAGGGACAAAACTTCCTTCTGATCACAAAGGCATAAAAGGAGAAATTAATTCTTGTCTCACTGGGCCTTTGGATTACTTCATGTTGGTGAATTCTAATTCCTTAGCTGACTGAGAAGTGGATGCATATCTAACACATTGTAAACCCAGTATGACTTTCTTTTCTTCCCTGCTTTTTGAAATACCTGCCTGTGCATTTCTAACTTATTTATGAATCATGTCAGAAACAGATTTCACAGTTGGATGAAGGAACAGACCTTGGAACTTGTTACATTGTCTTTCATTTTGAAAAGTTTATAGGCTTATTAGAGCAAATAGTTTATAAAATTTAATCTGGGAAGAACACAATCTTTAAACCAAGATGACCCTAGTCTGACACTAGGGCCTATTTTCTTAACCACTAAAGTGTGCTTCCTCACAGCTTCTCTGTTCTAGTAGCATCTAGCCCACTCATGGAAATAACAGTTAACTCATGATCTCTTTTGACCAGAAACTAGTGACTGAGGGGACATAAAACTATATAAAGGATATGAAGACACCATGTAAATGTGCACTGTCAGGAGAAGGGGCTCTTAAAGCACCATTTGGCTGGGAATGTGAGTAGGGAAGAAGGGCTAGGCTTGTGTCTAAAGCTAGCACATTGTGAGTTGGGCAAGTAAAAAGCTATATGGAGTCATCACAGATTTCCCCAGAATTATTTTGCAAATGCTGCTTTATGGTTTTGTTTTGTTTTTTGTTGGTTTTTTTTTTTGCAAATTCTGCTTTATAGGATTTTTAAAAAAATTTTTATCGTGGACAATTTCAAGCATATATAAAGTAAACAGAATGATATTAAGGATACCCCCTTCACATGGGCCTATCACACAGCTTCAGTAGCTATCAACATTCTTCCATGCATGTACATAAAGTGTTTTTTGGTGGTTAATAAATTAAGTTCGTACACGGCCTCCCTATGAACCAGTCTTATTATGGACCTTCTTTATGATTGGTTCACATAATGTTGAGATGGTAATCCAGTCCTAAGGTCTGATATGGTACAGATCTGAATGTGGAATTATCATAACACAACCCTTACTGCTTGTTTAATCTGGTTTCTTAATAACATTAAGGAACAACTTTTAAATGAGGGTAGGCAGAATGTTATTCTCTATTTATTCAGTAGTTACTGAAAGAAAATCTTTTTTTAAAAATTCTGTCTCTTCTGGTTTTCATTTTGAACCATTAATGTTCCATTTTTCAAATGGCTTTTGTGCCTTTCAGATACATGAGCACTTGAAATTGTTCTTAACCCACATTCTTTTCTTTTAAATAAACCCCTCTCTGCCTGATTTCATTTTAGTAACATTTCCAGTATTCCTCCTAAAAGGGAATCTCTTGATAATTTCAGGTATATAGACTTTGGCTTATAGACTTAATAGAGATTAACTTGGAAAGAAATTTATATGCCTGATTCAGATTATATCTGGACTTCTGTTGCCTTCTGAAAACTAGTAGTATGGCCTTTAACTGCCTCGCCAGTCAAATTATCCCATGTGATTTTGGAGACATATGTCCACACCTAGGCACAAAACTAATCATATCCTTCATATTATGTTACATTGTGGAACTAGGAGAGAGAGTTACCACTTTCTTAATTGTAGATCCTCCACAGAACTTTATCTCCTTATGGTTTCACATTTCTCCATTGGTAACATGGATAATTACCATTTCCTTATGAGGTCCTACAGTGTGTGTGTGTGTGTCTCCATCAAATGAAATGATGTGGGAAAGCAGTTTTGAAACTATATAGTGCTATATGACTCGAAAGAGTTTGATGAATATTTCATATTTCTATCAGAGGTATTCAGGACATATAGTCCATAGCATCTTGCTTCACAAGAATTCAAAGCTTGCTAATATATTTGTACTTATTTTTCCTTATGACTTCAACATAAAGTAACCCAAGATACGATGTGAGTGATTATACCTGTGTTTTATGTGAAAAAAACTGAACCCTGTTGAGAAACCCTATTGAGAGGTTTTAACTTACTCAGTAGCACAGTATCAGAGATGGAATTGGGATTCAGATTTCGTAATTTCACACAGGCAGCTTCCCTAAAAATGTATTGGGTTAGCCAAAAAATTCATTTTTTGCCCTGTTAGCTGGCTATAATAGTGCTTTGTTGTCTTTAACCTCATTCAAAACAATTTTGTTAGATTATATTGTGACAGCTGTCATATCAGCGTGCATTAAAAAAAACATCAAAATTGGTGAATTTTTGTTTAGCCATTTTAATATTGAAGATGGAAGAAAATACACATTTTCAGCATTTATACTTTATTATTTCAAGAAAGGTAAAAATGCAACTGAAACACAAAAAACTATTTGTGCCATGTATGGAGAAGGTGCTGTGACTGATCAAACGTCTCAAAAGTGGTTTGTGAAGTTTCACGCTGGAGATTTCTCTCTGGATGATGTTCCACGGTTGGGTAGACCAGTTGAAGTTGATAGTGATCAAATCGAGACATTAATTGAGAACGATCAACGTTATACCATGCGGGAGATAGCCGACATACTTAAAATAACCAAATCAATAAAGTTATTGTGAAAATGAAAACTGTGTCTTTTACAGGAAAAATTATGGAGTTTTTGGCCAACCCAATATATTACTTAAAGATAACTGATTATCCAGATCTGTATTTCCAGATCTGTTTGAAATTCAGTTTTGGGTTTCTAGCACAAATAATATAAATTATAGACAATGTTGAGCTGAACTTGCTGAAACAAGAGAAAATTATATGAGCTAAAAGCAGAGGCTTCTGATTTCTTAGAAAAGGGCAAGATACAAATTTGTTATGTCACCTCAGGGTTTTCCTGTCTCTGCAGGCTTGGCAACAGTGCCGCTACCGTCAAATGAGGGTATCTGAGTTCTTGCAGGGGCCTTCTCATCCTCCATTTTTATTAACTAAAGAGCCTGCGTGCCTGGGATAAAAATAGTACATTTGCATAGAACAGGAAGCGTGTGCTCTCAGATTGACTGTTGCTTTCTTATCAAACTGTGTAACTAGGAGAGGGCTACTGTTTGTGAGAGGGGGACAAACTATGGGACAGAGGCCCTACAACCAGGCTGATATGTTTCAGGGAGAAATCCCCTCACATTTAATATAGATTTTTGTATGTATATTTCTTTCTCCTGTAGAGAGGATCTGTTGTTTTCACCAGATTGTCTCCCAGCTATATTTCCATTGGTTTGGGAAGGATAGGGGTTTTAAAGCACAGAACCTGGAGCCAAGCTACGTCAGTATGCATCCTGACAGTCCCACCTTTTGTCTGTGTAGCCCTGGTCATGATATTGAACCTGTTTAAGCTTTAGTTTCCCCAGCTATAAAATGGGGATAATAATTGTACCTACCTCTGTTGTTGTAAGAACTGTGCCAGGCATATAAGAATTGCTCAAAAACATTGGCTAACATTGTTACTGCTGTTATCTGCAGGCAAACGAGGGCAAGAGAACAACAACATAGGCTCTGTAGCCTTTCCGTTGTAGAGGAGGGCTGTCTGACTTACCCCAGGTTCCAGCTTTACATCTCTAAGAATGCAGAACCCTTGCATGACCATTGTGCTGCATCTCCAGTTTCTTGGAGGGATAACTTGTCATGTGAGCTTAGTATCATGAAAGAAGCAGTGGAGGTGAATAAACCAAGTGCTGAGGGGAGACCATTAGCAATAGCATCACATCACATTTATTATTGGGATGCAGGGAACCATGCACAGACCGTGGTGAAATGAATGTCCCAGAGCAGCGCATACCTGTTCACCTGGGACACGAGACGGGAATTTGAAGAGGGCTTTGATGTGACACAGTGACATTCTTGGTGTGTTCCTCGGACTGTAGGATAGAGGATAGGTAGACTGAGGAAAGCAAGAGAAGAGATCATTTCTCCAAGAAGGCAGATGACAAAAAGAGGAAGAACCAGGGAGGGCCCCCTGAGTGGGGAGATAGTAGGAAGACATTAAGGCTGAGGTTATTGGAGCAGGTGAAGAGTTAGAAGCCAAGGGACTAGATGATGTCAGGGAGAGAGCTTGGTGGTAAACAGCACTGCAGCAGGGCAGTCAGAAAATGAGTCAAGGAAAAAGCTTTTGGATTTTTAGGAAAAATCCAAAAATTCCAAGGAAAAGGGGTTAGATTTGTAAGGCAGTTTTTGGAAATTTTCAGAGGGGCGGGGGTGGAGGCCCAGCAGTTCTATTATGCCACGTTAGCAATATTTTAGTACTTAGTTCCTTCACATGCTGGGAGAGGGGGGCAGTTGAAACTGGGACAATTGTGGCTGTAAATCTTGCTCCACAGGTGTTAGTAATGTATTATAAGAACAAGTATGTAAAGCATAAACACAAGAATAAGTACAAAATAATGTAGGGGATAAAATGCAAGGGAGATGGTGAGTGATTGGAATTGTGAGGGCTCCTTAGCAATTCGTCAGTGGTGAGTGGAATTTTAGGAAAGATGTTAGGTTGTGGCGTTTTTTGGGGTTTTTTTGAAAAGAAAGTGGCAGGCCAGCCAGGGAAACGGTGTCTGAGAAGTAAGGCCAAGAAATGATGTGGCCTGTCATCCATGGAGCCCTGGAGGAATGATCCAAAAGCAGGCTTTGCCTGAAACAAATAGGAGTAGTGGTAGTTTGGGGGACAGAGAGAAGTCATTGAATTTCTGCGGGAAAACAGAACCTTGGATGACGCCTAAATTTTCCCCTCCTGTCCAGCAGCAAGACTCTGAGAGAGCTGTGTACTCTCAGACGTGCCTGGACCAAACTCTCCGGTGCAGGGAAGGGGGAAATCAGACTGCTTGGAGAGTTGCCCTCTCTCCTCAGCCCAGGCGTGGACAGGCTTCTTCTGGACTCCATGGCAGAGGGCACTTCCTCAGGAAGTATAGACTTCTGACCAAACTTCGTTGTGGTTTGATGGTTTAAAAAAATCCGGCCACAAACCAACACGACTCTCTTTCCCTACCACACTTTGCATTCTACCTTTTTCCTAGTAGATTTACCAGGGAAATGGTATCTTCTCTAATTTTCGTTTTCGAAGGAGACCACAGTTAACATCCAGCTACAAGGTTATCCCTTCTCTTATCAGCAAAAGGTTCAAGAGTATGCATGTGTCCTTACCACATACTTGTGTGTTTACTCTGGAGGAAAAAGAACCCTCTTCTTAGATCACTGTCCAAATGTCTATCTCGTAAGTGGTGATTTAGGTTCCCTTCCTCTGGTTGTGGGGTTTTTTTTGGGGGGGGGAGTGGGGCGTGGGGAATTAACATCCAACCCATGCTGTTCTTTCTTCTAAATACATGCACTTAGAATACGTGGCATCTCTTTGATTTAAAGATACAGAAGACCTCATAAATGGGCCCTGCAAACACTGGGCACATGACCATTGATGTGGAATTTGTGAACAGATGAAATCGGTTCCAAGCAGCTAGGTGCCTAAGCGCGATTCCATGCTGTTATCTGTTGCCAGAGCTGTATCTTTCTGCTTCTTTGCTGCTAAGTGCTCTACTGGAGGAAGACCTGGATTTCAGTGTGGACTTTACTTATTGGCTGTGTGATTTTAGACAACTCATACCAACCCTGCCTGCCTTGTAATGTTGTGAGGGTTAAAATCAAAACAAGGCCAGCAGATGTGAAATTGTACTGTGAAGTGTCAGCTCCCCACAGATTTATATGGGTATGTGTGTTTGTTTTGCTTTCTAAAGTATAATTCATTTAATAAATAATAAAATAACATTTTTCCAAAATCAAAATTTAAAAAAGTATGTAAAGGAGTCTTGTTTCCACCTCTGTCACTTCCACCCCTCTTCTTTCATTACTGTTCCTGTTCGTGTATCTTACCTCTTTCCAGCATGCGCTAGTGTCCCAAAGACAGCATGCTTTCTACCCTGCTTTGCATCTTGCTCTCACTTCACTTAACGATATGTCTTGCAGTTTCCTCATCAGTATGTTTCCATGTCAGTGCACCTCATTATCTTCCATTCTCTGGTGTGCTACAGTTTATTTAACCAGTTCCCTTACTAATAGAACTTGGGTTGTTTCCAGTCTTTTGCTGATACAAACAGTATTGCAGTGAGTTCATTAATGTACAATGCTTATAATAGTGCCTGACACATTGAAAGAGCTAAATAACTATTAGTTGTTATTGTGCAGAAATAAATACACAATGTATAATTCATATTATACATTGCGTGCCTGCAAGTACTTTGTGCCTGTGGGGTGAAGTCCCAAAATGGCATTACTTAGTGAAAAGTGTAAATAACTGTATTTGAAATTTTTCTAGATGTTACCAAATTCCATTCCATAGGGACTGTGTTTTACACAGTTGCGACATACTCTATACCAGCGATGTTCAGCCAGCGTGCTGTAAGAATTTTTAAAGCTCGCATGTGCCACCGCACCCTGGTTGACTGTTTAGTGTCAGGTATTGCATGTTTTAAAAACCCTTGCCCCACACAGGTCGAAAGTCACTGCTCTATATAGACGGAAGGTATTAAGGCATACTTTATACAGCGGGCACCTAAACAGAAGAGGTTGATAGATTGTCACTACTTAGTTACCCATTAGAGTTGTGTATGTTCACAGCTGGGGACTAGCCTGTGTCAAGGCCTTAGTGAATGATGAGTTTTTCATTGAAACTGTATTCTTAAAGTTTTCTTATCACTTAGCCTACTTTTTTCTCTTATTTATTTTTTCATTATAATAGCAGAAAAATGTTTATATAATACCAAATTTGGAAGCCAGAAATGAAAAGATTGATAAGCTTGACTTCATAAAAATAAAAAGTTTTAGTAGACTAGAAAGTATCATAAACTAAATTGGAAGGCAAATTACATATGGGCAAAATGTTTGCAGCCAGTATTATAATATATAAATATTTAGTTCACTATTAACGATTACTATGAAAAAGGCAACCGCACCAGTTAAAAATAGGCAGAGGTCCCAAGCAAGCATTTTACAAAAGAAAACTATGACTAGCAAGCAAACACATACACAAGTTCAGATTGGACCCAAAGAGAATGTTTTAATCATATATACCAAGTACTGATGAGGATATAAGGAAATTAAAGGATAATTAAGGATATAACAAAAATTTAATTACAAAAACATTCACAGCAGCGTTGTCCCTAAGCATATGAACAAACAACCCTGACCCCACGGCAGGGGCAGATGAACCACGTTTCAGTCCACACACAGATTCAGCGCTTAAACATCAGGGTGTGAATGGATGTACCTCCTTTTTTTATCAATATGAAAAGAGCAGTATTGGAAAACTGCATGTTCGATACTTTGTAATAAAAGAGCATGTGTGATATCTTGTTTTTATTAAATGTATACAATCTATATGTAGAAACTATCTAAGACATGTAAAATTGGAAAAGGGCTTATTCCAAGGTGGTGGAATTGTGGGCAGTTTCAAAATTTGTGTTTGTCTTCTCTCCTCATCCACCTCTTTCTTCTGCTCCTCTTCCTTCTCCTCATCTTTCTTCTTCTCCTATGTTTTCAAAAGATTTTATAATGATCATGAATTATTTGGGTAATCTTTAAGGACTCAAAAAAGCAATACAACATTTCAGAAATGTAGGGGAGGAATCACCTACCCTACGATATAAAATTATCATTTTTTTCATGATCCCCCCCATATATCTCAGTTTGTAACATAGTTGTTGTAATAATATAGGATATACCATTTTTATATACTTTTATCACTTTTAAACATTTTTGCCTGTTACGACATAGTCTTCACAATTTCATTTTAAATGACTGTTTGTGGAGTGGATTCTCACTCTTTATTAGGAAGTTTGAAATGTGAGACAAGTGTCAGCAAGGTTTTTGCTTTCTTTTCTGGAAACCTTTCCTCAAACTTACGGTATCACCGGGAGGTGAAAGAGTGGCAGTGACTTAATGAGGCCTCAGTAAGCCAGCTTCCTCAAAGTCCATGCTGCCAGACAGATCCATCAGAGCAGAAAAATTGGCTCGATTTTATCACACCCTTTTTTAAAAACAGCAATGACAACAAAAATTAACCACAAATAGTTTCTTAGTGAGGTGAAATGCTTCATAGAACAAAGTCAGAAAAAATATAAAATATATCTAATTCATAAATGCTAATATATTTGTCACCTTCGTCTAATCTTAGGCCTCTGGTAGGATTTCAGAAAACTTTTCTCAGGTAGAGTGGCCATTTTATTCCAGGAAAGTTGCTGCTTTTGTCCCTTAAGCCCTCCAGCCATTAAAAAAAAAAAAAAGGAAAAAAGAAAAGAAAAATCTGTTGCAGAGATCCCAAGGCTAAACTTACCCTTAAACTAACCCACTCGAGGCTATTCCACTCTAGAGTGAATTTGGCCCCGCGTTCTAGGGCTGCGGTCACAGACACTGTTCTTCCCGTTACAGACTGATAGTGTCCTTTCTGGTAACGAATGCAGAAACATGGCCAGTTTCTTGGAGGGTCTTTGTACTTATTTGATTTCTTTCTCATTGTGTGTAAATAAGACATTAAAGTTGAAACAAAATTTAATTTTCCCTTAGTTCCTAAAGCTGACTTTCTTTATCCATTTACCTGTTCATTTCCCTGAATGTAACCTTGGGACCCCTGAAGCAGATTTTCCTTTCCTTTTCCTTTTTCCTTGGGGAGAATCTTTTTCTAATGGCCAGAGGGCTTAGACTAAAGCTGCAACTTTGTGCAAATCAAAATGGCCACTTTATAGCTGCCTGAGTAGGTGCTTTGCTATTATTCCTTTGGGTGTCAGACATACTGATCCCAATCTTCTCAGTCAAACTCCAGGACATGCACTGTCAACCGTTACAGCAGCCACAAGTTCATTATGTACTCGGAGTGCAATTACTTTGCAGCCCCCAAGACGGTGGGGTTTTTGTGGGCCCCCAAAGAACTCATATCCTGAAGAGAGAGACTAATCATGGCAGGTCCTCTTGGCAGGGACACCGAAAGGGTGGACTGCGATTGATAGGAGTTTTAATTTGTGAGGACTTAATCTGATCTGCTTTTGGAACAAGATGTGTAGATGTACTTATTGTCCATTTTCTCTGGGCATTCTTTGAAGACTCATTTGATTCTATGATGATAGTATTGTCGTAAGGACACAGAACTTTATTACATGAATCTGCCTCTGTCCTTCACCTGCCTGACTCCAGTGCTACTCAGAGGATTTATTCAGCCTGCATTTTGGTAAGGGGGAGGATGACTAACTACTGTTTCAAGTGGTGTAGTGTTTAGTAATCTGGTCTCCTGCCCACCGGAAGTTCCTTTCTAGGAAGGCAGATACTGAGCGTCTCAGTAAGTAATTACTTAAGATGCAGCAGGAAATGGTGCTGGGCGGCCCTTCAGATGACCAGGCTTTGGTTGCTAGAACTCAGCGGCAGTGCTATAGGTGATGGTAGGGGCCACATCCTGCCTGACGCAGCAAAGCCAGGGACGGGACTACATAAGACAAACAAGAAACGCGCAGGCTGCGGTGTTTGTCTGCACTCTCCTTCCCTGTGTCTCCTGCTGAGAGAAGGAGTCTGGCGTCAAGGGACAGGGTCGCATGCCCTCGCCTGACTGGGTCAGAGCCTTGAGCACTTTTCCAGGGCATTTTCTCCTGAGGGTGAGCATGCTGAGCTACATCAGGATGAGCTGGCCTTGCCGTCTGTCGAGGTGAAGGACAAGACTGGGCATAGGTGACCTCTGCAAAGTTGTTGTGTTTTCGAGCTAAATAATGTCCTCTGTCACACCACTTAGCTTACAGAATTAGACTCACCATCATGTTGCCTTTAATTATTTAAAATAGTCTTTCTTTTAGAGCTCCAGTTCTCAGAGTAGGGTCTGAGGACCCTTGCAAGTCCCTGGGATCCTTTTGGGGGTCTGCAGGGTCTTCCCTTCTCCAGCAACATGTCTGTCTGAGGTCAGGTTTTCTCCATGTGTTTCAGCCTGAACAACAGATTGCAATAGATTGAACACAGAAGGCAGGCACAAGAATTCAGGTGTCTGCTGTGAAGCCCGACATTAAATTGCAAAACAATACCACTTTTCTAACTAAAGTTTATTTTGTTTTGGAAGATACATTTTTTTTTCATAAAAATACATTAGTTATATTTGTGTTTTTATGTTTTTTTATTATTTTTATATGTATTAATATTTTAAACTTTCTGTTTTGAGTATTATTACAGTAAATATCAAAACTTATAACCTACATGAACAACTTTTGGGTTTTCCACATACAGTCTCGGTCCCGAGGCCAAGAAGTTCAAAAACTGCAGTGCTAGGGGACCACCTTGGGAGGAATACCTACATCTTCTCCCTTTCTCTTGGTCCTGTGTAGTGAGAAATGATACAGCTGAGACCTAGGTTTGCACAAACACTTTCAGAGCAAATTGGCTTGTGTCTGGTATACAGTAGGTGCCAGACAGGGCAAGGTGACGGTGGTGGTGGCTGGTAGTTCCTGCAAGTCCTTGGATGTGCAGGTGCACGCGGCGCCCCCGTGTGGGTGCCCATTTGCGCCCTGTGCTTGCTCCCTGGCCCAGTCTTGTTTTAATACCCACACTCGAGTCTCAGGTGAAGCACTTTTCCCCCCATTCAAGTTTGTTGGAAGCATGTGCCTGAAAGGGAATTTGTGTTGTCCCAGTGGAACCTGAGATACAGGCTAGTCTTCCTAAGAATAGGCAGGTTTCTAGGAAGGATACCTAAGGACACCGCACTTCCCCTCTCAGCCGAGCTCAGTCCCTCTGCATTCCCGCCCACTGGAGGGATCTGAGAACTGGGGAAGCGGGGAGGAGCCGCAGTCTCAGCCTTCCAGGCCTGCCCGCCTCTCAGGGAAGCTTTCTTCCTGGGAAAGCGAGGCCTGTGTTATCACTGGATTCCTGTAGTATCACCTGCAAATGAGTGTCTACTTTGGCATGATGACATGGTCCCCTCAGGACTCCCCTAGAAGCTTGCTGGGTATTGCAAGATAGAGGGGAAAGAAGGAGACCAGCCAGTGATGCTGAGAAGGTGGGTAGGGTAAGGATGGGACTGGTGTGCTTGCCCTTCTGGCCCTAGAGATTAATGCCCTCAGCGTGGTCGTGTGAACAAGACATGTTTTCACCTGTCTTCGAGGGTCCTCCACCCCCCTTCAGTGAGGCAACCTGGACAGTGTGACAGCACAGGATCTGCTAGCAGCCTTAGGTCCAAAGCTGAGCTCTGAACCTCACCTGGGTGACTGGGCATGTTGCTGAGTTACTCTGAGCCCCAGATTTCTAATTGGTAAAACTATAGCCATTCCTGTCCTGTCTACTTCATGGAACTGCTAATAAGATCTAGATTAAGTGAGATTATAGATGAGAAAGCGAGACAGGTACAAATACTAGTTTTGTAGCAGGCTTCCTTATCGCCAATAGGGTTTCTGCTCTTCGACCCTTGCCCTCTGGACTCACGAGGCTTCTACTCCTTCCTCCAGGCTACCTGTGCATGACCGATGAGTGGTTTTCCGAGTATGTCTACGAAGTGGTGGTGGACAAGAAGCATGTCCCTGAAGAGGTGCTAGCCGTGTTCAAGCAGGAAGCCATCGTCCTGCCAGCCTGGGACCCCATGGGGGCTTTGGCCAAGTGATACTGCCTCCAGTCCTTTCCTTCTCCGGTAGAACCTGAAGTCGCTGCCAAGAACAGACCCAGGAACTGAAGCCAAAGTCACACAGGTGGCTGTGTGCCCCCGCAGGACACAGCCGGACTCTTGGATTTCTCCTCCAGCAACCTCTCGGGGAAGTGTGCTTTATGTTGGAACAAAATATTCTTAACGAAAATAAAAGGGAACTGTCAGGTCACATTCTCTATTCTCCTCACCTCCAGCAGCTCAGGATCGCTTAGCCTTTTGATCAGCTGTAATTGTTTGTCTTAACTCTGTCAAAAAGGTTTGGTTCAGTGTCCGTTTTAATAAGACAGGAGAGGATGAGCAATTAAGGAGCACGGAGAGAAAATGGACCTGATGCTCCTTGTTCCTAGAGTAGAGTTGGGGGAGGGTCACCCTAAGATTTGAGCTCTCAAAACTGCATGCTGCCTGACAGTACCGCTGTCCGTCCCAGATGGCAGTCACTGAACTCAGTTTTTTCAAGGTGATTTTATGTGCCTCTAATAGCCCAGGAATGGGAGGTTGATCACGTCCGACATGATTCCTTCCTATTGTTCTGAACGGGGGAGGGGGGACGGAGCACAGCTCTACTTGAGTCTGGGTTAAGTAGAGGCTTAGAGAAACTTGGGTGAGAGAACAACCAAAACCTTATCCTAATCTGAATTGTAATTACTAGCAGACACTCTGGCCAAATGATTTAACTTCTGCCTCTGGAATTGGGAGTCGGGTGGGCAGGAAAAGGTGATGCCCACTCTTTTTGACAACTAGATGGTGCTGAGAAGCTTTTAAATAAAACACTTTGCTAAATGAGTGTAAATTGGCTTATTTGATTTAAGAAGTGTTTATTTAGCTACAATGGAAGGCAACCAGGTGACTCACATTCTGCAAAGAGAAAAAAGAGCAAGATGGTTCAGGGCTTTCCTGCTTTGGCGTGTCTCCGGGATCTATGACCCTTCCTGGCCTGTGCTGACCCCCACTTGCTTTGGCAGAGGACTTCCAAGCACCATAATTAAGAGCGCTTGTGCCCCTGCCAATTAACCACTTTTTTATCCTCACCTGAGGATGTTTGCTTTGCTTACTTGTTCAGTTGATTTTTAGAGAGTAAGAGAGAGAGAGACAGAAGCATTGATCTGTTGCCTCCCATACGCATTCCAAGTGGGAATCGAATCTGCAACACTTCGGTGTATGGGATGACACTCCAACCAACTGAGCCACTTGGCCAGGACAGCCATTCTTGCACCCAGATCCAGGGTCCCTACAAGGGTTGGAAGGGTTCGGCTTCAGAATGTGCCAGAGATTGTGTATTTTACTGTAAGCAAGTAAGTATAGCTCCCTAATCAATATTTCCATCAGCGCCTGAGCCCCCTACCTTTCTGACTGTCCGAGAATCTTCTCTGTCCCAACAGGGCATATTGTCTAACACAGCCCTTTCCAAGACATTAGAGAAAGGCTCAGGCTCTAATCAGTGTTACAATACTCTAGTAATCCTGTCCCAAGCAGGATAGGTCGATTTCTAGACATATCATGGCAAAACCTTAGAACACATCTTAGAAGCATCCAGGAAGAAAAGACAGATTACTTCCAGAGAAAAGACAGTTAGATTGACAACTAACTCCTCATCAACAACTATATAAACCAGAAGATGAACTATATCTTCGAAGTGCTATGAAAAGTTAACTGTGAACCTAGAACTCTATACTCAATGAAACTGTCTTTCAAGAACAAGGATGAAATAAAAGACATTTTTATTCAAAAACTGTTGGCAGTCTCTATAGAGCGCCCCCGCTGGTGCCTTTCCCTCCCCCCAGTTCCCCAGGGGCAGGCTCCCCACCCCAAACCTAACCCCTCCTCCCACTTTCCTCCCTCAGGGCTTGTGTGTCTCCCGCCCCCGCTTCCCTCTCCCCTGCTCTCCCTCTTGAGCTCCAAGGTAACTTGTTTCCTGAGCTCGTTTCTTCTATGGCTCACTTTTTCTACCTCTGAATTTGTAAATAAACTTTCTCTTATAATTTGGGGGGAAAAATAATAATAACGCCCAAACAAAAGGAAAACAATCCCATATGGAAGGTTAGATCAAAGAAAGCGATAAATACATGCACCATCTAAACTCAGTGACTGTGGGTGAATCCTATAGAGTTCAAAACAAGATAAAACTGAAATATGTGAAAATAGGTAATTAGTGAGGGAGGTGGCTGGAATAGACATTCTAATGGCTTTATATCATTCAGAAAAAATAAGAATATTGACTAACTTTTAACTTTAGCATGTCCATTATATGGGCTCAAAATTTCTAGATTAACTACTGAAAAATAGAGGATGTCGTTTCCAAGCAAAATATAATCAATGCATAGAAAGACAAGATAGGGGAGAGAAAGAAAAATGCATGACAAACAGAGTTTCCAAAATAAGATAGAAATAATCTAAATGTGTCAATAAATAACTCTGTGTGTGTGTGTGTGAGAACGGGTTATATGTTTCAGAAAAGCAAATTGTCAAACTGAATTTTTAAAGGAAATTCAGCCATAAGCTGATGAGACACCAGCAAAAAGGATATAACGAAGGATAAGAAAGATGTATCAGACATAAACTAACCAAATTAAATCCGATATAACTGTACTAACAACCAGAAAAATTAAGGCCACTTGGAATAACCCAACAGACTAATTCTGGGGTATGTTATTCACAGCCTTCCTGGGGTCGTACAACACAATGGCCCTGGAAATAGGCTTTCAAATAAAAAGCATTACTAGAGATAATTACTACATAATTATATATTTACTCGATTCTCCAGAAAAAAATATAAAGATTCTTAATTAGTATATATGTCTACTAACATTACCTCAGAATACATAAAACAAAAAACTGACAACTATATGGAAAAATAATATCATAATGGAAGATGCTAACATCTCACTTATTGAAAGATCAAAAAGGTGAATATATAAAAGATTTAAGCATTTAACAATTTTGGAATAGTGGATATCCATAGAACACTACACCTAACAACTGCACATTCTTTTTGAACACATGGCATTTTTTAAAAAACCACATACTGGGCAATAGAGTGAATCTCAACAAATTTCAGGAACTTTTATGCAGTGCAAACTACAGTGCAATTAAGTTAGAAACCAAAAGTAAAAGATAACTAGGCGAACTATATATGTTTAGAAATTAACTCATAGGTCCAAGAAGAAATTTTTTAAAAATTTAGCCCTGGCCAGTGTGGCTCAGTTGAAGCGTCGTCCTGTACGAAGCGTTGGGGGCTTGACTCCCTGTCGGAGCACATACCTAGGTTGGGAGTTCAATCCCTGGCCGGGGTGCCTCTGAAAGGCAGCCAACTGATGTTACTCTCTCCCATCCATGTTTCTATCTCCCTTCTCTCTCTTGAAAACCAGTAAACATTTTTTTTTAATTTAGCCTGAACAATAATAAAAACACTATTATCAAACTGAGAGAGACAGCTAAAACAGCAAGTTTTCTTTTTTAGATTTAGTAAATGTAAGAAATACTGAAAACTGAGCTGAGCAACTGTTTGAAGAACTTGGAACAGCAAAATGAACCTAAAGAAAATAGGTAATAAGAAAGATGTGCAGTAAAATGACAACAAACTCACAACTATCAACACCTGAACCGAAAAAACAAAAAAAACAACTAAGCAAACTGCTAGAACAGGAACAATCACAGAAATGGAGATCACATGGAGGGTTATCAGCAGGGAGGGGGAGAGTAGAGAATGGGGGAAAAGGTACAGGGAATAAGAAGCGTAAGTGGTAGGCACAAAGTAGACGGGGAGTTCAGGAATAGTATAGGAAAGGGAGAAGCCAAAGAACTTATATGTACTGCCCATGGACATGGGGTAATGCTGGTGGGAGGGGGTGTGCAGGGCGGAGGGGAATAAAGGGGAGGAAAAAAAATGGGACAACCGTAATAACATAATCAATAAAATGTATTTTTTTAAAAAAGAAAGATGTACAGAAATTAAACAGGATCAGCAAAGCCACAAGCTGGGTCTTTAAAAAAAAAATGAAGTAAATTAAAATCATTGTCAAGACTGACAAAAAGAAACCCACAAAAATTTAAAAGGATACGATTATAGAGGCAGATATTTGAAAAACAGGAGACACTTTACTTTGTCAAAAGTGACAATAAAGGGATTTGTTTAGAAGTTAAATCCACAGTTTGGCAAGAACGGGAGAGGAGAAACAATGAGCTGGAAAGTGGGTAGAGGTGTTGAAAGATTTAGCAGAGATGAAAAAGTTGAATCCTGAGCCAGTGATAAACCAATTTACAGTGCAAAATCCCAAAAAGCTCAGATAGGATAGCGCCAGGTAACCTTACTCTGGAAATTGGGAGTGAAAGGAGGGTTAATAAAGGGTTGAATGTCTGTTAGAGCCCCGCCCTTCTTTGTACAGCCACGTGACTCCCTCCCCTGCTCAGCAACCAACTCAAGACTTATTTTCGAGAGGGAAAAAATTTATTGTCTGGAGGGCAGAAACCTAGCTGTGTGTGAGGATGGAGTATTTGCGTTATGAACGTCTTCTGTCAAATTGGACTTCCGGAACTCTAGTGCCGAGAAGATAGGAAACCTCTGGGAAATCTCAATTAGCCCAAGGGAAAGTATGCAAAGAGCTATTTTATGGCATTAAAGAGTCATTTCATGAGGCTGATACGACCCTGACAAAGATAGCCACAGAAAAAAATTACACGCACATCTTACCCATAAACATAGATGCAAAAGTCCTAAACCAAATATGAAATATATAAAAAGCTAATCTTCAAAACCAAATATTTAATAAAAACTACTTCTCAAATAAAGTTAGGATCCAATGGGGAGAAACAAAAAATGTTCGGTATGTCTTCTTTCCTGAAGACAGAGGGAAATGGATCGAAGCCTTCGCCAGAGATCTGAACTGGAAGAATAATATTTGGGTGACTGGTTGAGCTCAGCAACGGGAAGGCGTGAACTGTCTTCTCCTGTAACTCTTTGGAACAATACTCTGACCTCAGGAAAGGCCTCGCCAGCCCTGGGAGCCCTCTGGGGACATGCAGAGTCATGCTGACCCTGCCTGTCCAAGAAGCCCGGCCCGGTAACGCGGCGCCTTCAGGATGTGGTTGCCCCAGCTCGCCCTTAAAGAGCAGCTTCATTCTAACGTGCTGCTGGCAGGGCCAGAGCACTTGCTTTTTAACTCCCATTCCTCCAGGTGTGCGGTGGGGGTGCTCATTGCTCCTGGCTATGGTCACAGCCCGTCAAGTTGGGTTTTTCTCGTAAGTAACTCCAGATGGACATTCTCCTATTTCGGACATCTGGTTCAGAAACACGAGGCTGAGTGTTCCTCCCTGGACTCCATGATACAACTGGTTGAAAACTGGGAATAGACTGGCCAGAGTTGTTCTGTTTTCCTCTTTCAAACACCAAGCCCTTTGTACATTCCCACAAAGGGAAAGGGAGGGAGGGAAGGAATGCTTGTTCTCTGGGAACAGAAGTGTGTAACGATGGGAAGCCCTTCTGCACTCCTCTTTCTTGGCACGGTGCGCCTACTACTTGCTCTCCCTCTTTTCTAGAAAAACTCTAGTTCAGTAGCTCCTCTTGAAGTGGATGTAGTGGGCTCTGGAACCATCTCTCAGACTACCTCATGACAGTTCTTGTTTTATTTTTTAATAATCAGCTGCTGTACAGAAGGATAGGGTAGCTGAGGCAGGGTGGGTATATGGTACAAAGTCCCAGAGTGTGCTGGACTTACAATTGTAGCCTCCCTGCTTCTCACCTGGCTGGGACTTCATAGGTTATCCCATCGACAGGTCTCCAAATCAGACACGAAGTCCTTTACATTCCACTGGGATGCATTCAGTGATGGGAACACATAGCCTCCTCCCTGGTGGCCCCCGCCCACCTCTCCACATTCAGCTTCCCTGCTTACCTTCCTTTCACTCTGCTCCAGTCAGCCCGCTTTCTCCCTCAGACACACCCAGCGTATTCCCACCTTCCTGCTGTGCCGTTTCCCTGCAGTACTCCTGGCAGGTCTTTGCGGGGCTGGCTCCTCCTGATTTGGGTCATGGCTGGGCCGTCAGGACCGTCTGGGTCACCTTGTCTAAGAAGCCAGCTTCCCCTTCCCGCTGGCTCTACCACCGCCACACCTGTCGCTCGCTCTCTCTGCTGGTCCCGGTCTATTTTTGTTTTTCAGTTTTTTTGCTCACCACTTTTTAAAAAAGATTTTATTTATTTATTTTTTACAGCGAGGGGAAGGGAGGGAGAAAGAGAGGGAAAGCAACACCGGTGTGCGATCGGTTGCCTCTCGCACACCCCTAGCCAAGGGCCCAGCCCACAACCCAGCCATGTGCCCCGACTGGGGATCGAACCGGTGAACCTTCGCTTTGCTCGTTGGGGAGGGGCGGGGCAACCCACTGAGCACACTGACCAGGGCAGTGGTCCTCACGCTCTGAAGTCATCTCCTTTATTTACTTGTTTACGTATATCCCCCGCCCCCAAACCCACCTCCCCGAAGTAGGTGCTCCCTGTCTGCTCCTCCCGGGCAGGGGTTTTATCTTGCTTGCCATTTTATTCACATGTAAATACGAATGGTTGAGCGATTGAAAATGCCCTATATTCTGACAGCTACTCTCAATTAAAAGTTTATACATAGATCCGAAGTCGGCTTCCTATAACTTGATCAACAGGGATGAGCGGAACCAGAACAAAGCATCTTTCAATGTTAGCAGAAAGGTCTCGATTTTGTGAAGGTGACCGGCACCAAGGGAGTTAAAGAGGGAGGGGAAACCACAGAGGTTTAGCCCTTTTCTCACGGCGACGTGCACCTTTCTGGTTTCAAACCAGGCCAGCACCGCGGGAAGCCCAGGGCCTTTGGACTCCGGCAGGTAGGTGGACTGTGGTGCTTGGAGCCTGTGTCCACAGGAACAAGTCACTGAACCACTCTGAGCTCAGTCTCCATGCCACTTGTATTGAAAAAGCATATTTAAATGTATTACATTTGAGAACTCAGTTTGAAAAAGGAAATCTATCATTTCTTTGTAACAACATTTACAGCAAAATACAGCCGAAGGATTTATACTGCCTATAACCCATACAGTGGGAGCAGAACAGAAGAGAATACAGTAATGTCCCTGGTAGATGATCAATGTACAGTAGATTTTATTAATCACCTGTTCACACTGGGCTCCTGCAACATGCCCAGTATTGTGCCAGTAGCGAGGGTTAAAATAATTACCTGCTCTCCAGAAGCTTACCATTTAGCTGGGAAAATAAGATGTATATATAAGAGCCAGTTGAAAAAGAAGGTGACTTGCTATGAGCAAGTTCTTCTAGTAAGTGCTGTAACAGTTATGAAACGGCTTGAAGTTGGAGGACAAGAAATGCTGACTGGTTGTAAACTCACTTCTGACCACAGGGACCACAGACATCAAAGACTTGGGTGATCAGCTTACCAAAAAGAGACTAGGGAGAACCTCCCCATTTGTGACGGCACAAAGTTATATGGAAGTTCTTGGGCAGGGGAGGGGGAGGGGGTGGAGGGGGAGAAGAGCAGAGCGTGAGTGTATTATAGCCTTGAGCAGACAAAACAAAACTGGAAGTAGTGCTGCCAGGGAGAGGAATGATTTCAGGGGCTGGAAGCAGGGGCCTTGAGTTCTAAAAATAATTGTCCCTCTTGATCAGATTCTGAGCAAAGCCCTGGACTTCACCTCTTGGTTCACAGCACTCCCGCTAGTAAATGAGAGAAAACATTTACCTCCTTCTTAAGGGTAAAAAGTTTTTACAACAGTGCTGAGTAATTTGGCCCCATTTGGGAAGGACGCATGCCTGCGTTGTGCGTCTGAGAACTCCTTCAGAGCGCCTCCCTACTTTGTGATAAGTTTAGGGCCCCCTAGAATGTCTTCCTGTGTGCTTCCTCCCCCACCTTTTTTTTTTCTTTTATAACTTTAAAAAAATATTGCTTTTCTGAAAAAGTTTCATAAAATTATTACCTACTCATGGTAAATATTTAAGGAGCAGAGAAGGGTGTACAATGACAAAGCAGGGTTCCTTTCCACCGCTCACGTCCTTTCCCCCTGACAGCTCTTACTCTCCCTAGTTTCTCCTGTGCACTTAGACTGCAATACACACGTCAGCCTCTCTCTCTCTCCCCCCAAACTGGAGTGAAACTTGTTCTGTTTTTCTTCTTTTCTCAGTTACCAACACATCTTGTGAACCTCCCCAAAGCGGCCCAGATAAAGCTGCCTCACTCTTTCGCAGCCGTGAAGTACTCTGTCGTTGGATAGGCCAGGGTACGCCTCCCAGTCCCCAGGTCCCTGCTTTTTATGGCACTAAGCCTGTTAAGAGTAAAGGCATTTCCTTAGTCATGTATTGCCAGTGTGTATGTCTATGGGGCCTGACGTGTGCTGACACAGTGACAGGTGTTGAGACATGGAGAGAGGCAGGGCCCCGTCCCCTGGGAACTCAGAGCCCAGTGCAGGAGGCGGACGTTTGGGAGACAGCAATGGGCTCCAACGGACCTGCGAGCATGCGGGGCTGTGGAGGCCCTTCCTGGTGCTCCGTGCTGCTCCCGGCTCCCACTCCTCTGCAGAGGCTGCAAGTAGGAACAGCTGTCCTTCAGAACGTGGCCCAGCTAAGGGTATTTACAGTTCAGGGAAAGAATCCTGTAGGAAGGAAGTAAAAATTTAAAAACCCTGGCTCAGAGATATTATAGATAGAGCATGGGGTACTCACAATACCGATAAAATCCGGGGAGAAAGATTTGTTTAGCACAGGCAGTAGGACCATAAAGAATGGGAAAGAAGGTGACCAAAGACAAAACTGATCTACTTCCAAGTGTTTTCTGTGTTCCTCAGGGCTGAGCCTGACCCGACCACCCCTTGCCCTCCCTACCTGGAGCATGCCCCGGTCCTGGCACCCCTAAAGGGGCTCTCCCTCCCGTTCCTTGTGCCTTGTGTCAGACGGATAAGTGATGGCCTGCCACATGGGGGCTCCCACGTAGACCTCTGTGGGGACAAGCCCAGGGCTCACAGTGGCAGCAAATCCTGCCCTGGAGGTGCCATACTCTGCACTGACTAGCATGAATGAAGTCACCAAGATTACATCACCTCCCAGGAAAAACAAGGCAGGGGAGTGCCTAGAAGGAACGGAGAGGAAGACGCTCTAAGGAGTGGGAATGCTGAGGAAAAGCCCACAAGCAGGGGCAGGCCTCATCTTGCATTATTGTGTAAACAGAGCAGAGGCCTGAGGACAGAGTGGGGAAACAGGGTTTCCAGAGGGAGGGGCTTGGAGTCACATGGTTAGTCCTGGCCTAGCAGTACATGAGAATGGTGCTGGGCCTTGAGACACTCCAAGTGGGTCTTCTTGGTGGCGGTGTTTGTGTGTGGTGAAGGGGAGAGGGCTGGGGAGGGGATATAAGCAAGAAATGTACCCTTTATCTCTCAGAGCGGAAGACTGTGTTCACTCTGCAGTCGCATAGCAAGCGGAGGCCCTGTTACTTCTAGGCAAGAGCTAGTGCAACAACGAGACATACTTGCTGAACCATGACCTCCTGGTGCATCTCTTAGCCCATTACCCAGGTTCACATCATCTTTGACAGCTAGCTCCATCCCTACCCCACCCACCAACCAGTCAGTGAGCTTCAAGGTTATCTTCTGGTTCTTGACTTCCATCTCTCCCCTGTTTGTGCTGGTGCTTCTGCCTCACAACTGAACTACGTCTAAGGCACCCTCCTGCCTCCAGCCACTGCCCCATCCCCCTGTCTCCTTCTAGTCCAAATGGATCAAGCCATTGACCCCTTCCCTGAGCATGCCGCTCTCCTGCCTCTGTCTTCCACATGCAGCACTGCCCCTCTTCCGACTCCTGACAGTAGGAGTTATGTCTTCCTTGGCGCCTGGCACCAAGTGGGTGCTCAGGTCAGGAGGGAGCTATGGTGGAGGTGGACAGCTGGGAAGGGCTGCCCTTTTTGGGGCAGTAGGTGATGACATCTGTCCGCTCACCCTGATTTGGTGGTGAGGATGGGCAGTCAAGTGGAGCTCGACGGGCAGTGAGAACAGGCACCAGACTGAGGACCTTCGCCAGGGAGGGAATCGGGGCACCAGAGAATGACAGGGCAGTTGTGGTAATGAGCAGGGGAGGCAAGACAGGGGAGGGTTAGCTTGAGGGAAGAGTGAGGCTGGACTTGCTGAGGCGAAGGTGGGGCAGCTGAGGTTAAGTGGTGTCTGTGGATGGCACCCTCAGGGACAAGAGGGAGAGAAAGCACAGGAGTAAAGAGAGGATGGACCCTCTGGGACAATTTCATGTGAACTGCTCAAGGGAGGCAGTGAGGAACGAGGGTAAGGTCCACTCCGTGCAATCCTAATGTTTTCTGACTGTGCCTCTCACTCAGCCAGGGAGAGAGGGCAGAAGACTGGCCTGGGGTGCTCCACGGCCAATGAGAGAGGTCGGTGGGAAGTCTCCCTGGAGAGAAGAGGCCATTTGGTGTTATTGCAGGTGTCAGTCCCTTCACTCCAGCCCTGTGGGCACTGCCTGCCATTTTTACAATTCCTATTTTACAGAAAAGGGGCCCGAAGGCCATACAGGCTGAGATTAAGGAACTCACCTTGTGTGGGAACAACCCCACACAGACAGTACTGGATCAGAGCTGGGATTTAATTTGTGTTCGTGGGACTTCCACCCTCCAGACACCTGCACCAAAGAAAGCAGTTCCAAGAGGGGCCCAGGGTGGCTGGGCAGGAATAATTATAGGATCTAGAAAGAAGCCCAGAAATGAGAGAGTCGACAGTTCATGGGACTGTGGAATGGTGTTAAAAAGTCATGTCGAGCCAGTGTAGAGGACAGACTGGGTGGCGACAAGAGCCTTAACCAAAGACTGAGGTCTCCCCATTGCCTCCCATAGCCTTTGGTCCCCCTCCCAGTGCCCCTTCCTCCTTTTGGTGCCCCCTCCACGGAACCACACCTCACTTTTGTGTAGCCCCTTCTTTAGACGGCATTTACACATTCATTTATGAAGACCAAGTGGAGCCCGGTATGCCGCAGACTGTGTTCATCTGAAAGGAGGAGCCTCCCTATGTGGGCCCTCCCACCCCAGGATTTAGCCAGAAGTTCCCAAGCTTACCCCGGAATCTCCAGCCTGGCTTTGTTTGCCACCCTGAACACCAGCTGCCTCACCGGAGGTGCATGAATGCTCTCTCCTTGCAATGGCCACCCCGATATCTAGGTGGCACCAAAACCTCACACTGATTCCTCCCAGGTTGGGGAGCCGCCCACACCCAGGACAGAGCTGTTGCAATCTCGTCTTCCCAGACGGCTGCTCAGCTCGGCTGGGTGCAAGCTCAGCCCTCTGGGCTCTGATCCTCCAAGTACAAGGGACCACAAACTTGTCATTGCAATTTCTGTTCTGCCTGCTGCTTTGCTCGGTCCTTGCCCCCTTGGGGACAGGTGGGTGCGTCAGCCCTCGCTCTCTCATCTCAGCCTCAGGGCAAGTACTGCACCCATTCTCGTCAAATGTAAAAAAAGAAAAGAAAATTACTGAAAAAATAATGTAACGTGAATTTCCTTTTTAAACTTAAGTTTTTTAAAAATTATCGAAGTAATTTATTCACATGGTTCAGAACAATAGGCTCCCATTAAAAACCTTTGGATATTTAAAATACTGTAGTAACTCGTCCGCTCGCCCAACACCATAAGCATATACGTTTTTTACAGCTCACTACCCGTACAGGACGGGGCAAAAGTAGGTTGACCGTTTAAGTACACGAAACGCAGAGTTTATTCTTGCATTATTTATTAATCATTGAATTATTTTCTCAACGAACAACCATAAACTTACTTTTGCCTTACCCTGTATATCTGTTCTTGACTGCTTTGCACTGTGGCTGGTTCACAAAGTGGGAAAGAATTCTTCATTCATTCACTCACTCACTCACTCATTCATTTATTCGGCAAGCATTTACTGTGAGCCCCTGGGTTGGGCACTGCTGAGCACTGTTGGAGGCACAAAGGACGGTGCGGAATTAAACAAGGTCCCTCTGGCTGAGCTCACGCGCAGCGGTGAAGCCGATACGCTCAAGGAGTGCCAGGTGCTGTTAAGTCTCAGGAAGAAAAATAGGGTAGGTTTCTTTAGGAAGGGGGTGATGGGGAGGTGTCAGTGGTCAACACCGATCGCTCTGAGTAAGTGACACGGAGCAGAAATTGGTAGGGGAAGAACGACAACTGTCAGTTGTGGAGCAGGCCCCCTCCGCTGCAAGGTTCAAGAGCTGGAAAGTTGGGGGTTCTTGGCCCTGCTTGGCCTGCTGCCAACCCCTTACCGCCCCAGGCTTTCTCTCTTGCTAGAGCACCGTCCCTCCCTAGGGAGTGTGTTCGTGCGCCTGTGTGTCGGGGGAGGGGTCCTTCACCTCCTCGTGCCGGGCCCCGCCTCCCCTTCCACTTGCCTCCGCCCTGCAGCCCCCTCGCCCAGTGGGCGCTCCCAGGAGATACCCCCACCCCAGAAGGAACGCCGAGCCGCGGCCGTTGGGAAACGCGAAGTTTGTGCGGTTCTAAATGACGCAAAAATTCTTGAAGAGCTCTTTGGCGGCGGATATCTAGAGATCAGACCATGTGAGGGGCCGAGAGTACAAATACGGCCGCTTGGGCGCAGCTCCCGCACAGGCAGTTGTCACCCCGGTGCCTCGAGGGCACGAGGGTTGCCCCGCCTCGGTGAGCCCCGGGATCGGCTCCTCCACGGACTCCCGGCAGGTGGGTCCGCTTTCCTTCTTGCTTCTAACCCACACTTCTTTCGAGAACTTCATCCCTGTCTGCAGCAGCGGGCACCGGCGAGGGCGTCTGTGCGCCTGAGCGGTGGGCGCCCGGATCTGCGGCCGCCCTTTGGGAAGAACGAGTGTGGACGGGAGTCTGGCGGCCCAGAGGGAAAGGTGACCGCGGAGTGGACTAGCGGGCTCCGGAGGGCTCCTTTGTCTGTTGCACCCACGGTCTTTGTGGTGCCCTGAGTATCAGAGCATCCTGTAAGGATGGTCTTAGGCAAAGTGCTGTCCTGCGCTTGGGGAGAAGTTGCTTGGAGTTCAACCCATAGCTCATGTTTGATCTTGACTTATTGCCGTCGCGTGCCGGTGGCTTTATGCAAAGGCATTTCTGCAGAGAGTTCTGGCTGACACAGAAGCCTAACTAGAGAAGTCTCTGAATGACACTTAAGTGGGACGTGCGCTTGGGTTGTTTTCACTGGCAGAGTTGCTGCACGCTCAGGCACCTTACCGGCCATTCAGAATTTATGTGAATCTCAAACTCCAGCCAGCTCTTTTACATGGCTGAAGTGTGTGACCATCAGGTGCTTGAAAAATGTGTATGTTCAAATTTGCTTTTTGAAAAAGCTCTTTGGAGCTGAAGAACACTAAGGATGACATTTCCTTTTGCACTGGGTCTTCTGTGGAATAAATTCCTCTTTCAGTTGGGGTTCTAAAGAATTTGAGAAGGGTAGAATTTCTGAGTCAGACATAACAAAGGCTTGTGTGTATGTATTTTTATGGTCAATTTTGTCCAGAATAAAACGAACCAGTTCAATGGATTATTTATGAGCCTGCTAGCTCTCATCATAGTAAGATGAGAGCAAATCTTTAATGTGTTTTGCCTTCGGTTACAGGGAAATGTCTAAGGATGCAACATTGGGATATGTGTTTTATGCAATGGAGGGACATTATGGGCAGTATTCGTGTTTGGGTTTCTAGGGGTAAAGGGAAATGCACAGCTTTGACTTTTTCTCTCATCACTTTCTTTTGCGTGGAGCCACTGATGTCCAAAGGTTCGAGGCTGGGTGGAGGGAGGTTCTCTGGGACCTGCGCAAATTAAACAAGGCTTTGGGGGCATGGGCTCTTCTGTTTTTCACTGAACCTGAATGAGAGCAGATTGAGGCTGCTTCACAATTAATCCAAAGTCCCCTCAACACCCTGATGATCCATCTAGGACATTTCAGAGATGTAATACCAGCACAGATATTCAAACTCATTTTTTTTTCCAGCCTCCTTGCTTAAGAAATACATATATAAGGGGTGGGTGGTGGGGTGGGAGTAGGGGTGGAATACATTGAAGTTTAAATGAAATCAACAAAAACCTCACAAGTTCCTCTTTGGGGGATTTTGAGTTGTCTGAGTGTTTCGATGAAAGTCAGAGGCATGTCAAGGAGTCTCACCGATGGGTGAGGTGGCAGTGGAATGGGGTGCCTGGCTGCGGGGAGGGGCTGTCTCTTACATCAGGCTTGCAAAAACACTGTGGATGACCCTGCCAGAGAGAAACGCAGGTAATTCCAGAACTTAAGCCAGTAAGTGGAAGCTCCTTCTTTATACTTGCAGCATGGCATAACTTGAGAGAACAAAGGGAGGGCTGTCTGAAGAAGTTTAATTTTAATTAAGCTTAGTGAATCAACAGGATATAGTCATGACTTGACTTTTTAAATAAAGATGCCTGGATGGCCAAAGGGGAAATGCAGTCATTTCCCTGTCACTTTAAGAGATCACCTTGTGCCCTTCGTTATTCTGGGTCGCAGATCAGCTCTTCTGGGTCTCTCGGGCCTCAGTTCTAAGTGATGGGGAGGAGGGGGTCCCGCCTAACGGGACGTCCAAGTCTCCTGGACTCATTCTGTGACTGGGACCCTAACCTTTCTGCTTTAAGCAAATATAAGTTGAAATGATGGGGCAAAGTGCCTGAGGGCCAGGACTGTCTACCCAGATATTGCCATCAAATCAGGGTCCTCTGGGGACCTCCTGGGTTTCACTCTAAGGTGGAGGCTTTGCACACTCTGACACATGCAAGTTAAGCTTTGCACCTCAACCATGCCCAGCCAACAGGCCCAAGTTCCCTGACTCCCGGAGTCCCCTTTGCAAGATGCCCAGGGTGTGGTGCGGTGGAAACGGCCTGGGGCCAGAGCAGATGTGGGCTGTGCGGATTTTCTTCCCAGGCACTGGGCTGTCGCCAATCGGCTACACTCCCCTGACGTTTAGTACACAGAACAGGCTGGGGTGTGCAACTGTCTGATAAAGTGCCTGGTTTCTCATTCCTGGGGCACGTCATGCTGACTTACGCTGTTCCTGCGGGTCCAGGCGCTGCCAAGCTCAACCGTGGACCAACGGCGCTCATCAGTTTCTGAGCTTAACTGGACAAAAAGAGTACCCTAAGGAAAGCAAACTGCCATGTTCCTAGGAGGGACCCAGGTGGAAAACAGATGAAACTGGCCTTTAAAAGAAACGATATAAAGGATTTCCCCTGGGCAGAGGGGTGAGCTGCTTTTCTAGGCGGGCACAAGGCCCCGTTTTGGCTGACACAGACCTCTTATTTCCAGGCAGAGCTCATCGCTCGGACTTGGGTCCACCTTCAGAAACAGTCTCTGAGCTGTGAAGGGGTCATTACCTCCAGCCTGACCTTTGTCCATTCTCACTGACAGGGGAAATGAATGCTCATTTACTGAGTGTCAACAACACGTTGTTAAACCCAAGTGTTTTCCCAGCCCCGTGTCTGCTGGGGTGACAAAATGAGTGGAGATAAGGCAGCCTAGGCGTTCTTACCTTTGGCTCCCCTGGCTAGAAGCTGGCAGCCGCCCCCTCACTGCCAGCTCAACTCTGGACCAATGAACGGTACTTGTTAGTAGGCATTTAAACCATAGGCTTTTAAAAAGTCACAACTAGATAGCACCCCCCTCCATTAACCTCTGGACTGAAGAGAGATGAACCCCAGCAACGTGGAAGCATAAAGGCGATGACCCAGGACCAGCTCAGAGGCAGACGGCACGGGGTCTCCTGGGATCCTGAGGGCTGGCTCTCTGTGTCATCATTTGATGCAGGGAGGGAAGAGGTGAGATGGGGTTTGGGACAAGGTCAGGTGGCCAATCTGACAGAGCCAGTTGTGAGCTCTGGGAGAATGCAGAGCTGGAGGCTGGTCCGTGGACTCGGCAGGAGGGAGCAAGTTAATGGGCCTTTGCCCTCTTGTGTTTTTACGTGGTCTTTCCGGGCATATTAAAAAAAAAAAAAAAAGAACATTCTATTTCCTTTGTTACTGAGCTGCTGAATGAAAATAGAATAAACTGAATCTTTTGCTCTAAGAAGCTGTCTGGGTTGAGGGAGGGGCAGAGCTGGAAGGGCCTTGGAGCAGATGTGCTCCAAGTCCTCTCTGGCTTGCTCAAGCTCGCCCACAGCACAGGACACGAGGCCAGGCCTGGAACCTGAGTCTCCTGAACTTCGTTTTTTTTTCCCTTCCCTGGGTGTGTTGTTTTTAAATGCTAATCTGGTTAGCTGGCTCTTACCCTTGTCTCAAAGGAAAAGAGCTGGGGCAGGGAGGAAAGGGGAGGGAAGGGCCTGGGGGGAGAGGAGATAGGCTATTCTGGGCACACCACGGGCAGCAGAGAGGTTTGACCCACTGGAGGTCTCCCAGCTCCTCTGAGGGCTAGAATTCTTTTTCTCCCCATAACGTTCAATTTTGAAAAATTTCAACTGAACAGGAAGAGAAATGGTCCAGTGAACCCTCACCCAGATTCACCAGTTAACATTCTGTCATATTTGTGCACATAGTCTCACTCTAATTCTAGACATATCTAAGTTTCGCATGTGTAATACATACATGATTTGATATATTGTGTATATTATATGACACAATGTAATAATTATACAATTTACATATGTATATAATTTTTATGTTGAACCTTGGAGAATTTGCAGACATCCAAACACTTGTCCCTAAATACTTCAGCCCGTGTCTTCTAAGAACAAGGGCATTCTCCTAATAACCAAGCTGCATTATTATCACATTTGGGAAACTTAACATCGATAAAGTATTATTATTGACTACACAGCCCATATTCAAATTTTCCCCACTATTTCAATGATCTTTTTAGCTTCGAGGGCTACTTTTTGAGACTGGAAACTCCTAGGGATTGGGAACTATCTCTTGCCCTTATTTCAGTGTATCTGACAACTAGATTGGTACTGGGTCATGATGAACTGCTTTGTCATGAATGTCCCCAAACGCGTGTGTGACTCCTTGTGAAGCACATTTCAGAACTTCTTGACTTTACAGTATAGGTACTTGCAGTTCAAGCAACAACACACAGGTCACAAACATCTTGTGGCTGAAGAGGTGGCCACAGGTGGCCTCCATCGCCCAGTCTACTCTGTTGCCTGATCCCGTCTCTCCCCCAACTTTGCTCTCCCACCCAGAGAAATAGGCCCCGTTCCCCTGCTCCTTTCGTCTTCACCACTTGGGTTTTATTTAATTGCACCTCAAATCCCTTTCTCCTCCTCTCCTCTCTCCCGCCTTGCTCAGCTGCCACAAGTAATTCCACCCTTATTTCATAACACACTTTCCCCGGGGCTGGTTTTCTTCTCTCTCCTCCCTCCTTTCCCTCTCTTGGCTCCCTTTGTGGGTCTAATCCTGTTTGTTTCACACAAAAGCCCTCTTAGTAATACACCTATATTAAGGAAAAGAAAATCTGTGTTTGAAAATGCTCCTACGTTTTTTAACCTCAATTTTTATTTATTGCATAAATTGCATTATAACAACAATAAAGGAGTGTTTAGAAGGTGTAAGTGACACTCCTAATCCTGCGTAATCGAATATATCACTGTTTGAGTTTACCAAGTCTGCTCCCCGACCAGTCCGCACTGAAACATATGACAGTGACGGAGTGAAAGCAGTTTTGTTTTCTGCAAACAGTTAAGTTGTGAAGTTAAGTAGTATTAGGGAATTCGTGTCATCAACTTCTAAAGCTCTTTTTTTAAGTTATATTTTATTGTTTATGCTATTACAGTTGTCCCAATTTTTCCACCTGTGTCCCCCTCCAACCAGACACCCCAACCCTCCCAGGGCGTTCCACACCATCGCTCATGTCCATGGGTTGTGCGTATAAGTTCTTTTGCTATTCTATTCCCTATGCTGTACTTTACATCCCCATGGATATTCTGTAACTACCAGTTTGTACTTCTTAATCCTTTCATCTTTTTCACCCATCCCCCCCAACTCCCCTCCCCTCTGGCAATCATCAAAACATTCTCTGTATCTATGATTCTGTTTCTGTTCTGCTTTGTTCATTTATTTTGGTTTTTAGACTCAGTTGTTGATAGATCTGTATTTATTGCCATTTTATTGTTCATATTTTTTTTCTTCTTCTTCTTCTTAAAGAAGACCCTTTGACATTTCATATAATACTGGTTTGGTGGTGATGAACTCCTTCAGCTTTTTCTTGTCTGGGAAGTCCTTTACCTGCCCTTCAATTCTAAGGGATGGCTTTGCTGGGTAGACGAATTTTGGTTGTAGGTCCTTGCTTTTCATCACTTTGAATATTTCTTGCCAATCCTTTCTAGCCTGCAAAGCTTCTTGGAAGAAATCCACTGACAGCCTTACAGGGGCTCCCTTGTAGGTAACTGACTGCTTTTCTCTTGCTGCTTTTAAGATTCTCTCTTTGTATTTAAACTTTGGTATTTTAATTATGATGTGTTTTGGAGTGGGCCTCTTTGTGTCCATCTTGTTTGGGACCCTCTGTACTTCATAGACTTGTATGTCTATTTCCTTCACCAAGTTAGGGAAGTTTTTGGTCATTATTTTTCCAAATAGGTTTCTAATTTCTTGCTCTTTCTCTTCTCCTTCTGGCATCCCCATAATGCAGATGTTGGTATGCCTGAAATTGTTCCAGAGGCTCCTTACACTGTCCTAATTTTTCTGGGATCTTTTTTCTTCTTGCTGTTCTGATTGGTTGTTTATTTCTTCCTTATGTTCCAAATTGCTGATTTGTTTCTCAGCTTCATCCACTCTATTGTTGATTCCCTGTAAATTGTTCTTTATTTCAATGAAAGTATCCTTCATTTCTGACTAGATCTTTTGTATGCTGCTGAGGTCCTCGCTAATTTCCTTGAGCATCCTTATAACCAGTCTTTTGAACTCTGCATCTGATAGATTGCTTGTCTCCATTTTGTTTAGTTCTTTTTCTGGAGTTTTGTTCTGTTCTTTCATTTGGGCCATGTTTATTTGTCTCCTCATTTTGGCAGCCTCCCTGTGCTTTGTTTCTATGCACTAGGTAGAGCTGCTACATCTCTCAGGCTTGATAGAGTGGCCTACCTAATGCAGTATGTGTCTTGTAGGATCTAGAGGCACAGCTTCCCCTATTACCCAAGCTGGGTACTCAAGATATGCCCACTGTGTGGACTGTGTACATCCTCCTGTCGTAGTTGAACCTTGATTGCTGTTGGCATATCCAAGGTCAGCCACTGCCTGTGTTCTTTTCATGGTCACACAGCAGTAGCTACAAAGTGATCTGCAGATGGCTGCTACTTGTGCTGGGTTTGTGGCAACTTAACAAAAGGGATAGGACTTGCTGAAGCCAGATGCTGTTTGTTTCAGAGAATTTAGGAAAATCTGAAGCATGGACCAAAATAAGCCCTTTGTATGAAAAAGCCTGGAAACAGCTTGAGTGGGCCTGCAAGTGGAGTGGGGAGGAGCCTCAGAGAGTCACCAGGGTGGGGTAAACAGTGTGAGCAAGGTTGATAGAGTCTCAGATAGATATGGCACTCACCTGCCAGCTCTTTTTTGGGGGGGATGGCTCAGAAAGGGAACAATGGCCTGTGCCAGCACTTCTGTCTGGAAGAAAGCTGCCCTGCAGGTCTCAGCCTGATGCTGGACAATTCAGTTCCTCCCTGTATGTCTCATGCCGTTCAATCTGCTGCCCCCATGCTGGAACTCGTAAGGAGTGAGTCTGGGTAAGTTTGTGCATGGGCCCTTTAAGAGGAACTGTTTTGGATTCTAGCAGTTTCTACTTTCCACCATCTCAATCCCCACTAGTTTTTGTAGCCAGAAATTATGAAGACTTATCTTCCTGGCACTGGAAACTTTGCTGAGGGGCCAGGTACGGGCCTGGGACCCCTCACTCCTGAGGTATCCCTCCTGATTTTATCCACCACACATGGGTTTGGGATCAGCCCTTTCCGTGTTTCCTCCCTACCTACCAGTCTTGATGTGGTTTCTTCTTTAATTCTGAAGTTGTAGGACTTCCATTCAGCTCAATTTCTGAAGGTTCTGAATGATGGTTTTTCTATAGTTTAGTTGTAATTTTGATGTGGCTGTATGAGGAGGTAAGCTGTGTTTACCTACACTGCCATCTTGACCGGAAATTCAACTTCTAAATCTCTTTAAAGGTGCCATTTACAGGTGCCTTACCAGGTGGAGGTAAAAGACACCTCCAGGGAATCTATATAAGAGTCTCTATACTTCTTTGTCCTTCTGTTCTTCAATTTAGTTTCCTTCAAGAACCAGAAAGAGCTCTGGCCGGTGTGGCTGAGTTGGTTGGGTGTTGTTCTACAAAGCAAAGGGCCTCTGGTTCATTCCTGGTCAGGGCACATGCCTGGATTGCACGTTCAGTCCCCGACCGGGGGGCATGCAAGAGGCAACTGATTGATGTTTCCCTCCCACATCGGTGTTTCTCTCCCTCTTTTTCTCCCTCCCTTCTCTCTCTAAATAAGTAGGTAAATAAATAAATATTAAAGAAAAAAAAAAAGAACCAGAAAGGATGTTACAATAAATAACTCCTAATCAGTTTCATTGTCAATCTATCACTTTAGTGGTAGGTAGCAATGCTGTGTTCTACAGCACACATTTTAAATAATTTAGTATTTTTATGGCTAAACTAGGATTCTGTAGGCTAGCTTAGGGGGCTAACCACCATTTACAACATTTACTTCTGTGGGTAAAATACATATTGCAAGTTCCAAGCAAGCAGCTCACAAAATAGACATTTGGAACACAGGCTGTCCATGGGTGTGTCCACTGGTATTTGTTTCAAACTCTAAAAAGCACAACCTGTGCTCCTCTATAATCCAAGACATGTCAGACTTTTCCAGTCCACAGTCCATTAAAATTATTGTTGATGACAGGCTTCCCTCCACCCCCAAGATGCACGGCAGATCCCCCTGGTGGGTGAGAACAGGAGGGGCAGGACCCTGAGAATGGGACCCCAAGGAAGAAAGAGGAGTGTCTCCCTTGAGGCTCAAACCTGCCAGCATGGTGTCTGTGGTTCCCAGGCCCTGTGCCCAGAAAATCTGAAATAGCCCCTCTGGGCTGGGAGCTGTGCCGTACACACACCAGTTCGGCAATAATAATCCACTGAACTTTCAGGCAGCCTCTGGAGTGAGCATGGAGGTACGTAAGCCATGGCCCCTGCTTCCAGGGGAATACACAGCCAATATAAGCAAAACAAAACAAAGAAATAACGTACTAATGATACATGATAATCAATGATGAATGATGGAGAACACAAAGATCTGCTTGCACTGTGGTGGTGCAAGGAAGCTTCATGGAGCGGGGTGGAGAGAAACTTAAGCTAGGCCTCTTCACGGGATGCAGGGTCATTAGAGGGAGCAAAGGTGTGGGGTGAGGAGGCTTGCTGGCCCACCTGCCCGATAACCTGGAGTGCTCGTGAACATTCAGCACCCACACGAGTCTCTTGAATTAGACTCTCTGGGAGAGCAGCCCAGAAATCTGCTGTTTACAAGTTTCCCAGTAACCCCAAGCCACTGACTGAGAGGAGCGGGCACAAACCAGTGAGTTCCAGTGGAAGGGGATAGAGGCCCCAGCGTTCGCCTCGGGCTGTCTGCCTGTTGTGCACTGGGCTATGAATCACAGCGTGGCGCTCCTCTGTTTCCCTGCCTGACTGGAGTGTGAAATAGAAAAGTAGAATGGGTTGCATATGTTTGGGGGTGTGGTGACCATCAACTCACTGAGTTAAGTATGAGTCGTCCTTTCTAAAAAAAAAAAAAAGGTTTTATTTATTTATTTTTAGAGAGAAGTTGAAGGGAGGGAGAAAGAGAGGGAGAGAAACATCGATGTGCAAGAGATACATCGATCGCTTGCCTCTCACACGCCCTCAGCTGGGGACCTGGCCTGCAACCCAGTCATGTGCCCTGGCTGGGAATCGAGCCGGTGACCTTTCAGTCTGCAGGCCAGCACTCAATCCAATGAGCCACGCCAGCCAGGAAAATGTGTTGTACTTTTACTTAATTTCCACAACTGATCTGTTTTATACACAAGAAAATGGAAGCTCAGAGAGGTTAAGCAACCTTACCAAAGTCACATAGCCAGCAAGGGGAGGATGTGGGATTCCAGTGCAGATCTGTGAGACAGGAGAGCCATGGGGTGTGGACACACAGGAAATATAAAGTGATGCCTCAGGATCTGGCTGTTCGCATTCACTAGAGGAGGCCTATTCTTGCCTGTCGAGGCCAAATCCATTTCTTTTTATTAAAGTCAATATGAATAATCCGTTGTACTTTTGCCCAGCCTCTGGAGTGATCTCAACCACTAATGGCTAATCCTCTAGATTTTACACTCCATGTGGAGAGAAGCTTGAAGCTATCTTCTTCCAGGCAGAGAAAGTTCTGGACCAAGATCCTGTTTCTATCTCATGATAACCAGCCCAAATTGCCCTGGGGTTTTTAGCCTATTTAATTCCTCTCCCCAAAATTAAACTGTCTGATTATCTCATACAAAGTAATTCTTTGAGATGGCTGTGATTGGGAAGTTCATTTCTACTTATGTCCAAAAAACAAGCAGATTTCTCCATTCTCTCCATTCATATCATGAAATCTCTATTTGTTTGAAAGGTAAGCCAGGAGTCCCTGTGGCTTCTGATCTATGCCACACACCTCAAAGAACTCAACAGTCAAAATCAGATATTTATATTTTACCTTGTTTCAGTATAGTCCGTTTGTACTCATAAGAATGCTATTTACTACTTTATAATAATAGCTACTTTAGAATTATAGCTCCTCCTTGATTCTTTCAGGTTGAAAGTTTAAGTTCAGAATTTTTAATTTTGGTCTTGTCTTAAAAAAAAGTCCCTTCAACAAATATGAACCTCCTTCTTACACTGTAGAGCTTGTGAGCCAGAATCAACTTAAATTCAGGGCCCTGTAACAGAAGCTGACCAATAAATAGCAACAAAAGGCAAACTTTTGAAACCCGAGGGCTCCCTGGCTGGGTAGCTCAGTTGGTTGCACCGTCATCCCATACACCAGAAGGTTGTGGGTTCAATCCCTGGTCAGGGCACATACCTAGTTTGTAGCTTCAATCTCCCCACACATGAAGGGGTAACCCATCAATGTTTCTGACATCGACGTTTCTCTCTCTCCCAAATCAATAAACAAATCCTTGAGTGAGGATTAAAAAAAAAAAAAAAAGCAACGACCTTGAGGGCTTGACATGTGGCATCACGTCCTCAGAGGCCCCGGTTTACAGTGGGAGGTACAACAGCCTGAAAAGCAAACCTAGTCTCTCCCTCCTCAAGCGTCCTGTTGTCCTGTTGTTTTTCCCACCATATTTTGGCCTTAGACCCTGAACGCCATGAAGGCAGGACTGTGCCTGCCTTGCCTCCAAAAACCTAGCACATAGCAGGCAACCCTCACATCACTGCCCAATTAGGGTGGATCCGTGACAGAATGCCGGGTTTAATGTTCACCGTGTTAGCTGGTGCCTGAGCTCTGTAATTCCTGTCACCCTTGGCAGGTATGTGTCTTGGGACCTTTAGACTCCCTCTGAATAGCGAATGCAAATTGCCACTTGGCTATATGACCTGTAATTAATCTTATCTCAGTGGTAGACCCATAATTCATGGTGGTTTTGTTTTGTTTTTGAAATGGAGATTGAGTGTCCTGAGAAATGAGCTCACTTTGATCTCCACATGTGAAGTCAAAGTCCAACATTTCTGTAGTGTTTCTGCTTAGATTGTGCTGATGAGCATCAAACAGACACCAAGGGACAGACGTTTCCAAACAACTGGGTGGTTCCGTGACTAATCACTGTTAACTGTAATTACATGCTTTTTCAGATACTGGTTTCCCTGGCTACAGAGGCAGGGTTTATGGAAGGAGAATGGAGATTTGATCAGAAGTTTAAACAGAAAGGGTCCTTTTCACTAAGGGGGTGGGGCAGTGGGGTGAATGAGCCCACTGCCTGGGCTGAGAGGAAGGAGTGTGAACAGGAAGTCAACTGCCAGCCCCTCAACTGCACCACTGCTGCTGCCTCTGTGTGGAGTCGTGGGGAGGAGGCTCTGCCTGTTAAGTTGTCCACCCCCGCCCCCAGCCCGTGCCCAGCAGCAGGGTCACAGGGCGCCGCCCACAGCCTGTCCCTGCTCAGCCTGGGACCACGGCATATATTCAAGGTGCGAAGGCAGGCTTCCAGGGCTTTTTCTGGCCAAGGAGAGACCCAAAGCCTGCACAGCGGAGGTCACAGCTGTCATACTGACCTCGTTTGCAATCTCTCTACCCAGCAGGATAAAAATATCTTTCAAAAAAGAAAGCTTTCAAGAGAGAATTCTTGGAAACCAACCTTGACAACACTGACTTCTCTATTCCTGGGCCAGCTTGCTCTCAATCTCTGTGATCGACTGGTCTCAGTGGGGAAAGCTGGTCAGTGCTCTGGAGAATCAGGAACACGGGCAAAGAGTTGGGATCCACAGGCAGCATCCTGCCGGCCGAAGGGGTTCCAGGCCAGGCCATCTGCTCCTGGCTGACCAATTAGTAACCGGTCAGGAGAGGCCTGGGAACGAGTTGGAGAAAAGATGTGCATCTCTACCAGTTTGGTGCCTTCAAGTGGCCGTGGCTTCTGGGTTTGCAACCCAGGTTCTATGATCAGGGGTGAGCGCACAATAGGGAACCCAGAAAGCAGAGCTGGATGGAGAAAGACCAGCCCTGGGGAGAAGCAACCTGAGGTGAAGAACTGGTTAAGGGGCGCTCTTAACATGTTTTCTTAAACTAAGGCCATTTCTGCCTGCTGATAATTTTTCTTTAAAGTGCTGGGATATTTCAGGAAACAAGACCTTTGTTATGCTCAGAAAAATAGGGAATAGTGTATATTCTGGTAGCAGCAGCTGCTCATGACAGCTGCCAAGATATCAAGATCAGATGCCTTGGGGGCTGAGCCCTTGAGGACCCTAGTGAACACATATTGTCCCCCTAAAGTTCACCAACACACACATTTTCCAACTTTCCTGCAGCACGCCCCAGGGAGAAAGTCAACGAAACCTAGAACACATCACCCGACCCCTGCAGCAGGAAGGTGACGAGTCGCGGGTATTGCTGCATGTTCATTCCCCTGCCAGGGTGTCCTCGGGCACGGATGTTGTCTTCCTTCCATAGACCATGGTGGATGTGCCGGAGAAAGGCTGGGTGATGCTTTGCTCTTTGGGCTTCGATTTAAGTGAGAGGAAAGTTGTGGTACTAAAGGTAGGAAGAAGGAAATTTTGAGTGTAATTGTGAAGGTGGGGAAAGAAAGATCAGGGAAGGAGGGCCTCAGTTGGGAGCGGGCTCTGTCACTGAGTGCCATCTGGCTCTCATCGTAAAGCTCTTTATCGCTGCCATCTGGTCTTCCAGTTCTTGGGCATTCAGTGTGGAAAGCATGTTGCTGATAGAGGCCAGCGGGCGGTGCGGAGGCCTTCAAACAACACAGCCAGGGACCACCAAGTTCAGGTTGCATTTAGCTGTATATTTACATATACTGACATCTCATAAAAATGAACTTACAAAATTCCTTGGCCTCATAGTTACCTATGGTGAGTGAGAGGATGTGTGGTTATTTTAAAACTTCATCAAGTCTAGTTGAGGTGCCAGGGAAGGGGGGTGCAGGGAGAGGCTGGACAGGAGTGTCGGTAGGAGAAGAATGGCATTTTATCTAGACTGTCCTTTGTTAAAAGATTTGTATTCTTCTATGAGTGGTGTTTGTATTCCTGGGCCCAGGGAAGGGCCAGGGGTGGGAACCAAACAGCTAGATAAGTAGAACCCAGGACACCTACTCCATCCCCCACCCCACACACATGCTCCATAGAGCTGGTTTCTCTCTTGTTGCTGTAATATTTTTGGTAACAATAAATTCCTTAAAAATTTTTATTTTCTATTGTACAGAAAACAGAATCCAACAAACATAAAGCTCCACTTACTGTGTCCCTGGGTGTTCACGTCTAATCCTTGCCAATATTTGTGTACACAGTCATCAGTAAGGATATACTACTTCGTGTGCTAATTTTTCACTCATTACATGTTCGTCTTTACATTTCCACGTGTGGATAGTTAAATTACACTCACTGAAAGCCCAGAGAAGGTAGGATGCATACACTGTCCTCTTTGTTCCTGGCCATCCTCCCGCTGTTGGATTTGCAAGGTTAGGGTAAATCTTTGCATTCTGAATGGGGTAGGGGGGCAGTCATCCCTGGATGTCTTTTGCTAGAAAGGTATATGATCTGAGCTAAGCAGAAACATACTTCAAATTCCAAACTGCTTCCAGAGTTTGAAAAGGTCAGGCCCAGAAGAAATGAAGTTAGCTGGAAGGTTTTGGTTGCTTACTGCTTTATAACAAGCCATAGGTTTAATGTCCAAAAAGGTGCGGTTTTCTCCTCCACGTGTGACAACTCAGACCTCAGTCCAGAGGAGAGAAAGCTGAGTTGACTTCCCTGCACATTAGCCCACAGCAGTGATAGGCAGGCGGGGGGCGGGGGGGTCGCCCCGCCCCACCCTTCTTACATGTGGGGACAGACATACCAGCCACGCCAGCCTCTGTAATCACGGAGCTCCTTTCCCTGGCTCTTCTTACGTGGATGAGAGGTGCCCTGCTGCCCACTAGCAGGATAACAAGTGGATTAGCCACAGCAGTTGCTGGGAGTGCCAAGAAGAATGAATGGTGAGCAGCAGCGCCATGTAAGGCCCAGTAGGACTTGCAGAGGCATAAGGGGAACAAAGAAAGGAGAAGCACAGACGGACTAGACACAGCCAGGGTCATCTAGAAAGTGCTCAAAGGCTTCTAAGAGCCGGGTAGAGGGAGAATGAAAACGTCCGCAGCTCAGGAGCCGCGGGTGCCTCACAGAGGGTGGTCTTTTCACTTCTATCATTTGCTCTTTTCCTCTTTAAGTTACATCTATAGTTTACATAAAATATGCTTTGAGTGTGCAGATTAAATAATGGAGAGGACTCTCCTTATCTCCTTGCAGGCTGAAACTGCCTTTTCATTTGTTATTCTTTTCCCAGCACACCATCCAGGACAAGGTAAGTACTCTGAGGGCCCAGGTAAAGCGAGCCCTCTTCTTACATCCTTCTGGGTTACTGGTAAACTCTGGTGTGAGATTCGAGTCCTAAAGTGAAGTCAAAACTCTGTTCTTAAATGAAGCCTGTGCAGGATCTTGGTGGTTTGCTGTCTATTTTTGTTTTTTTCTTTTCAAATTAATTGATTGTAGTTTGAAAGATATAGTTGATTTCATTGACTCTCAGATAGAAAATAGAATGTCTCACATTTACAGATACATTTATCATTCTGTTAACTAATTTAAGTTTAAGGCGTATGATGAGCAGATCCAAGATGGCGGCAGAGTAGGTCGATGTTACACTCACCTCCTCCCAGGACCCAACTGGAATTACAAGTTATAGCGCAATCAACCTGAGTAACAAACTGAGGTCTGGCTGAAGAGAAGTCATAACCGGGGATTTATGGCAGAAGCCACATCAAGACTGTTAGGAAGGGCAGAGACGTGAAAAGGGCTGGCCCCACTCCCATGAGCGGTCGAGGTCTTGGAGAGATAGCACAGCTGGAAAGGTACCCCCTAAGAAGTCTGGGGTCTCAACTCTGAGCCAGGCTCCTCAACCCAGAGCACCAGAGCTGGGAAGACGTACCCACGTGACATCTGGCCAGGGAAAGACAAGAGTCTGCTAGAGACACAGGCATCCTCTTAAAGGGCCAGTGCACAAAATCTCATTTGTAGCCACTCATTCTGGGCTCTGGTGGAGGAAGGGTGGGCAGACTAGAGTCATGTGAGGAGCAACTGGGGTTTATAGCTCTGGGGAGAGAACTGAAGAGACAGCTGCCTTGATATATGTGAGCTGAGTCTCTCTCCCACACCACAGATGCCATCCTTCTTGGGTGGAGCACTCCCATCCAAACAGCGTCAGCCTGGGGAATGCCGCAGCCTCACACTCCTGACTTCCTGCTGCCCTTCCCTGTGGGACTTGTGCCCTACTGAGAAGGCACCTGCCTGGGCCAGAGTGTGGCGTTCTGGGAAGACTCAGGGGGTGTCAGTGACTGGGTTGTATGGCTTTGGGGAGAGGGCATTCCCACACTTTCCCGTGTGGCCTGACTGGCGCCTCCCCGTCACAGGAGATCTGCTAGCCCCACTCTCCAGGCTCCTGAGGGCCACGCCCTCCCAACAACTGGGGGCTCCACCCGACCAAAGCCTGGGCAGAACCCTGGACAGACTCGGTTGCGTGGCTCTGCAACGGGGGCCACTCCCCTCGCCATCCCTTAAGCCTGACTATTATGTGCCCCTCATGGGAGATCCACTAGCCCCATTCTCCTGACTCCTGGCAGTCCTGCCCTGCTGAGCTCGCGTTCCTGGTGGGATCTGGGGCAAACTGAGTTACATGGCTCTAGGACAGGGGCCGTTGTTTTCCCCATATGCCCAAGCAGCACAGAGCCCTCCCTTCACACGGCCAAATCTTGGTTTGTCTGGGCCTGATAAACTCTATTGGTCTTACCCTGACAACACTCTAAAATCCCACCCCATCACTAAGGTGTGCAAGCACTCAGGGAGTGGCAGTTAGGCTTGGGATACCCTGGGACATTTGCTGAGTGGCCTCGGACCCAGCACTGGCACCATGTTTTAACCTGTATCAATCTAGTAAACACCACTTGCCCCTACTTAGTGACTCACTGAGAACCTTCCTTGTACAACTCAAATACTGCCAGAGGCTCTTTCAGTGACTGAGCCTAACAGGTAGCTGCAGGTGGAGAAGTCGGAAATGGATCTCAGGGTGCCTTGGGACTTTTGTTGACCTGCCCCTGGGCCTGGTGCTCGTAAAAGCTGGCCTAAGTGTACAGCTGGGTCCTTCCTGAGCACACCCAGGTCCAGCAGAAGCAGCCACAAACTGTGCATCACCTCGTAGCTCCAAATAGGTTGTGCAGGGCTAGTCACAAATAGCATCTGACATTGGCTAGCCCCAGAGCCCTTGTTTAGAGGCCCCAGAATCAACACATGCAGTGGCCAGCTTCTGAAAACATCAGAGCAGGATCCAAATAGCTTCACAAGCAGCATATATAAAGGGAGATCTTGGCGGGCACCAAACCCTGCCCAGGCGAATTCTGTTTCACGTGGCCAGAATCTGCACTGCAGCTCATAGACTGTGGTCGAGGTTGACCCTGAGTCAGCCAGTTTGAGGGTCGACCCCATGCATGAGTGGGCCAATAACAATCAAGACTCAGTTACAGTAGGAAGGCCCACACAAGCCACACAGGGGACACTCCTGCAGCACTCTGCTCAGGTGATCAAGGAGACTGCGCCACTGGGTCCCCCAGGACAACTACTACATAAGGCCACCCCGTCAAGACTTGGAGTCGTAGCAGATCTACCTAACACACAGAAATAAACACCAAAAAGGCAACCAAATTGGGGATACAAAGAAACATGCCCCAAATGAAAGAACAGGAGAAATGAAAAAAGCTAAATGAAATGGAGGCAAGCAATTTATCAGATACAGAGTTCAAAAAATGGTTCAAAAAACTGTTATAAGGATGCTTGAGGAGCTTAGTGAGAACTACAACTGTGTGAAAAAGAACATAGAAACCATAATGACAAATGAGTCAGAAATGAAGAACACAGTATCTGAAAGGAAGAATACACTGGAAGGAATAAACAGTAGGTTGGATGAAGCAGAGAAGTGTATCAGTGATTTGGAACGCAAGGTAGCAGACAACACCCTATCAAAGAAAAAATAATTTAAAAAATTCTGGACTGTTTAAGGGACCTTTGGAACAACACGAAGCTTAACAACAACCAGAGCATAGGGGTACCAGAGGGAGAAGAAAGAGAGCAAGGGATTGAGAACCTATTTCAAGAAATAATGAATGCCCTGGCCAGGTATGTCAGTTGGTTAGAGCATTGTCCCAATATGCCAAGGTTGTGGGCTCAATCTCCAGTCCGAGCACTTATAAGAAGCAACCAATGAATGCATAAAGAAGTAGAACAACAAATCAATGTCTCTCTCCCCCTTCTCCCCTCCCCTCTTTCAAATCAATTTTTAAAAAAGAAATAATGACTGAAAGCTCCCCTAACCTGGTGAAGGAAAAAAAATGCAACTCTAGGAAGTGCAGAGAGTCCCAAACAAGATGAACCCAAAGAGGCCCACACCAAGATGCATCATAATTAAAATGGTAAAAGTTAGAGACAAAGAGAGAATCTTAAAGCAGAAAGACAAAGATAGTGACTTACCTACAAGGGACCGCACATAAGACTGACAGCTGATTTCTCAACAGAAGCATTTCAGACCAGAAGGGATTGACACAAAATATTCAAAGTGATGAAAAGCAAGAACCTACAACCAAGACTACTTTACTCAGCAAGGCTATCATTTAAAGTTGAAGGAGAAATAAAAAGCTTCCCAGACAAGAAAAAAGCTAAAGGAGTTTCTTATCATCAAACCAGTATTATAAGAAATGTTAAAGGGCCTTCTTTAAGAAAAAGAGGAAGAAGACAAAAGAGGAACATAATTAAAAGAATAAAATGGCGATAAATATGTACCTGTCAACAATCACTTGAAATATGAATGGCTTAAATGCTCCAATCAAAAGACATAGAGTAACTGAATGGATAAGAAAACAAGACCCTTGTATATACTGTTCACAAGAGACCCACCTCAGAATGAAAGATGCACACAGACTAAAAGTAAAGGGATGAGCAAAGGTATTTCATGCAAATGGAAAGAAAAAAAAAGCTGGGGTAGCTTTTTTTATCTGACAAAATAGACTTTAACACAAAGGCTATAGTAAGAGACAAAGAAGGACACTACATAATAATAAAGGGAGCAATCCAAAAAGAGAATATAACCCTTGTAAACATTTATGCTACCAACATAGGAGCACTTAAGTATGTAAAACAACCTAGATGGACATAAAGAGAGAAATTGTAACAGTCATAGTATGGTATTTTAACACTCTGTTAACATCAGTGGATAGATCTTCCAGACAGAAAATCAACAAGGATATAGCGGCTTTAAATGACACACTAGATCAGATGGATTTAACTGATATCTTCAGAGCATTTCACTCCAAAGCATCAGAATATACATTCTTTTCAAGTCCACATGGAACATTTTCTAAGGTAAATCACATGTTAGGGCACAAAACAGGTCTCAAATTTAAGAAGATTGAAATCATATCAAGTATCTTCTCTGACCATAATGGTACGAAACTAGAATCAATCACAAGAAAATAATTGAAAACACACAAAGACATAGGAGCTAAATAACATGTTACTAAACAACAAAAGGGTTAACAATGAGATCAAGGAAGAAATCAAAAGATACCTTTAAATAAATGAAGATGAGAACATACCAACCCAAAATCAATGGGACACAGTGAAAGCAGACCTAAGAGGGAAGTTTATAGCATTACAGGCCTCTCTCATGAAACAAGAAAATTCTCAAATAAACAATCTAACTTTACACTTGAAGGAACTTGAAAAAGAACAACAAAGCCCAAAGTGAGCAGAAGGAAGGAAATAATAATAATAGAGATCAGGATAGAAATAAACAAAATAGTCTAACAATACACAAGATCAATGAAACCAAGAGCTGGTTTTTTGAAAAGACAAACAAGATTGACAAACTTTTAACCAGACTCGTTAAGGAAAAAAGGGGACCCAAATAAATAAAATCAGAAATGAAAGAGGAGAAGTAACAACTGACACCACAGAAATACAAAGTAAGACAATATTACAAACAACTATATGCCAATAAATTGGACAATCTGGGAGAAATAAATAAATTCCTAGAAATATACAATCTTCTAAAACTTTAATCTGGAAGAATCAGAAAATCCAAATAGACTGAATACAATTAATGAAATTGAAGCAGTAATCAAAAACCTCTCAACAAACAAAAGTCCTGGACTGGACAGCTTCGCGGGATAATTTTACCAAACATTCTAAGAAGAATTAACACCTATCCTTCCCAAACTATTCCAAAGTATTCAAGAGGAAAGAAGACTCCCAAGCTTATTTTATGAGGCCAGCATTATCCTAAACCCAAAACCAGATAAAGACACGACAAAGAAAGGAAATTGTTGGCCAATATCCCCGATGAACATAGAGGCTAAAATCCTCAACAAAATATTAGCAAACCTGATCCAGCAATACATTAAAAAGATCATACACCATGATCAAGTGGGATTTATTTTGGGGGTGCAAGCTTGGTACAAAATTCACAAATCCTTGTGATACACCACATAAACAAAATGAAGAGTAGAAATCACATGATTATATCAACACATGCAGAAAAGCATTTGATAAAATCCAGCACCCATTTATGACAAAAATTCTCAGCAAAGTGGGAATAGAGGAAATACACTTCAGTGTAATAAAGGCTACATATGACCACAGCCAACATCATACTCAACAGGCAAAAACTAAAAGCATGTCCCGTAATATCAGGAATAGGAAAGGGATGTCCATTTTCACCCCTCTTACTCATCATAGTCCTGGAAGTCCTACCCACAACAATGAGGCAAGAACAAGAAATAAAAGGCTTTCAAATTGGAAATAAAGAAGTAAAACTGTCATTATTTTCAGATGACCTGATATTGTATTTAGAGAACCCTAAAGATTCCACCAAAAAATTACTAGAACTGATAAATGAATTCAGTAAAGGAGCAGGATACAAAATAAATATCCATAAATCAGTTGCATTTTATACACCCATAATGAACTATAAGAAAGGAAGACTAAGAAAACAATTTCATTTACAATTGCATTAAAAAATAAAATACAATAAAATACCTACAAATAAATTTAACCAAGGATGTAAAAAGCCTGTACTCAGAAAATTTCAAATCACTGAAGAAAGAAATTGAAGAAGACACAAAAAAGTGGAAGCACATACCGTGTTCATGGACAGAAAGAATTAACATCATTAAACTGTCCATAACCCCCAAAGCAATCTGTGGATTCAATGCAATTCCTATCAAAATACCAATGGCACACCTCACAAAACTAGAACAAATATTCCCAAAATTTATATGGGACTAGAGAAGATCCTGAATAGACTCAATAATCTTGAGAAAGAAAAACAAAGTTGGATGTCAAACTCTACTACAAGGTCATAGCAATCTAAGAATATAGTGCCAGCCTAAAAACAGACATACAGATAAATGAAACAGAACAGAGAGTCCAAAAATAAATCCACACCTTTAAGGTCAATTAATATTTGACAAAAGAGGCAAGAACATACAATGGGGTAAAGATAGTCTAGTCAACAAATGGTGTTGGGAAAACTGGACAGATACATGCAAAAAAAGCAACATGACCACCTTCTTACACCATAAAGAAAAATAAACTCAAAATGGATTAGAGACTTAAATGTTAGACTTGAAACCATAAATAGCCTGGAAGAAAATATGGCAGTAAAATCTCAGACATTTCTTGTAGCACTATTTTTTCTGACATATCTCTTTGGGCAATGGAAACAAAAGAAAAATAAGCAAATGAGACTACCTCAAACTAAAAAGAAAACCATCAACAAAATAAAAAGATGGGAGAACATATTTGCCAAGGATACATCAGATAAGGGGTTAATATCCAACTTTTATAAAGAACTTATACAAAACAACACCAAAAAACAACCCAATTAAAAAATGGGCAAAGGACTTGAATAGACAATTTTCCAAAGAGGATATACAGATGGCCAATAGAAATATGAAAAAATGTTCAATGTCATTGATCATCAGAGAAATGCAAATTCAAGCCACAGTGAGCTATCACCTCACACCTGTCAGAATGGCTATCATCAATAAATCAAAGAACAACAAGTGTTCATGAGGATGTGGAGAAAGGGAACATTTGTCCACTGTTGGTGGGAATGCAGACTGGTGCAGCCACTGTGGAAAACGGTATGGAGTTTCCTCAAAAAATTAAAAATAGAACTGTCTTATGATCCAGCCATTCTACTCTTGGAATGTATCCAAAGAAACCCAAAACACTAATTTGAAAGAATACACGCACTCCTAAGTTCATTGCAGTGTTATTTACAATAGCCAAGATTTGGAAGCAGCTTAAGTGCCCATCAGTAGATGAGTGAATAAAACAACTATGGGACATTTACACAATGGAATACTACTTGGCTGTAAAAAAGAAGGAAATCGTACCTTTTGTGACAGCATGGATGGACCTGGAGAGCATTATGCTAAGTGAAACAAGTGAATCAGAGAAAAACATACCATACGATCTCACTTATATGTGGAATCTAATGAACAAAATTAACGAACAAACAAAATAGAAACAGACTCGCAGCTACAGAGGACAGATTGACAACTGTCAGGGGGGTGGGTAATTGGGGGTCCGGGTGGAAAAGGTGAAGGGATTAAGCAAAAAAATAAAAAGATGTATGATGAATTAATACCAAAGCCAAGTAAAAATGCCTAATTTAATTTCCCTCTCTCTGTATGCCTTTCCAGCAGAGCTCTCCATCCCATTGATGCAAAGCTCTGAGGACACCACAGATCGTGCACCAAGAATTCAGTTCAGGTCCTCGGCACATGGGCGTCAGTATCATCTACTAGACAGCAGGATGGAGACCACACCTTTAAATTCCCAGAGGGAGCTGTCAGTGTGTAAGGACGGAGATGACTGTCAGGAAAATGGAGTTCTACGGAAGGGTGTCCCTGCCGCTGGGGATAAGGTGGAGTCTGGCCAGGTCTCCAATGGGTACTCAGCAGTTCCAAGCCCCAGTGCAGGAGATGACACTCAGCACTCCATTCCGGCTGCCACCACTGCCCTAGTGGCTGAGGTTCACCAAGGGGAACGAGAGACCTGGGGCAAAAAGGTGGATTTCCTCCTGTCGGTCATTGGCTACGCTGTGGACCTGGGCAACGTCTGGCGCTTTCCCTACATATGTTACCAGAACGGAGGGGGTCAGTATCATGGGTCATGAGCAGGGGCTCTGACCCAGGGGTGGCCTGTAGAGCCTCTAGGGAGGCTGGAGGATAAATTGTATCTTTTCTGCCTTGTTTAACTGATAAGAGTCTGGGAACACAATTGCTTAGACTTAGAAGCTTATCTAAAATCTCCAGTAAGCCAACACTTTAAGTCTGCATGTCTGAGGCTCTCTGGGCTGTGAAGCTGGGTGAACTCTCCCAAACCTGACCTCAGCAGGTTTTCAACATCATCCGTGCTCCATGACCGACTGAACTACCTGGCCATTGTCCATGCAGCTGCAAAGACAGTTCTTGTTCCCCGGGCAGGAGAGGGAGCCCAGCACTCCCTGCCTGGGAGGGGTGAGGGTTGGAATCATTTTCTCTCCAGTGTGAGAGGACTCACCTTTGGCCTGAGCATTACTTAAGGGGCTGGGTCACTGGTGCTGTTTCCCCTATACTCATCCCCTGTGGTGAAGTCAGGCAAGCAAACCCTTTGGACAAATGCCACCATGACAATCAGTGTGGTTCTTCTTCTCAATCTGGATTTCCCCAGAGTGATTGTAAATTATCTGGGACCTTTCTGAGCTGCACTGACTTCAGATTCCTAGGTTCAAAGCACTTAGGGGGAAGGAAAGTTGTCTGGAAAAAAATCAAGTCAACCCCTTCTTTGGGCTAAAACTCAGGCTGCAGGTGACCTATGCTTAACTGGGCATCTCCATGTTCTGCTTCAGCCATGAGAGCCAGGAGACATCAGCATTGACAGAGATGCAGCAGCTCTGCCCTTTCTCAGTCTGTGACAAACACCTGCAAAAGTGGCTCAGGAGGGAGCCTTCTGGCTCAGTGGAATTATGGAAAGTGACTAAACATAAAAAAATCAAGAGTCTAGAGTCAGGGACAATGCTGATGAACAAAGACACTAATTCAGTGACTCACAGATAATCACAGCTGTTCTATAGGTTGACACAGGGTCCCTGTTCCAAGGGTCTCAAAACACTGGTCCATGTCTGGTGGCATCAGAATCACCTGGGGAGCCTCAATTTTTTCTGTTATACCCGTGCCTGCAGTTTCTACTTTGGAAAGGCTGGCTGGCTGGGTGGGTGGTTTTAAGCCCCCAGTGATTTAAATGGGTGGCCCTCCTCGAACCTGTGATTTTACAGGGGAGGAAATACTCAGAAAGGGGATGTGGTCCCAGGTCCTCCAGGCAGTCAGAAGTGGAGCCGGTCCCAGTGCCTGTTCTGCTGACTCCCACGCCCAGCTTCCTTTCGATTTCCTCTCTGCCTCCTCCCACACCTCGCTTACGCCCCTGTGGGGCTGTGCGCGAAGCACCACAGCCAGGGGGGCACAGTGAGGCCACGCAGCATCAGGTAGCTTCGTGGCACTAGAGCACGAGATGGCTCTGATTCTCAGCGTGGCCCCTGGTGTGCGGATGGGGCGGGGGGGATCCTTCCTGGGACAGATGTGGGCCAGGCCGGGAGTAAAACTGTCTTTCATCTGCCTCAGGGGCGTTCCTCCTCCCCTACACCATCATGACCATTTTTGGGGGGATCCCGCTCTTCTATATGGAGCTCGCGCTGGGCCAGTACCACAGGAATGGATGCATTTCCATATGGAGGAAAATCTGCCCGATTTTTAAAGGTAACTGCAAGGCCCAAGTGGGTGGGTGGATGGGAGGGTTTTCCAAGGAAGTGGCGGTTTCCCTCAGTGGGCGTGGGGCTGGGGGCCTTCTGGAATCAGTTAGGCCTTTGGTAAGCCTGGGAGATAACTTGAGTACAGTAACTCAGTTTTTGACTGCTCAAGTGGCATGAGATTGTTAAAGAGAAACAGAATAAAGGGCAATTTAAACTAAATAGAAAAAAAATTTAAAGCATTAACCGCACGCACACACACACATTTTCTGAAACAGGTAACGTTGCAAATACGGGTAAGTCACTTACCACATTGCCACCTTTCTGCCGCCTCCCGGGGTCTTTGGGGAATGAAGTGAGTGGCAGCCCCCCCCCCCCTTTTCCCTCCCCCTGCTGCAGCGCCCCCCAAGGCCCGGTTTCAGCCTTTCTCTGCAAGGCTGCCGTTCACACTCGCCCCCCCTCCCCCTCAGGGATCGGCTACGCCATCTGCATCATTGCCTTTTACATCGCCTCCTACTACAACACCATCATGGCCTGGGCGCTCTACTACCTCATCTCCTCCTTCACCGGCCAGCTGCCCTGGACCAGCTGCAAGAACTCCTGGAACACTGGCAACTGCACCAACTACTTCTCAGAGGACAACGTCACCTGGACTCTCCACTCCACGTCCCCTGCGGAGGAATTTTACACGTAAGTGCCTGTAAGTGAGGGGGTGGTCTGTTGAGGGCAGGCCGCACCCCCAGGCTTTGGGTCTCTGGACGGAGGCCCAGCAGGGACATCCCAAGCTGGATCTGGAGTCGGGGATGGGGGTGGGGGAACTCTTCCTTGAATGATCCGTACCCTGGCCCCCTGGGTCATCCGGTCCTTTCCACTGTGTCATGCCAGGCGGCTCTAATTTGCCCAGGATGATCCCTACCTTCACATTTCAAAATTACTCCCTTGCTTCAAAACCGCCCTCTGGGCCCTCCTCTCGGCTGGGGTCATGGAGGCAAAGCCTCTAATCCAGCAGTTTGAAACTATTCACATAGCTCCTGGTTTTAGGCACCCATTTCAGGTGGGAGCTACCGTTTGAAAGAGGGTCCTTGGAGTAGGGCGTATTCTTTAATGCTGGAATTTCAGTCATTGGCAACCCAAAGAGAGTGCTCGTTTGGTGTGGGGAAGGGGCCTGCTACCCACACATACGAATCCTCATGTCCCCCAAAACCAGTCATGTCGGTCATGTTTCCTGGTTGTCCAGGTCCGAGCTAGGACAGAAGAGCCCTGAAGGTCGGCCTCTGGGCTGAGTGCATTTCCCAGGTTGGCCGGTTGAATGTGCTGGTCTCTCCCTCCAGACGGGCAGAGCCAATCCCAGCTCTGGCTGAGGCTTAGTGACCACGTGGTGCTTGCAGTGCGGTGACCATTTCTTCCCTCGGCGCCCTCTTGTAGGTGTCACAGGCAGTGCGCTCTGTTCATTTGGGACCGTCTTACGGGCTTTTCCTTCTCTTTCACCCCAGGCGCCACGTCCTGCAAATCCACCGGTCTAAGGGACTCCAGGACCTGGGGGGCATCAGCTGGCAGCTTGCCCTCTGCATCATGCTGATCTTCACTGTGATCTACTTTAGCATCTGGAAGGGTGTAAAGACATCTGGCAAGGTGAGGAGGGCTCTGCTGATCCGGACCTGCCAGGGGCCCCAGAGGATCTCAGAACTCAGTAGCCCAGGCAGCCACAGACAGACAGGGGGACAGTGTTTCCTTCTACACCGGACTCATTCCATGATACTCAATCTCTCGTCACAAAATCTGTTAGAAAGTTCTAGAAATGAGCCAATCCTAAGAACCAATACATGATTTTTGAAAAAATTCCTTTAACCCACTAGTAGTGTCACAGTTAATAATAGTGGCAATAATTTATCGAAAACCCATCGTGGACCGTGATCAGTGCTTTATATACTCTGGCTACTTTGTTTCCTGCTAAATACTTTTCCCACTTTACCTATGGGGAATGGGTGTAGAGGTGGATAGTACCAGCAAGCGGTGAGTTAGATGCCTGTCTGATTCTAAAGGCTCTGGTCTTTCTGCCGCACCACCCTGCCTCCTAAAATTACAGGAAAGAAAGAGGTAGATCTCTTTTCTTGGAGGTTTTCAAAAATAACAGACACCAGCACCCACACGGTGATAACCCGGGTTTCCTTGCTCACAGGTGGTGTGGGTGACTGCCACTTTCCCTTACATCATCCTTTTGGTCCTGCTGGTGAGGGGAGCCACCCTCCCTGGAGCTTGGAGGGGTGTTCTCTTCTACTTGAAACCCAACTGGCAGAAACTACTGGAAACAGGGGTAAGACAATGAGGGAAATGATGTGTTCTTATTTGTCATTTTACTAAGTGAAGCTAGTCCTCCAAATAAGACAGTGGCAACAAGTACACGTTGGATTAAATGGCAAGTCTGTGACGATGCTTTAAATCAGAAATATGAACATGAAAAGTACAACTGAGGTCACTGGGCAGGTTGATGCCTACGTGTTGGGAAGAGAAATCGCATTTGTTTGCAGTTGGTATGAGGCTATCCCTGGAATGAGCCTTGAGAGCTGTCCCTTTGTGTCTGCACGTAGCCACCTGCAGGCATGAGGGTGCGGGCCCTGCTGGCACCCAGCAGCGGCCCGGGTCTTGGCCCTCACCCTGCCTCCACTGTGTTCCAGGTGTGGGTGGATGCTGCCGCTCAGATCTTCTTCTCTCTTGGTCCTGGCTTTGGAGTCCTACTGGCTTTTGCCAGCTACAACAAATTCAACAACAACTGTTATCAGTGAGTATCGAGGGCCCCCCAAAGTAAAGCTTAAACGTGGGGTGAGTGTAAGTCAGCTGGTCTGGAGGAAGGCTGGGCTTGGGCCACGTTGACACTGTGGCCCTCAGGGGTGCCACAGGTCCCTGGCCAGTTCACTCATAGCCAGAGCCTCGCCCGGACCACTCGGGTGGAGAGGGGCCCCAGGCCACTTCTGTTTTGTGAGAGTATTTGTATATTAAAAAAGTTAATTAAGAAATTCTAAAGCAGGTTCACAAAAATTGCAACAGACGCTAAATGTTTAGATTTGGCTTATTCTATTTAATACAACTATAATGTGATAATTTGCTTATGTACATGTACACAAAAAGTATAACGACTGAACTATTTTGACCAACACAAAATGTGATAGTTTTTGTGGCAAAAATCTTATTTCAGAAATGTTGATGAAACAGAGTGATTTAAATATCACTCATCATCTTTAGAGCTGACTTTGTTTTAATGTTCTGTCACAGATGGAAATCAGCAGTCGAAGTATGCTATTCGTAAGATAGTTACAGAATTTATTTTTTTAAGAAAGAATTCACATGTACCCAAGCAACGTGGCTTTGCATGAGGACACCAGCCGGAAGTCCTGTGATGAGATCTTTTGTTAAAAGCGTCAGGATATCTCTGTGTTGTAACCTCACTTGCACGTAATGTCAAATGTCTAAACCTGAGAACTTCACCACTGTGAGGCGAAGGTCCCCTCTGGCTCCCACTCCAAGGCAGGCCCTGCTTCGGCACAAGCTTGCGAGAGGTCTGTGCTGTGCTGGTTTGCAACAGGGCAGTATCCCGTGTCACAGGCCATGCGTGATGAGGATGGTAGCTTGTGCCTCAAGGCTGATCCAACCTGTCTGAGAGGCCGGGTGCGGGGGGGGAGGGGAGGGGACACCAGGACGGACTTGAAGTTCCTGTGAGCACAGCCTGCCTGCCCTTGCCACAGCTGGAGACAGATGCCCCTTAGACTCCTGATATGGAAATGTCTCTGCCCCCTTGGGTTTTCTGTTCCAGGGATGCCCTGGTGACCAGTGTGGTGAACTGCATGACGAGCTTCGTTTCAGGATTCGTCATTTTCACCGTCCTCGGCTACATGGCCGAGATGAGGAAGGAAGATGTGTCCGAGGTGGCCAAAGATGCAGGTAGGCCCTAGGTTCTGTTTAAGTCCCTTGCTCCCACTAAGTTGCTTCGCTGCTCTTTGGATGTTTCCAATATCCAACATAGGAATAATTTCTAAATGTTTCTTTAAACATTTTCAAAGATTTTAGAGAAATTTAATGCCTTGGAGATCTCAACCCTTTCCAGGTGCTCAGGCCGTGGTGCCCGGGGCATTGCATACACTATGGTATCCTCCTCTCTCCCCTTTGTCTCAGGCCCCAGCCTCCTCTTCATCACATATGCAGAAGCCATAGCCAACATGCCAGCGTCCACGTTCTTTGCCATTATCTTCTTCTTGATGTTGATCACACTGGGCTTGGATAGCACGGTGAGTGGACGAGGAGGGAAATCTGGCTCTGGGAGGGGGGGAAGGAGGGCAATGAGGGGAGAGAAGGAGGAAGCTGTACCCATTCCCTCCGATCCTGGCTACCCCAGGCGGTGCTGGCTGCTTCCTGCTGGTGCCCCGCCAGCCCCCTGTCCACTCCTCGTGGACTGCACGTGCCACCCTCTAGTACCTCACAGGGTCCTTAATGGATTAATGGGATAATGACTGTTTGTGGATACATACACGAGCACAGGTCAGGGGCCCAGCGCACGGGAACTGTTCTTATTGTGCACCATCCCTTGACCAGATGGCAGCACCTCAAGGCCAAGGCAAGGTCATCTTTGTGTCTCAGTGCCCTGCCACCCAGCATTTACCTCAGTGTCTTGCACTTAATCTAGAATGAGTCTCAGCTTTGAGTTGGCTTTTCTGGTGCAAAGTCTCCCTGAGAGACCACACATGAAAAAGTCCTGTCCATGTGCTATATTTTCTTTCCTCATGTCCTTAGCATGGATTCTAAATGACAGTGTAAACAGAAACAGATATTTCCAGTGAGGGCTGGTGAGTAGGGGGAAGGGTCATGATCAGCTTGACTGGTCATTAGGCAATCCCTCCAGTTCACTGTCCTAGAAGGTAACAGATTTTTCCCAAAGCCTCCCCTGTGACCATTTGTGTGTCCCTCTCAGTTTGCAGGTTTGGAAGGAGTGATCACAGCTGTGCTGGATGAGTTTCCGCACATCTGGTCCAAGCGCCGGGAGGCATTTGTGCTCTGTGTGGTTGTTACCTGCTTCTTTGGGTCCCTGATCACCCTGACTTTTGTGAGTACCATGACCCTCAGCTTTGAGTCGGTCTCCCTGAGGGCAACAGAATGTACAAGAAGCCGTTCCTTTCCTTCCAACCCACACGGTGCTCTGGCTTTGGGGCCAAGGGAAGGCTTATAAAAAGTTTGCCATCAGGGATAAAAAGAAAAGTTGTTTCCAGTGGCATCTGTTTGTAGACTCTGTGTAAGATATCTGGAGGCTCTTCACATTTTACAGTAGATCCAACTAGATTCCAGGCTTGGCAGAATATCCGGAGAAAAACTAAGATTTGCTTTTCCAGTTTATATTCAGTTCTTAGGACTGCATTCTTGACAACATTGCATCAGATAGTAGCCATGGGCAACCTAGGCTTATGTCCTGACTCAAGGCAGATGTTGCAGATACGGATGGCTCTTCAGTCCATGACCCGTGTCTGTGGAGCTTCGGTAGGAGCTTCGGTAGAGTGCTGGGCCCCTGAGCAGGACCCGGGGATTTGAGGGTTAGGACAGAAGGCAAAACTGTGACCAGTGTGCTTGGTGGGTCTGGTACTGTGTACTCTCCTAGATTCAGCCTTTGGGCACTGGGATTTTCCAAGGTAGAATGAGTACGAAGCAGGTGTTTGGTAAGTTGAAGACAATTAAACATAGAGCAAGGCCCTTTTGAGTTTGGCCCCTAAAACTCAGCGGGGAACCCTGGCCAGGTGGCTCAGTTGGCCGGAGTGTCATTTCACACACCAAAAGGCTGTGGCTTCGAAACCCGATCAAGTGTGTATAGAAGGCAACCAGTAGATCTCTCTCTCTCTCAAATCAATAAGCATGCCCTTGGGTGAGGATTAAAAACAAACAAGCAAACAAACAAACAAACAAACAACTTAGTGGAAGAAACCGAGAAGAGAAGAAGAGAGTGCCCCCTGAGGAGGGAGGAGGCCTCTGAAGGGGTGGGACCTGTCCTGTCCTGAGAAGGCCAGTCTGAGAGGCAGGCTCTCAGATACTTATGTTAGGCCCAAGGTGGGAATATTCCAGAATTATCCTTAGTTAAGAAGCTTCTTTTGGCCCCTGTTGTAAAGAGGAGACAATGTCCCAGAGGGCCCTTATCCAAGGTGGTGATCTCATTTGCAGGGTGGGGCCTACGTGGTGAAGCTGCTGGAGGAGTATGCCACGGGGCCAGCTGTGCTCACCGTCGTGCTGATAGAAGCAGTTGCCGTGTGCTGGTTCTATGGTAAGATGCTTCCTCCCACCAGCCACAGTCCTTTCTGTGGACATCAGCCCATAGCCACCAGGATAGAGAAGGGCTGACTTCATGAAAGGACAGGGCGTGTCACCTCCCGGTGGGTCTGTAGGGGAAGCTCAGCTGAGTGTCTTCTTTGGAAGCACATCATCTTCCCTTCCGTACTCTCGGCAGCAGATTGCTCAGACTGCTCGTAGCCTCGGGAGGACACGTCTTCCTTCTGAGTTTAAATGTTTCCCCAGTGGAGACAGGCTGGAGCGGTTCCCTAGAGCTCACCCACGGTGGAGGCTTAAGACCCTACCTGGCCCTAAGAACGGGACCGAACACACAGAACTAGTGCACAGTGGCTGCATCTGCAGAGTGGATCGTATCCTGCTGTTCTGTAGAGTGGCCCTCAATTTAAGTTTCGCAATTAAGAGCTCCCTCCAGAGCCCTGAGACAGAGTTTAGGAGCTTATCTTCTAGGGGAGAGGCAAGAACGTTCCTGTTTGGATTGTCTGCCCTGGAAAAACCTGCTCTGACCCTGGGATGGAATCTGATAAGGATGAAACCACCAGGAGCACAGAGAGTGAGCTGACGTGGGTCCATGGGCAGGGGTCCCAGGAGCCCCTGGGTGGGGGTGGGAGTGGGGAGGACTCAGGCAATTGAAGTGAAGACAACCAGGTTCAGAGATGCCTCTCTTCATCTTTAAAATCAAGAAGTGATTACTTCATTCTGAAAATGTATTTATTTTCCTAGTTTCTATGCTAATAAAACAGTGTTAGCATGTTTGTCATTAAGCATAATATGACGAAGGGATCCCCATATTTTGAGTGGCACGTGAGTCCAGCCTTTTAAGATGAAGCCCTCCCCCCTCCTCAGCAATTCAGATGGCAAAATTCAAGTGCGTGACTCACTGGAGACCTGCGCCAGATCTTGCTGGGCGCACTCAGGGAGGCAAGCGCAGAGCAGCCTCCCTGCCGCTTCTCGGTTTCTCACCAGAGTCCCACTTCCCAGTTCTGCACCAGTTACTTTTATGGAAGAACCTTGACCACGAACTGGCAGTTACCTGGGCCGTACTGTGGTTGAAATTTTCTCTTGGGAAATTTTCCGTGCATGGCTACATAGTCAAAGTCAGTCTCTGTTGAGCAGATCTATCATTTCTAAACAAAATTTAACTTCCTTTTCTAGAGTAACAGTAAAATCAAATAAATGCTGAGATCTTAGAAAGGCAGTGTGGGCACCAAGATAGAGGTTCAGATCCCTCCCCAGATGTCCACCTATCTGCCCACTCTATGTAGAAAGGACATTACTCACTATGAAGTGCAATTCTGTGACAAGTTCCCCATCCCGCTTTCAGAGCAGATTGGCGTCCCAAGCCCCCTCCATGAGAAATTTCAGAGCTGATCCTCTATCTCTGAGAATAAAGGGATCGGACAAACCCTGTCCTCTAGCAGTCAATCAGCCTCTTTCTCTTCCGGACAATTTTAGGCATCACTCAGTTCTGCAGCGACGTGAAGGAAATGCTGGGCTTCAGCCCTGGATGGTTTTGGAGGATCTGCTGGGTAGCCATCAGCCCTCTGTTTCTCCTGGTGAGTTGCCATTTTCCTTCTCTCTCTGGCCCTGGAGAAAGATCCACTCGAACCCTATAAAAAAATAAATGTTATTGAAGTGTAACATATACACAGAAAAGGGTGCGAATCAATGAAATTTTATAAATAGAGCACAGTTTTGTACCCAAAACCATACTGAAAAACAAAAACACGACAGAAGCCCCCCGTGTCCCCTCCCCGTCACTGTGCCACTCTCCTGACGTCTAACACTGTGAAGTCGTTCTGGCTTTAGTTGCCGTAGTGCTAACTCCCCTGCTCAGTGGTAATGACAAATAACATTTACTGGACAGTAAGTGCCAGGCCAGACTCAGTGTAAAACTTACACCCATTGCTCTTTTAATCCTCGCAACAATTCTATGAAGTAGTATAGTTGTAATACCTTGTTTTACATTTAAGGAAATTGAGGCTTAGAGATGTTAAGTAAAAAGTCCCAGGTCACATGACAAGAACCACTGAAGGCCCGGGAAGGATTTACTGTTGCTCATGAGGCCCTGGGAGGGGCCCTAGTAATTCTGTGTCCCTTTTCTTAAAGATGCCCCACGCAAGGGTTCTCAAGCATGACCTGAATCAAAAGTAGAATCTATTTATTGCCAGAGGACCTGGGTGAGAAAGTTCAGTTCTAAGGATTGCCCATCTGCCAAGCCATATTCAGTGTTTCATTCTTGTTGCCCCTGTCCCTACATTCCCTCCTGGTGTCATCCTGAAGGAGATGTTTGCCCAAAGATGGAAGAGCGCCCTGCTAACATCCCAAGTGCGCTCAGAGGCAGCCTGGGGTGAAGTGACGCCGTGCACACAAGCAGGGACCATGTCCTGTTCTTTCATTTATCTGTAATTTCAATTTTTATGGAGGGGGGAGCCTTTTTGATCTTTCAGAGCCAGAAACTTTATTAGACTTCCTTCAGTCTAGCCCCAGCTTGTTTGGAGTGTCTGGACCATCTGTTTCTCTTAGATCATCTCTGCCTTTGGCACCCAGCGGTGCCTTCCCCCTTTTTGAAAGCAAAAAGCCCTTTTCTGTGATTGGTTTGACTTTCTCGGGGCGGCCCTTTATTTTTTTATGCTTTTTATAGCGCACGTTAATCTGTGGGATGAGTGATAGGCTCGCCTTGCCTTTGCAGTGCTGCATGTGCCCCCCCGGAACCCCTCCTGGACTTGCTTACCGTCCGCAGGACTGTGGAGGTTTCTAAAACCAAAGCGCACCCGAGCAGCAGGGAGCCTCGGGGCCTCGGGGCTCCCATGCGTGTGCTGGGCCCCGGCATTGCCCTAGGTCTTGGCCCAGTAGTTCCCTATTACCTTATCAACTCCCCGTTGCTTTTAGATAAATTAAAAACATATATATTTTTAAATCCAGAAATTTTAGTTGTTTTCAGTGAGAGGGTTAGTCTGAATCACCTAGCCTGCCATTATTAGAAGCAGAAGCCCTGACATAAATGGGTTATTAATTTATACTATTATTAGTGCTTCTCGGTAATCTACTTAAATCCTTTCGTTTGTTTTCCAAAGGAAGGAGAGACACACTGGATTAGTTCCTTGAGGGAAGAAGTCATGTTTGTCTCCTCCACACAGGGAGGAAACAATGTCCAGAGCTGAAATTCGGGAGAGGCAGCCGAGGCGTTCAGCATGGACATCAAATTGAAGGGGGAAGGGGCACCAAAAATCTCAGTGATCAAGAGAAATGCTATTTTAATGCAATATTTTTTAAAAATCAAAATTAATGCAGAAAATGTCCCTGATGAACAAAATAGCAACATTCTAAATAGGGACAGGATCCGACCCTATACCTCACCCACCTTACCCTAATCTAGCCCTGTCGCATTCTGGCTTTTTAACACATTGCACTCGAATATTGTTTATCTCGATGACTGAAATTTTGCGCCCCCACCCCCTGTTAAGTGCTGGGCCCGAGCCGAGTGCGGGCATGTCTCGCCCTAACCCCGGCTCCGGGCTTTTACTCTTCTCATTTCTGTGAAGCGCTGGTTGTGCAGCAGACTGGGTGAACTCTTGCTGTGCTGTCAGTGAGTTTGGTGCCCAGCAAAACCCACGCACAGACCTGGGTTCAAGCACATTACTCATAGTTCCTCTGATGTGCACTTTACTCACTTCCCCTAAAGGCAAGTGCTCCAGGGCACGACGAAGAGGAGGCTAGTCTGTCTTCCACTTCTGGGTTTACTTAACAGATCCCCTGCTCTGGGCTTTTTAAGGCTGCTTTAGGTAAACAATGAGTAGCTTACTAAAAATATTCTTTTTCACTGAAGCCAAGTTACAAAAAAAGAAAATATTGTATATGAGCAAGGAGAGGCTGGGACATGCAAAGGGGTGTCTGATGCAACCCATACCAGCCTTGACAAGAGCCTGGGGCCTCCCTGAGCTGCACTGGGTTTCACACCCAACATCAAGATGAGATGCAGAGATGGCTCCTAACCAGACTCCCCCTTTCCCTGTTCCCAAACTATCTTCCTTAGTGGCTGAGTCTGGGGCTGAGGAGAGTAAGTCCAGAGAAAGGCCTGTGGTTGGCTGGGCTCCTGTTTTGAAAGCTGCCTCCCGGACTTAGGATAACACTGCTGGGAAGATGGATGTGTGTTTAACCGTGTCCCATTTTATTACCTGCAGACAAAGAAAAAAAAGATATAAATAGATGTTTAACCACACAAATAATTTACATTACTGTCTTCTTTATGACTATGAAATAAAATAAAATTAAATCAAGAGCAATAACTGTTTCGGCACAGTGGTTACTAGGCAAAAACCGATATTTACGCTCTCTGGAAACCAAACTAAAATAAGAAAACTCATAAACTGAGTGTTGAGAGCACACCATGGAATATTCCTTGGTCAAAATTTTCACTGAATATTCAAGTAAAAAATGTATTAAGCTGCTTCTCCCTGCCATTTTTCCTTTCATTAAGAGGGCCTGAGCCAAGGGCCGGGGGAAGGGGACAGAAGGGACACATACCCAGGAGCCGAGTCCTCCTTGGGCCTTGAGAACCTTAGTATCTCTCCTGGACTTAGGTACCTTCCCTCTGACAAAAGACAATCACAGCCCAGGAATGCAGGAGGAAATGAAAGCAAAGCAGAGAGAAGTAGGAAGCCCTAGGCCTGGCAGGGGCTGTGGAGGGACCCCCAGCTCATTCCTCCCCGATCTGATAAGAGGGACCCAAACCACTTCTGATGGATGCCAGTCTCTTCCGCTTTGCCCTGAAGTGGGAACTGTAACTTCCTTAAATAGCATTCTGAAGTCTTTGCATCCCCACTGTGGAGGTTAAGGTAGGGAGTGGGGAGGAAGAATCAAGATACACACCTGGCTTTTTTATAAATCAATGAATTTTGTGTGTCAGAGTTCAGTTTAAGATATGTTACATTTTGGGAATTTCCTGAAAGTATCTTAGCTTTACATTTGGTGTTTGTGGTATCAAAACTGTCTCTAGCTGCACAGATATCATTAAGATTTCTGATGTTTCTTGGAATTTGTTTTAGTTCATCATTTGCAGTTTTTTGATGAACCCGCCACAGCTGCGACTTTTCCAGTATACTTACCCTCACTGGAGTGTCATCCTGGGTTACTGCATAGGAACCTCATCTTTCATCTGCATCCCCACATATATCACATACCGGCTGATCATCACTCCAGGGACACTGAAGGAGGTATGTGCTAGTGTGTGTGTGTCTTCAGACTGGTAATTGTTTGGGGAGAAAAGGGTTCTCTTGTTATCTTCCATTCACAGAAGATAGGTCCATCACACCAAATTCACCTTATATATTTCTATAACATACACTGCGAAGACCTCTAAAGGCTGTCACTGTCACCTTATGGCATTTCCCATAAACCTCAAATACAACAGCAAAGGAGTGAGCTGGTCATCGGGGAGCGTGGGGTATATGTAGCATCCTAAACTTACCAGATAACTGTGTTGCCTACTGCTTGCCATTGGCATGGACATCAAATCGGTGGTGTCTGGGGTGCTACACAAATTTTGATTTAAGTAGAGATTATGGTGGAAAATGTCCATGGTCATTTTTCTAATAGCAATGTAACAAGGGCTATTTTGAAACTCATCACTAAATAGGATGTTGCAATAATATCATAGTTCAAGCTCAAGCCACTGGAGTAAAAAGTAAAGTTGCCATTATAGCAAGACTCATCTCAGTAGTGAATAATGGGCTGTAAAAAATTTAATAACAGAAACTTAAAATTTGTATAAAATTTTATATATTTTCAAAGCATCTTCACGTAGATGATCCCATTTGGTTACCAAGATACCTCATGAGGTGGCTGGGCAGGTATTATTACAGACAAAGATACTGAGAGAAATAATGCTCCTCAAAATGTCCGTGTTTCAGTGACTTGTCCAAGGACACATAGTACAGGAACGTTTAGTCTGCTGATTCCTGGCCCGGGGCCCTTTCACTTTAGGCACAGTTTCTCTTTTGTTCCCAGTTTCCCATTAGTAGTTTGCTAATGTAGAAATTGGCACTAGAGGTTAGGGAGAGATGAGTTGTCTTTTTTTTTTTTAATCCTCACCTGAGGATATATTTACTGACTTTAGAGGGAGAGGGAGAAATGGGGTTGGGGAGAGACACCGGTGTGCGAAACATCAATGGGTTGCCTCCTATATGCACTTTGATGGAGGATCAGACCCACAGTCTTTTTGTGTAGGGGACAACACTCCAACCAACTGAGCCACTCAGCCTTGGAGAGCTGCCATTTTTTATCCTTTGTTGCTAGAATTAGTAGTTCAGGTCACTTAAAAGTCTGTGAGTGGGCGCTTTGTAGGGGATGTGTTCAAAAGGGAAGAGTGGTACTTGGGGAAAGCAAGAAGGGACTGTGTTCTATAATGACCTGAGAACTGAGACAGGCTGGTCTGTGGACTCTTAGAAGCAGAACTCAAACATGAGACCAACACACTCATTTTCTTGAAACATTTTGTAAGAAACGTGAAGTAAGAGAACATGAGACAATTTAGCCTCAGCTCTTCCTGAGAACTGAGTTCATTTCTTTTTCCAAAAAGGAAAACTGAATTCTCGGGGAACAGAACTCTGAAAGGACTTAGTAATTTCCCACACCCAAACCAGTCCTGTAATCACTTCATTCCTCCCAAATGGCCTTGAACTCTGGTATTGCCCAAAACACATGCTCAGAGCTAGAGTCATTGAATTTGTTTCTTCAGGTTGTCCTTTGTGGTTGTCATGATGGTCCACTGGTTCTACTGACTCAAACCTGGAGGCCAAGGTCAGGGGTGGGAACTCAGGTTAATAAATGTCAGTATTCTTTGGTCACAGACTATACCTCGAATCTTGGTCTTCTTTCTTGCAAATTACCCCTGCTGGCCACAAGGAATTACCACCCAAAGGTATATAATTAACAGCTCAGGTCCATTAGTAACAGAGGTAAGGCTGATTGTAGAGCCATCATGATACAGCTAGTCAAGGAGGGAAAAGACCTACTCAGCTTGTGGCAAGTTGTTCACCTTCCCTGGGCTGCAGTTTCTTTATCTTTAAAATGTGCCCATTGGACTGGATTAACATTTCCCAAATGTTAATGTAGTGTAAGGAGCAGTAGTTCCATGGGATATCAACAGGCAGTACTGCTGGCGGAAAAGGTTATGTAGTCAAAAGTTTTGGAAAATGATGGATTAAGCAAGTTAAATATGTTTCTTTACTGTGGGATTTCTCAAAAGCCTTAATGTGCCCATGTGCATGCTTAATCTCCTGTAGGGTTAAAGTATGCCATGTTTTCTGCCAAGAACATCAAGGGACTATAATTCTTCATGAATACCATACTTGATGGTCCGTAACATTCTATGAGAGAGGGAGGCTTCATATGAAATTTTGATATGGTTAAAAAAAAAAAAGACTAAGAGAAAGGTAATTTCTTAACTCTTTTGGGCTCTGGCCATACACAAGGTTGGAGTCTGAGGAGTGAACCACCACTAGTTTGGAGGATATCATATTCACCTGCAGCTCGGAATTCTTGAGGTTGACGTCATCAATTCAGGCCCTTCAGAGAAGTCCCTGGTACTCTGCACAAAGTTCCAGGTCCCTAATAAGTAAGCGTCCAACAGTGATCCATTTCTTAAATTATCCAGGGTTGGCAAATTTTAAGAGCAATAGTAGTCTGGCAACTGAAATGGTTTCAAACTATGAAAACAAAGGGGGAACCAGCAGCCAAAATGGCAGCAGAATGGGTGGGTGGGGACCAGGGCACAAAAAAACAAATACATGTTCTACTTTACAGTGTAATTCATCATGGACCCTGCCTCCACCGCACCCCTTAGTGCTCTCTTCTACTTCACAACACTTTTAGACTAGTTAAGAGTGATCTGAGTCCAGTTCCCAATTAGCAAGACATAATTCTGTGTAATCAGGTTACACATTCATCTGTGGGGAAGGATAGTTTGTGAAATGTTGCTATGACTTTACATGTTAACATAGCTGATGGGGACTGCAGCAACTCCTTTTAAATGGGTTTCCAGTGTGAGATTTCGGTGTTTGAACATTAAGGTCATCAGGAACACAACATGTAAAATTTTGTGAATTTCACTAGGAGAATTGAACTTTTTGAATTCCCTAGGCCCTGTTCCTTAAAGAACGAATTTCCAGAACTAGGAAATAAAAAAAGTTGAGAACTAACATACTTTTCAATCCAAAATAAAAAGGGTACTTTAACTAGAGTTTCACCTGAAATCAGTAAATTAAAAGATGCTTTCAGATCCACTTTGCCTGCTTACCACTCAGAAAGACTTTGCCATCAAAGACTTTACAGAGCAACTTAATATTTTTCTAAGCCTCTGCAGCACTGCTGCTTTTCCTTCTCAGCATCCCAGAGCTGCTTCATGTCACCCTGATGCTTTTATGAGGCCGAATGTACATTTCTTACACAATCCTGATCATATTTCAGATCTGTCTTAACGTGTCTGCGCACCTCAGCTGTTTCTAATGTAAAAATTCTCAGCCTTTTCCCTGTGATGAGTACTATGTCAGCATGAGATCAGGAGTGATTTCAATGGTCACATCTTTTTATATGTAATTATGTGATGATTTGCACCCTTGTGTGAACTCACCCGTACTCCTTGACAGGTGGAGTCATTGAGTCAGTAACATCCTGACTCTTCCATGGCTGATGGCACCATGCACTGTCCCTGTAGTGTGTATGCAGGCCTGTGGGGAGGGTGTCAGAATCTAGCACTCACTCTGCTCCCTAAGCCCTGTGTGGCCATGTGAAACCTCCTCCTTCCAGAAAAAAAGATGAGTTTTCCCAGCTCATCAAAGGCATGTGATAGGCCAGCAGATGTTCTATTGAAGGCTCTTCATTTCCTCCCATTAGTGATACAATGACTTGCATAATTAGTTTATAGATGTTTATGGTTCCTGAATATTCCATTTTAATTCACACTTGAGAATGAATAAATTGGTAATTCCTTTCTTAAGGAAAGTCAATGAGACAATTCCAATTTAATATTAAATGTCATTAAAATGCTAAACTGTTTTAATATTAATGTTGAAATATTTTTCAATATTGTTAAATTACAAGAATGTTTATAACATCCTATTTTCTTCCCAACAGCGTATTATTAAAAGTATCACTCCAGAGACACCAACGGAAATTCCCTGTGGGGACATCCGCTTGAATGCCGTTTAAAACTCTTCAATGAGAGGAAAATGGCTCCCCAAACCTCTTCCTCCAGTTCTCACAAGTCACGCCTCGCCTTCTTCCTCCAAGTCAACACTTTTCTAGCTAAACATGACAATGGAAAGGCCGTCTTCATAGAGACACAGTCCCAAAAGACTACGGTGCCCAGACACTTAAAGCCCCCAGCCACGTCTTTCTGGGAAATCTCCTGGACATTTACCACGTTAGACTCTGTGACGCAGCTGAACTGGACTGTTTTGGATGCATGAGGGTGTGTATGGAGGTGATTAAAACCACTGTATAATCGGTTGGGATTAGGTTTAGAATCAAGTCTGTGAACGTCTCCTGTATCATTTCTCCTTATGATCATTGGTATCCGACATCTGTTTCCTTCTAAAGTTTTCATCGTTCATGGATGCATAAACTGTGTAGGAGAAAACAGGGATGCTGTCTTGCTAGCCACATATTTTTCTGAGTAGCGGGGAATTCTGTAGCCGGGTCTACTAGAGCTCTATGAGCCATGTGCTGCTGTAGAGTCAAGAGAGGAAGGTGTAAGAAACATGTACACGTGCGTGTATGTCTGTGTGTGCTGTTGTTTCAGTGTGTGCTTATCTTTATTCCAATACTTTGAGTCCATTACGAACTATTTGGATTTCCCCTAATTTTTCTTACATTAATCAATTTACCTACTTAAATGTGTATGTATGTTATTATTTGAAGAGTATAATTACTACAACATGCTCTGCTACTTTCTTCTTTTCCAGGGACACTACTTGAGCCCACACATCTTCCCTTATGGGGCGGCCTTTAGCATTTGCTGAACTTTACTCTCATCTTCCTGTCTTTTTTGGCTAAACATTTAGTTTAGTGTTCCACAGGCAAATCTGGCTTACTTCATTAGTCACTGTGGCTTCACCATAACTACTTTGAAGATGGATATTGACAAATGCATCTCCAGGGTTCGGTTGGCTGATTTAATCTCTGTATACTTCAAATAGCTTGAGTTTGACGGTTGAGGTTACTTTGCTTTGTGAAGAAAGGATAAATCTAGTTCTCACATATTGGGTACATACATTTGGCATCCTGACCTAAGCCAAGGTCATCCTCAATCAGAAAGTAATTGGAGAGTTTGGGATAGCCTTAAATGAACACTCCTCCCACCACCCCACCACCCCCAACTGTTGGACCTTTCTTGGTTGACTACCAAGATTGTGAGCACTCCAGATAATTTTCAAGACTGAGTCTAAGTAAGGCTGATGGGTCGGTTAAATGAATAACCTTTCAAATTCCACATACTGCCCTTAATACAAATCAAGTAAACTTGACCTTCAGGGCTTATGGCTCTCAGGTGAATGGGCAGTGAAGCAAATTTTACCTTGTGTGAGATTTCATCAAAATCTTAAAAGCAATAAAGCGTAGTCAATGATAAAACAACTCAATTATCTAGTTCCGTATCACTTCAGTCCTATATAAAAATCAAATTCCATTCTAACAACCTTATAGAAAGAAGATCCATATAGCAGAGGACTGGTTTTATTCATTTATAGTTCTTCCTCCTTTGGCCTCCTTTTCTCAACAACCTACCTGGCCTTCTTGTATTCCCCCTATATTCTTCTATTTCTGATTCTTTGCTTTTCCCAACAGGATATTTTTTTTCTCCTTATAGAGGATAGTGGCGTAGTTTTCCAAAATATTACAGGAAAAGAGGAGGGGGATTAAAAAATATTCTATACTGACCTACCTTCATTATCTTCCCTCTTTTATTCTTTCTTGCTACCTAATTTCCGTTCTCTTTGCTTTCTAACATGCTTAAAGGTGAGGGTTATATAACGGGCAGCATAATCAGTGTCAATAGCTTTGCAAATTTTAAAACTTGATTTGGATATGGATTCTCACCACCCTGCACACTTTTTCTCCAAAGATTTTTTTTTAAAGCACCTTTTCAAGCAGAATTAAAAAAAAAAAGTTTTGCCAATACAGGTGTTAAGGGGAACATATACTTATTTTGAAAAGTTTTCAAACTTAACTAGAGTTTAAAAAGCCCCAAAATCTCTGTTCTGCATAGTTTGCATTTACTTGGCTCCTGTTTATCAATACTACATGGGTTTCTAAAAAGATTTTATTTGTAGAGACGGGGGAGGGAGAGAGAGAAACATCAATGTGGGACAGAAACATCGATTGTTTGCCTCTCACACACCCCTAACTGGGGACCTGCCCCGCAACTCAGGCATGTTCCCTGACCTGGAATCAAACTGGCACCCTTTCGGCTTGCAGGATGACACCCAACCCATTGAGCTGCACCAGTCAGTGATACATAGATTTATTTTTTAGAGAAAGACTTAAGAATAGGTAGACAGACTTTAAAATAATCTTCTAAGACATTTACATCTAATTTAGCATTTACATAAAAGTAAAAATAAAAATGGAATTGGTTGTGAAGTTACTTAAGTACTGAAGTTAATTTTTTTTCTGCTGGTATTAAGAAATACCCAAGAAATAGGCAAGGCACAAGACAAAGGCATGGAGGTGATTCAATTGATTGAGGTTGTTTCCCCTGTTGATATGCAATGAAGTGCAAGGAATTAAATTCCCTTCCAGAAAACTTATAACCCATTTACAACTCATTCCATTTTTTTTGCATGGAATACATATAGCTTGTAACCTAAATTCATTGCCCTAGTTGCCCTATCTAGAGATGGGTGCAAATATCCTGACAAATCCAAAGTCAAATGAATAGCTCCCAAATCAAACAATGAAATATCAAAATAAGGTGAGTTATTCTGTAAGATGAGTCACACCCTCACCAGCCTCTTTTTACTAAGCTGGTTAATTGGTGTCGCCCATCTCAAAAATGAATTTCCACTTAACTCCCATCCCCACCCCACCTCTTAAAAGGGAGACTCTTCTCCTAGAATTAGAATTGTATTCTTTCTGATAAGTAGGAAAAACTGACCTGATTTTTCTGTCTGTTGTATAATTGCTTTGGAGTTCACTGTCAAAGCAAAGGTTAAAACTATGTAATGCAATGACTAAACTGTGCTGTTCTCAGACATCTTAGACAGTGGTTAGTTACCCAATGGTATAATCCAAGCCTGGTTCCTTTCTCAGCATGTCTCTTTAATTCATAAATCAACAGTTGGTGCTTAAGATACCATTAAACAGAGCAGTAATCAGAGGGTATTTTCATTATCTCCTCATCCTGTTTTTGGTCGGGGGCCAGTGGAGGAGTAGCAGGTTCCTCACAGAAACTATGCTACAACCTGTCATCCCCATAGGTGATGTAATAAAAGCAAAAGCCATATGCTAAGTGGGAAGAACTTGTATATTTTAAAGTCATGGAGGTCACACATTATTTAAAATGCACGGAGAGTTACAAAAAAGACTCTAAATTAGAAAGGTGAGCTTAGATGATACTTGCTTGAGAAGCATGTTAGAGAATGAAATTTATAAATCCAAATATTATGAAAAAAGAATGTTCATACCGGGAATATCCCTAAAGTGTAGAAAGCTTTTCTGGTCTTCCTGAAACAGTTTGAATTTTTCCTTCAACATCAGAGATAGGTCAATGATATTTATTAAAATCTGCTGTTTAGTTATTTAGTTCCATGGAAGGACTATTTTAAAGTTCTAATTTTTTCATACTTTCTGTAGTATCACCCTTTTCCTTCATTGCTTAACTGTCTCTAAATTTTAATGAGAGAACAGTTGAGATAACTACATTAGAGGCAGAAACACACCTCATGACCAAGCAAATGTCTCTGCTCTTCTTAGGATCTGGAAATTTCTAAAGAAAGGTGAACTTAAGCTTTATTTCCTCTACTAGGATAAAATAACACTCCTTGCAATTGGTTTAGTAGGCATTTCCCACATTGAAAAAGATAAATATTTTAGGATGAGATTGTAAATATGTCTGTTCTTTTGTTCCACATAGTTGTGATCTATTCAGTATTATTTTGACATTAGGTGTTTCAAAACAACTAACCTTACAACAGGAGAGCCTTTTTTGGGAAATTACAACATATTTTGATTGGAATTTCAGGTGGTATTTCTTTTACCAACACATTACAAAATCTACATCAAACTGCTGGTCTACCACCAATGCAGGTTTTTCAAGAGGAGGAGTTACCCAATCTTTATGTTAAAACATCTAAATTTCCATAGAGCATTTGCTAACTTTAAAAAAGGTATTTTGAAAGATTATTTTTATTTGAACTCTAGAAGTGTACCTTCTCTTAAGAAAACTTGACATATGAAAAATGCATATTTTAAAAGATAAAATTGGGGACTTGAAAAAAGAATTTGCAGTTGTTTCTCCAATGGTATTTAAAATATGACTTGATCTACAAATAATTTTTCAGGATACTTTGTGTGTTGGACAATGAGTGCTTCAAATTCTATATTACAGTTAATTGAATTATTTGCATGGTATTTCTTTTCCCTCATTTTACTTTCTTCTTTCACAATACTTAACAGCTAAGTACCATATTTTGCCATGTAAAATGTGTGCCTATGGTTTTGGCCCAGACTTTCTGAAAAAAAGTCTTAATTTTTAATTCAATTTTTATTCATTTATGTTTAGAAACACAACTGATTTATCATATTCCAGGATATTATTTTGCATATGAGTATCATTGCTTTCTAGTTACACATTCACCACATAAGCATAAATAGAATAATTAAAAACATTTATATAGATATGGAATTAGTACTACCCATGTATAATGCACATCCTTATTTTTCCCTCAAAAATTTGGGTAAAGTGTGTACTATACATGGCAAAATACAATAAATTTCTTCCAGTATTCCCCTTTTGTCAATAGTGGTAAAATGAAAATCACCAATGTTATCTTACATATGAAACATTTTATTTTTAAACTTTAGCAGAATTAAACATGTTTTATTTGTATAAAGAGCCCCCTTTTTTAGTGCATTGAATGCCTCCCTATATTCATTTATGCAGCAATTTAGTCATAAATGCTCCTGGTTAGATTGTAAGACATCCGTAAATGTCGTATGTTGTGAACTATTATTGTACCTATTAACTCTAAACATCATGATAAATAGATTTGTTCAGTCTCCTTTAAAAAGGAACTTCTGAATGCTTAAGTTTAAAATAAAAATCTTAACTATATATTGTCAAAATATTTAGGATCCCCCAAAATATCACTGTATGTCATTTGCAAATATTTAGCATCAAGACTACCTAGAATTAGAGACATTAAATTTTGGTAAAACGAAATAATTATAATTCTTTGCAATTTGTGCAGAGCTTCAACTTATAATGTGCTTCCTCATATATCATCTCATTTTACTCTCAGATGTCTGGGTGACAGGTGTTATTTCCCCAATTGGCAGATGAGGAGCCTGAGGCTCAGAGGGGTTAAGTAATTTGCCCAGGTTCACACAGCTGAAAAGTTTCAAAACAGGTCTAGGTTTTCTGATTGCTGGCCAAAGGATTTTTGCGTCTTTAAAATCATCTTTATAATCATCATCTATCTTTAAAATCATCTATAAAAGCCTAAATACACAGATCCTAAATTCAAAAAGGAAAATCATGAGGGATATATTCTCAACAAAGACATGCATTCTCCTACATAACCACAACCACCATAAAATCAGGAAAATAACTTTGATACATTACCACCATCTAACCTCAGACCCCACTCAATGTCCTTTTAGCAAAAGGATCATTCCAGAATCATACTTTTCATTTAGTTTCATGTCTCTTTTTTCCTTCAGTCTGGAAAAGTTTCCTCGTCTTTTCTTGACTTTCATGAACTTGACACTTCAGATTACAGGCCAGTTATTTTGTTGAATGCCCCTCAGTTTGATTTGATGATCGATTCCTCATGCTTAGATTCAAGCTGTGTGTTTTTGGCAGTTGTCTTGAGAGTAAGGTATTCTCACGGCACGCTATTGGGAGAACAGTTTGACTTGTCCCTGTACTAGTGACATTAACTTGAATCACTCAAGGTAGTGTCTGCCAGGCTTTCCACTGTATTCTCTCCTTTTTGTACTTATTTTGAAGGGAAGGACTACTCTGAGGCTATTCAAATATCCTGTTCTTCATCTAGGTTTCAATTACTTTTTATTTTTTTACAGGTTATTTTACTATTATTAGTTTCAATACTCAGATTGTCCCATACTTAGCCAGTGAGGGTCCTTTAAAGCTGGCTTTTGTGTCCTTTTGCTATGTCCCTGTAATTCTCGGAAAACTTCCTTATCTTCTGGAGTAAGATATCTCAATAACTTACACTTTCTCTGCCACAGCCAATTCTCCGAGCAGCCCTGATTCCTTTTAGTGAAGAATGTATTTAAAAACCAGGATCTAGGTGCTAGGCTATGCTCATTGCTATTGGGGTGTCACTGATACCAAACTAAACTTTTAGTTCTGGTCAGAACTAAAGTGTGTTTGTGTATGTACACACATTTGCATCTACAATTATTTCTCTATCATGAAAACTATGCCTGGCTGGTGTGGCTCGGTTGGAGAATCATCCTGTGAACTGAAAGGTCATGGGTTCAGTTCCCAGTAAGGGGCACATGCCTGTCTTGCGGGTTCAGTCCCTGGTCAGAGGCAGCAGATGGATATTTCTTTCCCTCTTCCCCTCTCTCTAAAAACAAACAAAAAACCCCTGCTTAATCCAACTTGTTTATTCCAGTTCAGGGTCTTGGGTGGTTGAAGCCTATCCCAGCAGCTCAGGGCAGAAGAGGGGAACCAAGCCTGGACAGGATGCTGCTGTTCCACTGCAGGGTTCACACTCACACACATCCACTCATTCAGACTGGGGCAATGTAGACACGCCAACTCAAGTAGCATGCACATCTTTGGGATGTGGGAGGAAACGGGAGTACCGAGAGAAACACCACACACACACGGGGAGAACAGCAAACCACAGAGTGGCTCTGGTCAGAAATCAAGTTTTTTCCTCATCAATGGTATAAAAAGACACTGAATGAAACATTAGTCAAAGACCTGCTGTTATTAGTTCATCTGCCATTGGCAGCATATATGGCTTAGAACTGCTCCACAACCTCATCAACACTTGGATTGTAAGTCTCTACACATTTTTGCTATTTCTGGTGGATGTATAATGGTATTCATTGTGGATTTAATTTGAACAAATTTCCAATCACTTCGGAGTCTATTTACCATCCATATGGAAAACAATCTTATTATACCACACACACTAATTCATTCCAATCTCTATGGCAGATCTAAATGTAAAAAGGAGACAATATTGCTTCTGGAAGTGTTGTCCAGAACTTTCTGCAATCATAGAAATGTTCTGTATCTGCATTTCCCTCTACAGTAGCTACTGGCAACATGTGGCTATTGAGCACTTTGAATGTGTCTAGTGTACTGAAAAACTGATACATTTTATTTAACTTTTGTTTAACTTTATCAAAATTAAAGATTTCTGTTCATTAAAAGATATCATTAATTGCAAGCAACACTCTTTGACAGGTGATCAAAACTGACACAATTTGAGCTTGCTATAGGAATAAGGTCTAACCTATTCTGGTACTTTATCTTCTAAGAGACAAGCTGTTATAGAGACATACAGTGTTTAGAAAAAAAAAAGATGCCATTAAGAGAGTGCAAAGATAAACGATCTCTATCCTGAATATATAACAAATCAGTATAGGCAAAAGAAACAGACTCTTTTAAAAGGAGCTATCCATATGCTAATAAATATGATAGTCATTAAAGGAACTACAAAATAAAACCATGAGATATCATCCCACCTACGAGAATAGCTAAAATTAAAAGACTAGATGACAAAAGATAAAAAACAGGTATAAGCAAGAATGTGGAGCAATTGGAACTCTCACACATTGAGTATACTTCGGTACAATTTTGTAAAACTGACAGTATCTACTAAAGCTTATGCATACCCTATGGATGAGCAATTCCATTCCTAGGAGTCAAACAAAACATACAATTGTACATACCAGAAGACAAGTACAAGACTAACCCCAAACAAGAAAAACACTCCACGTCCATCAACAGCAGATGGATAAATACTAAACAATCTAGAAAATAAACCTATGGTGTTAAAAGTCAAGGGGTCGGGGGAGTGGGCTGGGGAGGGGCTTGAGGGCAGTTTCTGTGTAAACTATATACTCATGATATGTGCACTTTCTTTGTGCATGTCATAGTATAATTTTTTAAAGATTAAGAATGTTCTGGCCCTGGCTGGTGTGGCCTAGTGGATTGAGTACCGGCCTCCAATCCCAAAGGTCACCGGTTTGATTCCTGATCATGGCACATGCCTGGACTGTGGGCCAGGTCTCCAGTTAGGGGTGTAGAAGAGGTTACTGATTCATGTTTCTCATGCATCGATGTTTCTCTCCATCTTTCTTCCTTCCTTCCCCTCTCTAAAAATAAATAAAACCTTAAAAAAAAAAGAATATTTTAACTTGGCACAGATTTGTATGTGGAAATTTGTTGTATCAAATAGAGCTTTTTCACTATGGTGGCAGGAATCTAATTCAAACTAGCCCAACAGAAAAGGGAATAGTATCGGTCTGAGTATCTAAAATTATATATATGCCCATCAGAATCAGAGATTCAAAAGCAATCATTAGGTCTTTATCTCTCATTTCTGCTTTCTTTTGTGTGGGCTTTATTCTGTCAAGCAGTTGGACACTCATTCTCCCATGCAACTCTACGCTTACCTCATTTTCACTATTGTCAATGCTAATGGGGAAAACATTTTTAGTTCTGGCAAATCTCAGAACTGGCCTAGCTTGAGTCACATACTTTTCCTGGAGCCTATGCAGCCCCATTTGAATCACGAGAAGAGTAGTGAAGGGGTACTTTCCCAAGGGAAATCAAGGCATTGTTCCCAGAAAAAGGGTGAAGGAATGCCAGAGAGACAAAAACACCTATGTATCTGGGGAAGAAGACAGAAGAAACCCTTAAGTTGCAGCTCTTCCCTGAGTTATGTCAAACTTAGTTAATAAAATACACTTGCCCCTTGAACAATGCAGGGGTGAGGGGGTTAGGGGATTCAACCTCCCATACAGTCAAAAATTCATGTATGACTTTTGATGCCCTCAAAATTTAACCACTAGTATACCCTACTGTTGAATAACTAACAACACAAAAGGTCAATTAACACATATTTTGTATGTGGCTCACTGGACTGAGTGCCAGCCTGTGAACCGAAAGGTTGACAGTTTGATTCCCAGTCAGGGCATGTGCCTGGGTTGTGGGCCAGGTCCCTAATTGAGGGCGTGTAAGAGGCAACTGGTATATCTCTTGGACATCGATGCTTTGCTCCCTTTCTCCCTCCTTTCCCCTCTCTCTAAAAATAAATTTAAAAAAATCTTTTAAAAAATCATAAAGAGAAAATATTTAGTATTGAAAAAAACTATATATAATTGGACTCATGTAATTCAAACCTGTGTGGTTCAAGGGTCAACTATATGTAGCTTGCCCTAGCTAAACCATCCAAGCTGCTTTGTGAGTCTCTGAACCACTGGGAGAGGGTAATCGACAGCTTCTTACCAGATCCCTTAGATCAGTCTCTCTCTTCCTAGACTATCTCTTGCAACTATGGTTAACCTTTCCAATATATGGCTCTAGTTATAACAACTCTAACAAAGGAACCAAATTCTGTATCAAAGTTGAAGATTTTTAGCCTGTTAACTCATGGTTTTCCATGATCTCACTCTGTTTCATAGTTACATTACACTACACTACTTTCTCTGTGCATGCCAGGTCAGTACTTTTTAAGTATTTGTCACTGTCTCTGATCTATTATAAAATATTAGGATGTGATACTACAAGCAGTAGCTTTGTTACTTGTCCTTTCTGGCTTTAAAGGTATAGTATTATAAATTTATTTGTAAGTGCTAAATTCGATCCTTAATATAATTTTTTCCTAAAAGTCAATATTCTTATTAAAGTTTATCCTAAAAATAAAACATGGTTAACTCTAAAGTAAGTATGAGAGATAAATAGCACTTTCTTAATGGGACAACCTATTACAGAACTATCTTCTGCATACCATTCATCCATTTCCCATGAGTAAATTATATATACTATTTAATTTCAAATGGTAAGTTTCAAAGACTTGGCACAGAGATTATAATTTTATTTCGATACATAAATGGAAGTTGTAATAAACTGTGTTGTATTTTTTTTTAGTGTATATAAAATAAGACATGTTCAGAAAATAGGCTACCTGGGCCTTTAACTAGCTTCATTTAGGCTAAACATCTCCATGTTTTCACACTTAGCTAAAACTGATTTATGTACTCAACCAATTTACTTTAAGGGTCTCAGAATTTTTTAAAAAAGAGGAATTATGGCATAAATGACATTAGTTTTAAAATAAGAGCATGAACTAAAAGTACAAACATATCACTATTTTTATTTTTATTTAAGCCAAGTATACCTGAGCTAAAAAGTTAGATGTGTATCTATTCATATTTTATAATACAAATTTCAAAACATAAAGTATGACAATATTCTCTATGTTCAAATTTACTTAATTTTACCTGAAACACAGTACTAACAAACAGCCTCTGCAACAAAACCAACATTAGGAAAGTTGTTTAAATTATTTTTTAATGTTTATAGTTGAGCTAATTTTCCTCATAAAGTTCCTACCAGGATTTAGCACTCTTTAGGTTGCTTGAATACAACCAAGAATGTGATATTAAGTAAATATTATGTATCAGTTCAGTCAAACACTCGAGATAAAAGGAGTGACTTCAGACTTAATACTAAACCAAAAATGAATCTTGAAAATATAGTTTACCACTTCTAACCACTCTTTTATATATTCACACAGTATGTTCCAGGAAGTCAATCATCTTCTTTCTCAATATATGTCTTTGCATTAACCCGTGCCATGTGCCTGGCCAAGTACCTGTCTCTAGCTGACATTACAGTTTCTTCATTGCTCCGTTTTGCAAACTTGCTCAGTGTCTCATGCGGTCTCTCTTGTTCCTTGCCAATCTCTTGGCATTCCTCTGTGGTTCTGTGTTTTGCTCCCAGTGATGTTTCAGAACTAGAGAGCTTCTCTGGGTTTCTTTCTTTGTCCTTTTCCAAGTTTCTCATTTTATTGGGTCTTTCCTGGTCAAGAAATCTGTCTTTTGCCCTAGATTTTGGGCTGCTTTCCTTTCTGTCTCGCTTTCTTTCTGAAGACTGAACATTTACTTCTCGTTTTTCTCTTTCTCTGTTTTCATATCTTTCTTTCCTTGCTTTCATATGTTCTTCCTTTTCTTTGCTTTTCTCTTCCTTCTCTCCCCCTTTCTCACTGTGTCGGTCATGATCATTTCGTTGCCTATCTTTTTCTTGTCTTGTAGGGTATTTCTCTCTGTCTTTCTCCTTTTTCCATTCTCTGTCATTTCTTTCTCTCTGGTCTCTTTCCCTCAGTTTATCTTCTTGTTCATGCCTCTTCCAATGGGAATCTCTATGACTGGCCTCTCTATGTCTATGGGAATCTTTCTTTTCTTTTCGGTAATCACGGTCAGTGTAATAGTAGTTCTCCTGGTCTCTGGATTGTCTCTCCTGATGCTTATCTTCCCTTTTCTCATGTCCCCGTGACTGGAAACTTTTTGTGTGGCTTTTGGTTCCTTGTTCTCTTTCTTCACTAGATGACCGTGAGTGGGTATGATTCCTGTGGTGCCTGGAGTCATTCTCAGAGGTCTCTATGCTCTTTTCCCTCCTGCAGTTCACTTTATTATTTCCTTCCGTTTCTTCATCCTCACTGTCATTAGCATCAAAATCACTGTCTGCATCTGGGTTTTCCTCTACTTTCACAACAGTTTGGAGAATGCATTTCTCATGTGGTATTCTGTTCTCTGAACTTACTTCATCGGAATAACCTCTTGATTTCTCTTCCTTTATCCCAGACCTTTAAAAAAAATAGTATAACAATAAATGACACATTATCATTTACAGTAAGCAAAAGAAATGTTCATATAATTTCCTTCAATATTTAAATCAATAAAACTACAATTATATATACTTTCTGATTATCAAGATGTAAAAAGGTGCTGATGTCTATTTACCTTGTAAACATTTGCAAACTAGTTTTTTCGAACCATTCAGAATATTTTCAATATTGGTAGAAGTAAAGAAAATGAGCCCTTCTGTATTGGACCACTAGAACCTTCAGGCAGAGGTCTGCGCTGGAGGTCTGTGCTAAGCATAGACAAAGAAAAATCAGGGAAAGAAAAATATATTCTGGACCTCAGTAGCATTTTCAAAATGGGAAGTTTAAGGAGTGGCTCTTTGTTGGATTTTTATTTTTCTTTCTATAAAAATTAAGAAGAGTCCTGGTAACAGATGAAGATAAATTTTTTCACGGCAAAATGGTGGCAAAAATTTAGTTCTAAATATCACTAAATAAACCCTCTTATGATTAAAAAGGCACCAGCATCTAGATATACTCCTTGGCACCTATCACAGCAAAATGGAAATATGTGAATCTATCCAACTATTACAATCAGTAACACTAAAACTGTTTACATCATCTACACTTTCGCAGGTGATACATATGGTTAATTTATTTACATTACTCACACGTTCATTCTTACCATTTACTCATCATGTTAACAGAGCAACAACTATGGTTTTCCAGGAATTGCTAGTACAACTGTCTTGGCTAAATAATTCACCAATAATTAGGAATTCTTTAGACTCTGAGAAGTGCAACTATTAAGCGACACGGAGTTTCATGGCTGGCGTCAAAACTACCCCAGATGAAACTCTAATAGAAACACAATTTTCTGTTCAAAATCTCAATCTTCAAATATACCTTCTTAGACTCATAAGTTTCATCAATTTTTTAATCAATACCTAGCAGTCAGTGGGTGGAGAAGTATAAACCTAATCCCCTCTCTTTTATTCATTCATTCATTCATTCATTCATTCAGTGAGAGGGGAGGGAGGAAGAGACAGAAACACTGACTGGTTGGTTCTTGAGCACCCCCAACTGGGGACCTAGCCTGCAAACCAAGAATGTGCCTTGACTGGGAATTGAACCAGTGACCTTTCAGTTCATAGGCCCATGTTCAATCCACTGAGGGACACTAGCCAGGGCTAAACTTCAGCCCCTCTCTTAATCCTTAATTCCATTCTCCTGCTTCTCCCCTTTCCCCAAAAACACAAGACTCAGATCCTCTTATCGGAATGCTTCTGTTCCGGAAAGTTTACTTAAATACAACTTTAGGATTTATTCTCCCTTTTACCTTCAACTATACACTTATAGCATAATCATTTCACCATTCCTATTTAGTATCTTATAATTTCATTAAAAAATCCTCTAATCCTTACTTTCTACACCAGTACTAATAGAAATGTCTACATAAATGGTAATGTCTATATCTGTGCTGCCTAACAGGTAGTCACTAGTCAAATGTAGCAACTAAGTACTTGAAATGTGGCTGCTGTGACCAAAATTTTAAATTTATTATTAAACAGCCACATGTGAATTGTCGCTACATATTGAATAGCACATTTCTAGCCCCTGATATATGATTCTTACATTTTATGAGGCTGGGTCCTATTTATAAAAATATGTGGCACCTTTTTTATATATTACTGAAATGTGCATGTAGAATTACTGCAGAATAAAGATAATCTTGAACTAAATCTTCAGGTTTTTAAATTAAGAAACTAAGTTCCTAGGCATTCATTCAATTAGGTCAGGTTTGACTGACAAAACAATACGCAATGCTGCAATCCTCTTTCAGAGGGTTAAAATGATCCACAACCACAGATCATGAAAAGTATCTTTTTTCTAAATATTCCGTATGCCATGTCTTACCTAGCCTCACGAAAGCTACATGTAGGTACTTCCTCTTCGCCAACTGCTTGATTTAATAGATGCCTATAAAATCCACTGAGATCTTTCTGCTTGGTTACATCCAAACGTGCTGAGGGAGGGAAAGCAAAAGTAAGAATATATTCAAAAGGCAAAAATGCAGTTGTTTACAGATGTAGAGTATATAACATGCACTGTGTGTAAACTATTCTTTTTTATTTTTTAAAGATTTTATTTATTTATTCTGAGAGGGGAAGGGAGGGAAAACATTTGAGGTGTGGTTGCCTCTTGCATGCCCCCAACTAGGGACCCAGCCCACAACCCAGGTATATGCCCTGACTGGGAATGGAACCAGCGACCCTCTGGTTTACTGGCCAACACTCAATCCACGGAGCCATACCAGCCAGGGATGGTGTAAACTATTCTTTAGATCAAGAGTTGGCAAACTATAACCTGTAGGCCAAATGTAGCTACTGCCTGTCTTTGTAAATAAATTTTTATTGTTTATGTATTGTCTATGGCTGCTTTTGCATTACAAAGGCTGAGTTGAGTAGGTGCAACAGAGATTATACGGTACACAAAGCCTAAATGTTCATTACCTGGTCCTTTACAGAAAGCTTGCTGACTGGTGCTCTAGATGAACACATAAGTACAGGCATAGACCAAATCTTACAGATTTGGTTTTCTTCCACTCAAAGTTGATGAGCACTTGCCAATCAAGCTGTTTATAAGTACATATTTTACTTAAATCTTGAGAAATGACTGAGTAGAAAGCACTGAAGTAAAGCACTATGATTTTGTCTGGCCTTTTTTGCACATCTTTGTTCTTGAATTAATGTTATTCTTTTTCTAAATGCCCAGTTGATGCTCTTTGAGTAATGTTACTCCAGTTTTCTCATCCCAGAAACTGTAACTGGGATTTAAATCTCAGTTTATACTGCTCTCACAAGTGTCGTGCTATCATGTTTTGTAATCAATGTTTTTACACTGGAATCATTTTCCAAGGCAATGACTTGTAATGACCACAGTTTTAAGCAACCAAATTAGGTCTAACTGAAAAGTCTAGTAGAAGTACTAGTTACTAAGAGTGCAACTATTTTTAGAAAAATCTCCTCTCTGTTCTATAATACAGCGTAATACCGTATCTTGTATCTTTAATTCTATACATAAATTATAACCACAACATTATAATCTGAAAGTTCAGTGACAGAGCAAATGCCTAACCACAGGGCAGAATTTTGCTACTTCTTTCCTTCTACCCTCTCCCTCTTCCATTTCACCTTCAAGTGCAGCAGCCCTCTTTTCTCTTTCCTCCTCTTCGGCTCTCTCTTGCAGTTTTTTCTTGTAAGCAGATGTCACAAATGCCTCTTTATCATCAAACTCTCCTTTTTCCATTTCTCGTTCTCTCTGTATTTTCTTTTCCATTCTTTTTTCCTGTTCCTTTTTTCTGATCTCAACTGCTTTTAGTAAGTTGTGAATATACTTGGGCTAGGGGGAAAAATAAGTTTATTTAGGAAAGAGTCAAAGATAATTGGTAATGTTCTATTTTTTATCATGAATTTATTAAGAAATGTCTAATCCAAATAGATAAGCTTGTTATCATCTCAAACATCAACATAAATTTATTAGCAAGACTGAATCTAAACTCTTTCCAATAGAAATGTACGACAAGAAATATTCAAAGTGTTATTTTATCATTATTTTTAAAAATCTCAATCTAAGTAGGCAATTTTCCCATTGTTTTTCTCACCCTTTATACTGGTATTGTCGTAACACTTCTTTAACACATAAATGTGAATAAGGAAGGTTCCTACTTGTTTTCACATTAGTTGAAATATGATTATTTAAAATAATAGTTTTAATATAATTTTACACCATCATTTTATTTGTAGATAACTATAAAATGCAAAGCTCCTTAAAAATCAGTCTGTGCTTGTGAAAGAGTAAGAGTGAGAAAACCTGAACTTATTTTAATTCCTCCAACCCTTAATTTTTTTCCAAACTAAAAATCTGATTATATGTGTAGATGAGAAGATGACAAAATACAAATAAACATGAACAAGAGCAGAACAAACGCTTAAGAAAAAATGTTCAAAAAATTATTTGCAAGGGTTTTAAAGCAAAAACCAAAATTTATAAAATTGTTAGGTAATTCACTTGTTTCTGTTCAAATACTAAATGTAGGGCTTCCTGGGTTCTATTATATCTGGAGCCAGGGACACTTCACACTTCAAATATCTAAAAAACTTTTTCCCAAATCATCTTCATGCTGAAATAAGATTAAGATAAACAAAGCAGGTCAAGGTCAAAGAAAGTTTATATTTTCTGCTACAAACCTTTCGGTCTTTTCCCAAAAGCAATTTGGGATTACTTTCTTCCTTTTTTTTCTGCATTTCATCATAAATGCTGTCATATTCATATACAGTGGCATCTTCTGCAAGGGCCTTCTGGATTTCCAGTTTGGTCTTAAACAAAAAAATTAAACATGTTTCAAAGTGTAAACTAACTAACAGCACAAAAAAGTTGAAGTAATTATCTTGAGACAGAATCATAAATCAGAAATATATCATAAAAATTATACCAATCATATTTTAACACAAAAAATAAGAACATAAATTCTGAGCCCGGTTGCCAGAGTTTGAATCCTGGCTCTATACTTACTGGCTACTTTTGACAAGTTTATATAATAAAAATCACTTTGTGCCTTAGTTTTCCTCATCTATAAAAACAAGAATTGTATCTACAAAGTTTTTGTGATACAAAGTTGTTGTGATAATCAAATAACTTAATAAACTTAAAGCACTAAGAATGGAGCATCACTGAGAATAAGTGTTCAATAAACATTATTATTTACTCATTTGTACATAAATAAAATTATCCATATCTATAGGACAAAAGGTCCATGGTTTAACTTAAGGAACCTGTAACCTTAGTTTGAGATGCCTACAGTGTATTACATATTAAGCTTTCATATCATTTTTAGGTAAGTGGAGTTACCAAATAAAATGTTCAGTTTTCAAATGGTAGGAAATATTTTAAAAAGCTCCCAACATAACAGAAAAATGGGGATATTTTTGTAATTAATATTTCTGCAATATGAACTCCTCTGCCTTTGTTCATTATGCTCCCTCTGTTCATCATTCTTTCTCCTGCCTTCAGGCCATCAAACTCTTATCTAGAGCTTCACGGCCAGCTCAACCCCTACTTTTAAAAAAATTATTTTTCAATTTCAATTGATATACAATGATATTTCAGTTTCAGGTGTATAATATAGTGATTAGACATTTGTATCCTTTATGAAGTAATCATCCCAGTAAGTCTAGAATCCATCTGACATCATGCAGTTATTACAGTATTATTGACTATATTCCCTATGCTGTACTTTACATACCTATGGCTATTCTTATAATTAACAATTTGTACTTCTTAATCCCTTTCACCTCTTCCACCAATCCCCCCATTCCCCCTCATCTGGCGACCATAAATTTGTAGGTATTCACCCAAAGAAATCCAAAACACTAATATGAAATGATATATGTACCCCTAGTTCAGTGAAGCATTATTTACAATAGCCAAAATATGGAAGCATCTTAAGTGTTCATCAATAGGTGAATGGATAAAAAGGATGTAGAATATTACTCAGCAGTAAAAAAAAAGAATGAAATCTTGTATTTTGCCACAACATGGATGAACCGAGAGGGTGTTATAAGTGAAATAAGTCAAACTGAAAAACAAATACCATGTTTTACTTTGTGGAATCTAATAAAAAAAATAAATAAAATAAACAAATAAAACAGAAACAAATCAACCCCTAGCTCTTTTTTTAAAATAAGATTTTATTTATTTTTAGAGAGAGGGGAAGGGAGGCAGAGAGAGAGGGAGAGAAACATCAATCAGTTGCCTCTCATATTCCCCAACTAGGGACCTGGCCTGCAACCCAGGCAGCACGTGTGCCCTGACTGGGAACCGAATGGGTGACCTTTCAATTCACAGCCTAGTACTCAATCCACTGAGCCACACCAGCCAGGGCATTCTACCCTTTTTAAAAAAAATGTTGACACTATTAACAATTGTCCCCCATTTTCCCCTTTTGCCCCCACTCTGGCCTTCACCACAATGTTGTCTGTATTAACGTGCTATATATATATATATATGTATATATATAGGTATACACATATACACATATGTGTATACCTATATATATGTAAAAACATATATATATATGTTTTTTGGCTAATCTCTTCCAGTCTCCTTCACCTCCCCCGCCCCTCTGAGATCTGTCAGACTACTCCATGTATCCATGCCTCTGGTTTTATTTTGTTCATCAGTTTATTTTGTTCATAATCCCTATCTCTTAAATGAGGCCATCTCTGAGGACTTTTACCTGAAAGGATCTCTTTCTTTTGAACTCTGATGGCACTTTCAATACTGCAATATTTAGCTTGTAATAATATCCTTGATATTATTTTTTTGTTTCACAAATCTCAAATCTCTTGTCCTAGTTTACAAGTTCCTGAGGTACACATTACACATTTTCAGTTTTTCCTTAATTGCTACATTGCCTACTGCAATGTGGAACACAAGAGGGCTTTTTAAGTAATGGGGTGGTATTATAATTATTCAAAGAACAGATCGGACATTTTCGGGGTTACTTTTTTTTTAAAGATTTTATTTATTCATGTTTTAGAGAGGGCAAAGGAGGGAGAGAGGGAGGGAAACATCAATGTGTGGCTGCCCTTTGTGCGCCCCCTACTGGGGACGCGGCCCACAATGCAGGTACCTGCCCTACACTGGGAATCAAACTGGTGACTCTTTGGCTCGCAGGTTGGCGCTCAATCCACTCAGCCACACCAGCTAGGGCCATTTTCAGGTTTTTACACAGCAACGATTAGACTCTGGAATAATGTACACACTAACTTAAAACTTTTTTCTGGAATATTGTTTAAGACATTAAAACATTTTAAATTTTTCAACATTTACTTTAACCTCAGAATAACAATGATTCCTCCTGCCTACGTAGTGAATTAGCAGTGCTACTCCCTCCCCAAAACCAACCTGGAGAACTCAAAGAGTTCTCAATTCATGGAATCTAAGAAATAATAACTACCACCACAACAAAAAACAAGGGAAAAGGGACACTAAGGTTGTTTTAAATTGATAACATGTTTTTGTATTGTTTGGAGGGTGGTCAGAGAGCAACTTGTATAGATATGTTATTAACTTCAGTCATAAAATATATAAAGCAAAAAAACTGAACAAAAATGCAAGGAAAAACAGAAAAGTCCACAACCACAGTAGAGGATTTTCTTTTTTAGCAGAGGATTTTAACATATGCCTCTCAGTAATGAATAGGACCGAAAAAAAAAATCACTGTAAATATATATGAATTAACACAATTGGTCCAACAAAAACATACAGAACATTTTCCAAGCATAGAAAGGATACTTATAAAAACTTTATTGGACAATAAAGTTAATCTCAACACATTTTAAAGATATGAAATACTACAATGCATGATCTTGGAACACAAAGAAATCACATTAGAAATCATTAACACAAAGGTAACCCTAAACTCCTATATGTTTAGAAATTAAGTTCTAAATAATCCATGGGTCAAAAAAGCAATTACAATGCAAATCAGAAAATATTTGAACAGAATAAGAAAAATACTTATCAAAATTTGTGAGATGCAGCTACATTAGAGTTTAAAGTAAAATGTATAGCTTTAAATACATATTTTTTTAAAAAATGGGCTGAAAAACAGAGCTATATGCACTTATCTCAAAAAGTTAGAAAAATTAAAAAATGAACCCAAAGAAAAAAGAATGAAGCACTACTTTGTGAAGGCAGCAATTAATGAAGTTGAAACAAACTTAAAAAACATGTTTATCATTAGTCATTAAGATCCACATTCTGTATAATGTAGGATAAGAAAAATAATGGGCCAATCTCACTTATAATACAAAACTGCTCAACACGTATGCAAAAACCCTTAATGAAATTTTAGTAAACCAAATGGAACAATATATAAAAAGGATAATACATTATGTCTATTTTGGGTTTACACTGCTTATGTAAAGTTATAATGATTAGTTTCCTAAAGTTAAACTGACCTTACTTTATTGGTAGAAATACAACATTGTCATGAAATATTAATTACCCTTTTAATATAGTTAATTAATGATTAAACAAACAATAACAAAACTTCAAATCGAAATCAGAAATTCCTTAACTCGACAAGAAGTTATCTACCAAAGACTTAAAACAAATACTATATTTAATGATGACATTAAAAATTTTCCCAATGAAACAGAGAATAAGGTAATGTCATCGTCAGTTGTACACTTGGGGTTCAAAAGAATAAAAAGGAGGAAAAAGTGGTTTATTAGATAAATAAGTACACCATTTCTAAGAGTATTCTCTTAGATTTAGTAAATGCAATCAAACTAGTATTTTCTTCATGGTAAATAGTTTGGGATTAAAGCAGAAGACAAAGAACTAAAACAGGCAAGTGGAGAATAAGGTGAAAAGTACATAGCATAGGTGGTAGATCAAAGCAGCAGCAGGCTGGTGAGAGGTACAAGAACTATGGTAGTATTTCCAATTTAAAAGCAAACTATGAAAAAGTCCCATGAAATAGAAAAAGTGCAACAAGTCAGAGTTAAGAATAAATTTAGATTTGGGATTTATGCTTTAAGTCAGTAAGAAAAAGCAGGACAAAAGTATCAAAAAAACACTGAAAAACACTGAAAAACAAGACACCTATACAACCTTCGAGAAGTTAGTAGACTCTCTGGAACTAATTCCTCCACCTGTATAGTAAAGAAGTCAAACTTGATGGTCCTTCTCAAATTCTATTGAGCTCTAAAATTTGGATTCAAACCAATCATTTATGTTAAAGGATCGTGTTTTTTTAAATGATTTTTAATACCCCACTATGAAACTAAGATATAATCTTAAAATAATAACTAAATACACAATTCTGTGCCCATTCCCCAAGGAGGAAGTAAAACAGTGGCTAAAAGTTTAGGCTCTGCAATTTCACTGCCTGTGTTGAACACACCTCAAATATTTACTAAATATGAGGTCTCATGAAAGACAAATAAATCTTTTTTGCCTTCGTTTCCTCAACTACAAAATGGGGATTGTAAGAGCATCTATCTTATAAAATTATTGCTAGAAATAAAGATAATTCTTAGAAAATAGTGTATGCTATAATGTCTGACATATAGGAGGTGCTCAACAAATTTATCCTCATACCAGATTCTTCTTAGACAAGGGGAAAACAGACACCAAAGATTAAAGAAAATGTGAACAAGGAAAGAATTAAAATAGAAAATAAAAGTACTCTGCCACTGTTTAATTTCATTATGTTTTGCAGTACTTAAATCTAAGACACACTGGGGTATAGTAGGAAAAAAATTAGTAAGCATTCAGGCTTACCTCTGTAAATAACTGTGTCATTATGAGGGGTAAGTTATCCTTTTGAAATTTCAGATTTCTTAAGACGATGAACAGGTTTGTGAGAATTTGTAAAATAAGGTATGCATATTAAAAAATGCCTGGAAATATATACAGCATTACATAAAAATAATGGTGCTAGCAAGTCTATTAAAAGTTATCTGACATTCCCCTTTCTTGGTAGGTGATTTTCAAATAACTATAAAATTGTGAAATTACTCTGGTTGTGAAGAAAATTTTTTTGGCAAGTAAGCCCACTGGCAGGAATTATTAAACTGTATAATCCATTATTAGACTGCTAAGTCATCAGAAAGCAGAAATGGGTTTAATCTAAAAGACGGCAATAAAGAACTAATTCTTCATGTTTTTTCCTTTAAAATTTGTAAAAATGAAATCTTTGTAAATCAAGAAACATCTTAACATATATTCAAAAACAAGGGTCAAGACAAAATTATATCTTTATACATACCTATTCTGTTTTGTCTCAGCACTTAGATATGAAAACTGATACTTAAAAATGTGAGCTGAAATACTTCCTTCACCAAGTTCATTTAACTCACTTTTCTACCTTACCTGTTTCATTGCTTGCTTTTTAGCAGCTTCCCTCTGAAGGCTTTCACTCACGGAGGTCTGCAACACAGAAAAATACTGTCACCCTAATATTTCTTTTCCGAAATTCTAGTTGGCAACTGGTTTCTTACTTATTTTTAAAATAGAAAGATAATATTATGAATTAACACATCAAGGTCTTTTCCCTAAACATTTGGAAACAAATGAATTTTCACTGTAATGCATCAGATAAGGCTATAAGCTATAAGAAAAAATAAAAACCAGAATAGTACAGGACAAAAATAGAGGTAACATGGGTTCTTTAGTCCCAACTATACCACTAAGTCATTCAATTTCCATGGATTTCAATTGCTTTGTGGGCTCACATGAAAGTGTCTCTGAGTGTGTGTGTATTAGCTGGGGGTAGACTGGTCCCTTCCAACACTAAAATGGTATCGCCCCCAGCAACAAAAAGCACAATATTGTAATATTCACCATTAAATTTAGTATATCAAGCTCTTGGTATATGCTTAAGGCTTATGGGTAGCCAAAACTATCTGAGGTTATACTCATTCGATAAATATGTACTGAAATATCTACCATATCTCATACTGTTCTAGCTCCTGAAGATATTGGAAAAACAAGAACAGTCTTTGTTCTTGAAAGATAAATGGTCTGAAAGGCAAGACAAATAACTAAAGAGATAATTATTAAGATAAATGTGATAAGTAATATAAGAATAAAAAAGAGCTGCAGGAGCATAGGGAAACAGAATGTATGAGGAATGAAGAAAGCCTTCCCTAAAGATGGTATCAGACCTGAATCAAAAGTAATTTAAGAGAAGGCAAGAGGAATATAATAGGAAATAGTAAACACATGGACAAAAGACTTATAGCTAAAAAAAAAAAGGAATGTAATTAACATACTTACGTAAAAATGTTTCCTTAAAAGTATAAGGCTTTGTAAACATACTAAGCAACACTGACATGTTCACTTTAACAGGATGAATGTTATGTGCGTGACTTATCTTAAAAAAATAAAGGTACTAATAAATTTATTTTTAATTAAAAATATAAGAATCAGCCCTCGGGCTATAGTCCTCTAGAGAAAATGGATAAATTCTTAGAATTATATAACCTTCTAAGACTGAATCATGAAGAAACCTAAAATCTGAAGAGACCAAATAGCTAGTAAGGAGATTGAAACAGTAATCAAAAACCTCCTCAAAAACAAAAGTCCAGGACCAGAATTCACTAGTGAACTCCACCAAACATTTAAAGATTTAATACCTATCCTTTTCAAATTTTCCCAAAAAACTCAAGAGAAGGGAATACTTTCTAATCAGATTTAAAAAGCCAACATTACCCTGGTACCAAAACCAGACAAGGGCAATACACAAAGAAAAGAAAACCACAGGCCAATATCTCTAATGAACATAGATGCAAAAATTCTCAACAAAGTATCAGCAAATTGAATATAATGCATTAAAAGGATCACGGACCACGATCAAATAGGATTTATTCCAGGAATGAAAGGATGGTTCAACATCAACAAATCAATCGATATGATACCATATGAACAAAATGAAGGATAAAAGTCATATGATCCTCTCAATAGATGCAGAATAAGTAGTTCAGTGATACAATATCCATTTAAGATAAAACATCTCAAAAAAATGGACTTAAAAAGAAAGTAGCTCAACATAATGACGACCATACATGGCAAACCAACACCTAGTATCATAGTCAATGGTAAAAACCTGAAAGCTTTTCTTCTACAATCAGGAACAACCCAAAGATGCTCACTCTCACCATTATTTTTCAACACAGTATTGGAAGTTCTAGCTAAAGCAATCAGGCAAGAAAAGAAATAAAAGGAATCTAAATTGGAAAGAAAGCAGTAAAGCTGTCATTATTTACAGATGATATGATTTTATATATAAAAAACTGTAATGACGTCACCAAAAAACTATTAGAAATTATAAACAAATATAAGTTGCAGGATACAAAATAAATATACAAAAATCTATTGCATTTCCATATTTTAAAAAAATCAGAAAGAGAAATGAAAAAAAGTTTCATTTACAAATGCAACAAAAATAATAGAATACCTAGGAATAAAATTTAACCATAGAGGTGAAAGACCTGTACACTGAAAAGTATAAGACACTGTTGAAAGAAATAAAAGACACAAATAAATGGAAAGGTATTCTGTGTTCATGTACTGGAAGAATGTCTATATTACTATATAGACTATATTACTATATTACTATATTACTAGTATATTATCATGTACTGTTAAAATGTCTATATTATCTAAAGCAATTTATAGTTTTAGTGCAATACCTAAAAATCACAACAGCATTTTTCACAAAAATAATCCTAAAATTTTATTGAGCTACGAAGACCCAAAGTAGCTGAAGCAGCACTGAGAAAAAGAAAAGGAAAAAAAAAGAGGTATCACACTCCCTGACTTCAAACTATACTACAAAGCCATCGTAACTAAAAATAGTATGATATAGGCAGAAAAACACACAAGGATCAATAGAACAGAATCAGAGCCCAGAAAAAAACCCGCATGTATATGGACAACTAATTTACCACAAAGAAGCCAAGAATGTACAACAGAGAAAGGAAAGCCTCCTCAATCAAAGCTGTTGGGAAAACTGGACAGCCACGTGCAAAAGACTGAAAGTATACCACTATCTTATACCATACATAAAAATTAACTCAAAGTGGATTAAAGACTTGAACGTAAGACCTGAAACCGTAAAACAGAGGAAAACACAGGCTGTAAGCTCCCCAACATTGGTCTTAGCCATGTTTTTGTGGCTCAGACTCCAAAGGCAAGGGTGACAAAACCAAAAATAAACAAATGGGGCTACATCCAACTACAAACCTTCTGCACAGCAAAGGAAGCTATCAACAAAATGAAAAGGCAACCTACCGAATGAAAAAAGATATTTGCAAATCATATGCTTGATAAGGGGTTAATGCCCAAAATATATAAAGAACTCAAATATATTAACCACACAGACACACACACACACCCCAAATTTAAAAATGGGCAGAAAATCTGAACATTTTTCCAAAAGGACATACAGATGACCAACAGGCACATGAAAAGGTATACAAAATCACTAATTATTAGGGAAATGCAAATCAAAACACTGAGATATCACTGTACACCTGTTACAATGGCTATCATCAAAATAACAAGAAACAGCAAGGTAAAAAAATGCTGGAGAGGATGTGGAGAAAAGGAAAACCTTGTACACTGTCAGTGAACATAAGTATAGCCACTATGGAAAACAGTATGGAGATTCCTCAAAAAACTAAGACTACTACTCTGGTTTCTCTTCAAAAAATTAAGAATATAAGTAACATATGATTCAGTTATTCCATTTCTGGATATTTACCCAAAGAATACAAAACACTGATTGGAAAAGATATATGCATACCTATGTTCACTGCATCATTATTTACAATAGCCAAGACATGAAAACAAACTGCCCACTGATGGATAAATGGATAAAGTAGATGATACATATGTATAAACATACAATGAAATACTACACAGCCATATAAGTAGGTAAAATCCTGCCATTTGCAACAACATGGGTGGACCTTGAGGGTATTATGCTAAGTGCAATAAGTCAGCCAGAAAGGACAAATCCGATATAATTTCGCTCATGTGGAATATAAAACAAAAACAAATGAAAACAACAACTACAAATGAATTCAGAGGAAGGTTACCAGGAGGGAGGTCAAAATAGGAGAAGGGAATCAACTGTATGGTGATGCAAGGAAACTAGACTTTTGGTAGTGAGCACAATGTAGTACATATAGATGTCGAATTATCATGTTGCATACCTGAAATGTTAATGGTGTTGTAAAGCAATGTTTTTATCCCAATTAAAAATCTTTTTTCTTTTAAGGTATTCAAGTAGATGTGCACATAATACCTTTCACGTATCGATTGGCAAAATTAATCACACAGACTCAATTAACTAATGATAAAGTAGAAAATGTAATCTCTAACTGAGCAGTCATGTGCCCAGCTTAAACTGTTACTACAGAAGGGAAGAATATATTTGTAGACTTAGCTGTCTTCACCACAGGGATCATAAAAAAAGTAATAGACTAAGAGATTTTCAAAGTCTAAAACCAGCAATGGATCAACATCTAAAATATACAACGAACTCTTACAAAGCAAAAAAAAGAGAGGAAATACAACAGAAAACAAAGCTGTAGATATAAATGAGAAATTTATGGAAAAGTACTAGGGAATGCCTAATAAATACATAAAGATGTACTCAACTTCACTACTAATCATCAATGAATTGCAAAGTAAAACAGCTAAGACCAGAAAATACAAAGTGTGGGCGAGATGAAGAAACAGTGACCACCAAGAAAATGTAAGCTGGTATAGTCAATCCAGAAAGCCATTTGCCAGTACTTAGTGAAATAATGTATCTACATGCTCCCTGTCAAAAATCCAACTCCTGGATATATAACCCCCCAAAAAACTGGTTTCTATCTGGTTTTTATCGACACATGTACCAGAACGTTGTGATAGCAGGGAACTGAAGATAACTAAAATGTTTATCTCAGGGAATAGGATAAAATACAGTATACATACATATGATAGTCAGAATCAACTAGGTATATACAATGTAATGTAGTGCTGAGTGAAAAAAGTGAGATCTGGGGGGTGGGAGGGAACTGGAAGAAAGAAGGTTAAGAATTAGCCAAAGAACATATACGCATGACCCATGGACACCGACAACAGTATGGGGATTGCCTGCGGGGTGGGGCTGGGTGAAGGTGGGCAAAAGGGGAAAAGGTAGGGCCAACTGTAATGGCATAAATAATAAAGTATAATAAAAAATAAAAATATAAAGGTTAATGATGATAAATTACTACACATTACTGTCCAATGTTAGCATTGTATTTAAACATTATATTAAACTTTAAGGTCAGTGCAAATTTTTCATTTAAAATAACTGAAAAAATATATTGATAAAAATTTCAGGATTTACCTATGATCTTTTAGTAAATACTGCCTATTTCTACTGTCATAAAGTTCTAAATAGAAAGTATTTAGATCAATTCAGAAGCATTAAAACAGAATTTTAGCAGTTGTTAGTACTTTCAAAAATTTTTTTATACTATACAGTCTGTGTAATTTCTCTTTTTTAATATGTTGAATTCTGTTCCAATTTGTCCGCAGCAATTTTGTAGTAACTTGTTATAAGTACGTTTTAAAAATTCATGGTTCTCCATATATGGAGGACTCATGGACAAAGTCAAAGGGAGTGGGGGTGGTGAGGGGAAAATGGACAAAACTGTACTTGAACAATAAAAAAAATTAAAAAATAAAAATTCATGATTCTCTAAAAAAAAAGAGAGATCTGTGACAATGGTATTTATACATAAAACATATGTGCTCAAAACAATACAATATAAGAGGGTATATACAAATTCAAGCATATATACCAAACACATCAGAGCAGATTTAAAGGAAAATGGGCCATATGATCAGGGATAAGAAGAAAACTAATAAAACAAGAGACTTGTGCAGGCTGATAATGAGAGTGTGCCTTGAAATGAGAAGTAAGACTAACAATTCTGTTATGTTTCAAAAAAGTTTACTACACATATAACAATACTTTCACTGTCAAGGAGACCTGACAGTTCCAGAAAGAGGAGACACACAAACAGAAAGATATGAAAAATGTCATGAAGGCCCTGACTGATGTGGCTCAGTGGGCTGGGTGTCACCCTGCAAACTGAAAGGTCACCAGTTAGATTCCCGGTCAGAGTGCACATGCCTGGGTTGCCGGCCAGGTTCCCATTAGGGAGTGTGCAAGGGGCAACTGATCTGTGTTCCTCTCACACGTCGATGTTTCTATGCTCCTCTTTCTCCCTCCCCTACCCCCTCTTTAAGAATAAAATATTTTTTAAAATGTCATGAAGGATGCAGTTCTGAAATAAGGATCTTACTGTTTTGTGAGATAGTTTCTCTGTTATGAAAAAACATTGCAAAAAGTGGAAGCAGCATAAAAGGAGTATAAAAAGGAGGGTGATTTGGGGCTGCTCATAAGGAAAACAGTTCTTTAACATTCACATATAGGGTAAGATACAGAGCAAAGGAAAAAAATTCAGAACACTTCTCAATACACAATGTTGCATCAGTCGAAAACAATAGAAAAACATTTTATAAGGTTTAGTGAAAACATATTTACTATAAAGAAAACTGTACATTCCACTTAGAAACCCAAACTTAATTTCCAAACAAAATTATTAACCATGTAGGTAATAACTGGTGCACTTATAATGAACAGTCAAAAGTCTTATAATCCTTCTACATTGGCCAAATTTTAATGAAACACATTTGGTACTGTATTTTTTCAGAAGACAAGTAACAGTTTGCCACCTAATATATAATCACAATGACCAAGTCAGGTGTACAAAGTCCCCAGTACAGACTTTATTAGAGTTCAGTTATAAATACACAATCTCTTGACACCGAAGATGTAGTTCTTGCAGATAATGTCCAAAGGCAGGAAATGAATCTCCTCCCAAATGCTGCTTCTTATCTTTAAAGTAACCTCAAATTATTACTAAACTAATAAAGTAATTTTGTTTCAGAAAGTGATCTGATCTATTTTATTTTCAGTTTTTGATAAACCCAAGAATGAGATGGAGGATTATTACTTTTTGTCTGACTACACACACTGAAACATAAATATAAAGGAAAAAATTTTTTTAATAATTTTTTTTATTTTGAGAGTATGTTTATTAAAGCTGGGGACAGTGAAACAAGGAAAGCCCTAGGACAGAAGAAGCAACAGGAGAGAAACCATGTGGGGCTGCTTTGGCTCTCTAGAAGTGTTAAGGGAAAAAGATGGGCCAAGGTGGAGCTGCTGTCAACTCACCGAAGGGTCAGAGAAAAGGGGGCCCTGAGGACAAGTTCAGGGAGTTAGCCCAGGGTGAGCTGCCACTGCCTACTGCTCCTCTGGTTGGAAGCATTGTAGGGTCCCTTAGAGTTTGGGAGATGCATGCCTATGGGGGAAGGAGAGGAGGAAAGGAAAGACCTGGCTATGCTCCTGGGAGGGAGAGCACACCTTAATGATTTTCATGGTAAAGTTACATTCGGCAGTAACAAGGCCTGTCAGTATATGAGGAAGACGTACGGTTTTGGAAAAAAAGAAAGCTAATTTTGTTATATAACAGCAAATTTGAAGGTAAAGCTCTTACTATCTCCTAATCAGAATTTGTCAGTTAAAAATGATGAGCAAGTGAGTACAATGAGACTGAATACAAATCATATAAAAAATAATTCAAAAATATAATTACAGTCATTACCACCTTTTTAATGAAAATTTTCTTTATTTTTTTAAGGGAAACTAAGTTTATTTATAGAAACTGTTCCTGATGCAAGAACTAAAACAGGCATTTCTAATGTAAAGTGTATGGTAAAAATAATTTTGATCATTTCTTTCAGTATTTGTGCTTTGTTGCGATCTCACCCTTTCTTACACCAAACCTGCTCTACCCACATTTCTTTCCAACATAGAGTAAGTGAAAATTCTTTATAGAATTTTTCTAATATAATGGTTCTTAGCTAAGGGCCACAATAAAATGGAGATTAAGATTCTATTAAAAAGTCACCAAAAAGTTGGGCTATCAAATAAGAGTGTCAAGCACGAAGTGGAACAGAGATAGCACTAGAAACTTTCAGATCACTAATGATTAATGAGGACAGTTATTGCACACAAACAGGATATTTTTATTGCAGCAAAATAGCTACCATTTGTTACACTTCTCTGTGCTATGCAATGCAAGATATGTTATCTCTAACCTTTAAAATACTCTTTTATTAGATATTATAAAATTTTTAAAAATACAGAACTGAAACTAAGAGATTAAATAATTCACTAAAGATTTTAAAGCTAGGAAAGCAATGCAAAGTTTCTGGTTTAAGTGGCAATATATGCTGCAGCCTCCTCTTCCTCCAAACTCTTGGAAGGACAAAAAAGAAAACCATTATCATGCTAGAAAACAAGGAGTACCTTCAATGGGCTGGAACTTGAGGAAGAATATAAGAAACCAAAATGCCCACAGAGGTTGAATGTTTAAAAAGATGGGAAAGGGCACTCACTACATGTTCCACGGTAAGGGATACAAAGTGCAGAAGACAGAGAAGGTAGATAAATTGGTTTTTGCATGAGAAGCAGCAATACAAGGGATCTTTATATACTGGCTTTTGGGGAAAAGATAAATAACAAATTTTATTTCTGCCCTTAGTTGGAAATAGTGAATACAAGATTAGAGAAAGAAATCAGTGGAACAGAACAAACATTCCTGAGAAAAAGACCCACATATTTATGGAAATGTAATACATAGTAAGTGAGCCATTATACTGGGGACAGGCACAGAATGGTAATTCTTCATCATATTCAATATCCTTCTTTTACAGAAAGTACTTGTTAATGCCCCTTATCTATACTAAAATGAAATGCATAGATAATAAAAACTTTCTTCATACAATTATTAAGTTTTATAAATATACACATGTATCTTCCTTTTAATCCACTTTTGGATACACACATATATACATCCTTACACAACTCTAAAAAATAAAAGGGAAAGTAATTTATAACAGAATAATATACACTGTATTTGAACATGCAAAAGCACAACCACGTTAGAAAACACTAAGTTCTCAAATTCTACTATGTATTTTAGAATCACTGTAATCACCATTAATGTTAAAGACACAAAGCTGACTGCAGAAATGGTGACTCAAATGCCACAAATGACACTGGTAACAGTGACCTAATTTTCTTAGATGGTAAACTCTTCGTAAAGTTCTAAACAACATGGGATATAAATCTACAAAGAGACTCAATCTACAAGAGTCAAATTAGGGGGAAATTTAGCCTGCATTTTGCCATGCAAAAACATTAATAAAAATAAAATGTGCAAAGCATTTTTGAGTTTATGTGTAAAAAGAACTTAAGTCCTAGGCTCATAAAATTATAAACAGCTTCACATCTATATACACATTCAGAAGGATTTTACCTAGATGGGGGTCATGAGATGGAGAATATCTGCCATGCCTGGCCCACATCGAAAACTGGTGTCAATATTCATTCTTAGTAACTGTTAATAACCAAAAGCCATTCCACGAATTTCTTAATGGTCCTCTAGAAGTTGTAACACCCCCACTGAAAACCCTTAGGATGAGATGATCAAAAATTGGACAATGGAATTTCCATTTTGTTGAAAATTAACAGCCCCATCTCCCTGAAATATTCCTAAGACCCTGGATGACAGAGTTGTGTAATTTCACACAATAAAAACCATGTCTCTTTGAAGTCTGTCTGACCTTTGCTAGTTCCCCAGCTAACCCTTTTACTATTGCTTCTAAATTCCAATCTCTCAAACCTTTAAAATGCCATTATAAACAAACCTCTTCTTAGAAGGAGTACATTATAATGTTTGAATGCATGGACTTTGGAATCAGACATATATTCTGGGTTCAAAATCTACCTCTACTACTTAAGCTATCTGTGTAATATAGGCCAATTTATTTAGCTTCCTGATACCTTACTTTCCTTAGCTGTAAAATCTCTTCTATTATCTTCTCCCCTTTTAGCTTAAACATGCATAAATCATCTCTATTCTAATAAAAAAAAAGACGAAAAGGAAAATTCCACCAACACTACCATTACTACTTCAAACTATCATCTCCATCTCTTTTCCTCGCATCCCTGTCAAACTTTTTCAAAATAAGACCATGAACTTTAATGATCAGATAATAGAACAACAGAGGAGATGAAAATGGAGACTGCAGAGCTTTTTTCCTAAGAAAACACTGAGGACTAAAACCCCAGTAGAACTAATTAATAAATTAGAAACAGCAAGAAACAGCAAAGACATAACTGAAATACTGATAAAAGTTTGACATAATCATGGTTAAGGCAGAGAAAGAGGCATATATTGAGTAATTTCCCCAAATACTTGTTTTACTATCTCATCCTACCCAGGTCTACTTGTTCTTGGTCCTTATAATTTTCAAAATTAACATGAAATTTATTTACCCGTTAGGCTAACTATTTATGTATCATCTCTCTTCCTCCCACTAGTATTTAAATTTCATAAGGGAATTAGCTTGGCTTTGACTGGCACAGAGCAAGGAATCAATAAATATGTGCTGAATGACTAATGAATAAAGGCATGATGACACGAAGAAAAAGATAATCCTCTAACACAGCAAGCGGATCAGAAAAAGTATTCTGATACAATGATAAATTTCTATGAAATGAAGGAAAATTTAAATACGTAGATTAAAAGCAATAATAGATGTAACTTAATAGATATAAAGAAGATGGTCACCAGCTGTACAAGCCAATTTAAAAGTCATCTAGAAGTTAAAGTTTTAAAAACTACAATATTGTACTTCCTCGCAAGAATATTCAGTGCTAGGGAACATGACTAATGTCTACAAGGTTTTGAAATAAATTGTTACTCTAAAAATACTACTCATTCAAGTAGATGTTTAGGTAATAAAAGCAACAGGCAATCAATCACTTCTTAAAGGTCAAGAACTTAGGAAATAATGCTCCTATGAGCACATGTTGAAAAACTGTTCAACAATGAAATTAAGCCAAAGATCTCAAACATAGAAACCACTGATACAAGAAGAGTACAATGAATAAAATTAAATAAAAAACCAAATATTACAGTAACGCAAGAATGATTTAACTTCAAAAATTAATATACATTCACATTACTAGATACTAAAAAACATTAAAATTTAATATTATGATAAAAAAAATTCTTAGTAAACTAGAAATAGTAGCAAAACCTTACAGCAAACATTGCATTTAATTATGAAACTTTAGCCCTAGCCAGTGTGGCTCAGTGGACTGAGCACCAGCCTGCAAATTTAAGGGTTGTGAGTTTGGTTCCTGGTCAAGCATATGCCTGGGTTGTGGGCATGGGGGTGTGTTGAGAGGCAACTGATTGATGTTTCTCTCCTTCTCTTTCTCCCTCTCTCTGAAAATAAATAAATAAAATTTGAAAAGAAATTGTGGCTCTGGTTGTTGACTGAGTCCTGGCGGGCAAACCAAAAGGTCACAGGTTCAATTCCCAGGCAGGGCACATGCCTGGGATGTGGGCCAGGTCCCCAGTTGGTGGCATGCAAGAGGCAACTGACTGATGTTTCTCTTGCACACTGATGATTCCCTCTATCTTTTTCTCCCTCCCTTCTCCCTCTAAAAATAAATAAATAAAATTTTTTTTTAAAAATTAAAAAATTGTGAAGCTTTATATAATCAACTCCCATTTAAGTCAGGAATATAATAACATTTCTTTCTATCGTTGCTTCTATTTGTATCATAGTTTCCAGGCAATGCAATAAGACACACAGTACTACAATAGAAAAAAAAATGAAGTAAAAGAATTGAAAAGAGACAAAATTATCCTTATTTGCAGACAATATGATCATCTGGAAAGAAAACCCAAAGGAATCATCAGACTACTAGAACTATATAGGTGTTAGAATTTCACATATTAGAACTATATAGGTGTTAGAATAAAACTTCACTTGCTAGAACTAAATAGGTATTAGAATTAAAACAACAAAAATCAGAGGCATTCACACATAGTATTAATAATTAGGAAAAAAAAATCCCTCATATAGCAACAAGGGCTATAAGGTGCCTGGAAATAAATATAACAAGGGATGTATGGAAGAAATTATTAAACTGTACTAACAGATATATAAAAAAACACCTGAATAAATATGACATCTTTATAAATGAAAAGACTGAAACAGCAATTCTCTCCTAGACTATAAATTCAAATTTTAATCAAAATCTCTGTAGTTTTCTTATGAAAATGAAGATGACACTAAAATTCACTTACATGGCCTAAGGTAATTTTAAAGGACAAGATAAGGCACTACAGTGGAGAAGAGGCTGAAGAGAAAGGCAAGACAATGCATGACTTTATCTTTTTTTGTGCATTTATTCATTCAATTATTTAATGAAAACATTAAATATTGACTATATGTCAAACTCTACACTCTATCTTAACAGAGGAAAAATCATTAACTTTCAATAGTTATATTTTCATTAGCCAACCTATCAAGGTCCGAGAGAGCTGTCATCCACTCAATAATATTAATAGCTTGCACAAAATTCCCTTCATTCCACTTTTAGTGATACAGTAAGCTGATACACACCAAGAAGACAGAAGCCAAAGCCATTTAAGGAGTTGCCCAGACAACTGAGTATTTTGAATTGGACTATTCTGAGATAGAGTGGGGGCATGAGGCCAGCACAGAGGAAATTGGTAGCTGATCAAGAACCCACATATTTTATTGTATCAATCTAAACACTGCCCTCCTCTCACTTTTGGAAATGCCTCAGCAACAAGCATGACTTTATTTTTATCATAAGTATTATTGAGAATGAACAGATCTGGGGTCAGCAAGTAACAGCCAAATCCAGCCACCTCCCTTTTTGTAAATAAAGTTTAATTAGAACACATTTATTCATCATGGTCATTCATTCACATATTGTCCAATGGCTGCTTTCACACTATGAGAGCAAAGTAGAGTGGTTGGTCTGAAAGCCTAAAACGTCTACTACATGGCTCTTTGCAATAGATAGCTAAAATATCTGAGTAAATAATTTACTTACTTTTGGAAGCCAACAGATATCCAGATCCTGTTTCATGAGCTCATACTCTAATATAGTGACAAGAATTGTATATAAATATAATAAAAGGTATAAAAAGATAAGTGTTCTAAGAAAGGTAAAGAGTGTCAGAAAAAGGAAGAGATTGTTTCCAGTGAGGGATATCTTGAAAGAAGGAGCTTCTGCACTGGATTTTGAAGAATGGCTATAATTTTGACATATAGGATGGGAAAACATCCAGTGTGGAGAAAAGTAGGCTTGTGAAAAAATGCAAACATGATAGTGTGTTTTGGATGGGAGGGGCATAGTTAGGAAAAAAGGCTAATAAGCAATTTGAAGCAATGTAAAGGGGCAAAGGGAGGGCTTTTGGTGTCAAGATTAGCAGTGTAAGTTTTAAATACAATTAGGTTCAAGAACAAGAGAGTAACAGTCATTCAAAATAAATCTGGAGAGACAGGTGGTAAGGAAACTAGTTAAAGCTACTAAAATAATCCAAAAGGGAAGTAACGAAGGTGGTGGCAATACGACTGGAAAAAATTACTATCATAGTAAAACCACTCAAACACTTATGGTCAAAAAGCAGCATTTGGATATACTAAAAACCTCTTACTTATACGGGGTAAACACTCTTCATCTCCTCTACCTTTGAAGAAAATGATGATTACTTCTAATTCTTTAAAAAGAGGAACAACTGAAATAATAATTTAAGATTCCAGACTATCGCCGTCCCATTTTTAAACTAACTCTGGATAAAAGCACATATTCAAATAGGATTCATTTGGTGGGATGCTCTCTGATGGACCACTGGAAGGAAAGTCTTATTTTAAATTTGGGCTCTTAATTGCTTTTGCTGAATTGCTGAAAACAATACATGGATTTGTTTCATAGCAGCTCCTCTCCAAGCATAGCAAATGCCCTCCTCTGGAGGGAAGCCAAAAATATAACAATATATATAAACCAAAATATCTTGCTCTATATTTTCTAAAGCACCAATAATTTTATCGTTGCTTAAATTGCTGATTAATTTTAAAGAGATTTTTCTATTCAAACTTTGTAAATATTTAAATAACATACTTAACTAAGAATTAATTTAGTAGTATGAGGATAAGCTGGAATTCACCAGGCTGAATTTTTGTAAGTAAGGAAATTATGGTAAAGACAACTTAATATTCTTTTCATTAATAACTAAGCTGCTACTCCCCGGTCAGTGGCTTCTGGTGAGGCTCTACCAATGAAAGACAAAGACTGTATACTGGAGGGTAGGAAAAAGGGATAAGACAAAGTTTTTTTTTCCTGCATTTCTCTCAACCTAAGACTGAATTTCTCCAGTGAAGTCCAATTCCCCACAATGTAACCGGAGCCCCTGGCCTCCAAGACCCATCTCCTACCTGCTTCTCTTCATTTAACACTACTTGCATCTTATTACTGCTAATCTCTGGGTTGCTTCACCACTCTCCTTTCGGCTTCTCACCTATTCTATCACTTATGTAATCAATTCTCTGAGTTAAAGTCCCTCTGTGTAAAAGGAGGAGGGAGGGATAGAGGAAGGGAAGGGAGAGAGCAAAATGGCCTAGACTTATCTTTTCTGACTCTAGAGTACCCAGCCGTTCGGCCACCACCAGCCTCATTTCATAATGGAAAAGAAACAGCAATACAATAAGGAAACCTTCTAGGTCACTTGTGTGAACCCATTCTTCTCAAACTGGGGTATACGTTGCTTTATAGTACATGGTATGCCAGGTTGATTTATGAGAAACTACAGGATAAGCATGTTATATTTTTCCTGTTGTGTCCATGGTAAGCGATTTTAAAATTTATTGTATATTAAAACAAACCATAAGGATGCTGTCAATTCAACGGGGAAGTCTTCAACAACTCATGTTGGGGCAACTGAGTATCCACATGCAAAGAATGAAGTTGGACCCCTACCTCATACTGTATACAAAAATTCACTAAAAATGGATCATTAGCTAAAATTAAAAAACTAAAACTACAAAATTCTTAGAAGAAAACATAGGTATAAATCTTCATGACCCTGATTAAGTAATAGTTTCTTAGGTATGACACCAAAGCAGTTAGCAACCTAAGAAAATAATTGGACTTCCTCAAAAACTGAATTTTGTGCTTCAAGAGACATTATCAAGAAAGTAAAGACAGTCCACAGACTCAGAAAAAATGTTTACAAATTACATCTAATAAGGGATTTGTGTCTAGAATATGCAAAGAAATCTTATAATTCATAACAAAATGACATATAACTCAATAAAAAAATAGGTAAATGATAAAAACAGACAGTTCTCCAAAGATGATACACATGTGGCCAACATTACTGGCCATTAGGGAAATATAAATCAAAACCACAAAATGGTTGTTGGGGGTAGAATGTTGGGAAGCCGCCTGACTGCAAAGGGGCGAACTTTCAGGGAAGAAGGGAATGTCCTGCATCCTGACTGGGGCATATATATTTAAAATCCACACATTTTATTACATGTAAATTATACCTCAATTTTTTTTAAAAGGTGAGCCATCTACAGTCAATTTCTTCAACAAGAGAGCAAGAAACAGAGTATCAAATATGTTCAATTGCCTGTCTCTGCTATTATATATTGATAATTAGTAAAAACTGAAAGAGAAGCTATTTTTTCTGACAGAACAAAGAAGTACCAGATCAACTCACACAAAGGTCTTTACGAATATAGAAAACGCCTTAAGTACTACATTAGATGAGCATACATTTGGTATTGTTTCTACTATAAACTGTGGGTTTCAAAGGAAAACACTAGTCTGGTTGCTAAAATATAAAATATTTATGTTAGATGTTATTACTGTAGTACTACCTATGGCAACATTATTCACTACCATAACTGTAACTGAGCAATTACACTTAGCAGAGACTGAATAACCACAAAAGTAGTCTCATAAGAAACTACTATTAAAAATTTCTAGGAAATCGATGACTTCTCAACAGCTTATTTTCAGGGACTTTTACACCAACAATTTTGTTATATTAGTATTAATTGTCTGAAATGACTTTGTGTAACTGCTTAAAAATAACATTAGTTCATAGGGGAAAAATAACATTAGTTTCTGAGGGGAAAAATCTGATTATCCATATATCTCTTGTAAAGAAAATCAGTGGAGCTTCTTTTTTTATTCCTTTTGATAATTCTGTAAATTGTAATATACTCCACATACATTGTATTGACAAATAAATAAGAAAAGCAAAGACAAATTCACAAGTTCAAAATTGAAAAAATTTAAAATATATATATGTATATATGTTTCCAACAATTCGGCAGAAAAACATAGGTTCCCTTACCTCATCATCATCAGAATCATTCCCAAACACTGATGGTTTTTGCAAAACAGGGTGCAACTGCTGTGTTTTCTTTGGCAAAATAAGCCCATACCTGCATATGTTTTTTTGAAATAGAAATCACACCATTATATTTAAATGTTAAAACATAATATATTCACTGTATCATCCAGATGAAGCTACCAAGTCAAAACATGTCATTTAGCCTATGAACACGTAGCAGTTTCTGATGTTCAGACATCTCAAAATTCTAATGTGTTAAGATTTTATAGTTAAGTGGGTATTTGTAGAAACGGGCGAAGCTCACGTTATCATTTTAATCAAAGAAGGGAAGTAATTGACAAGTTCAGAAATGTGTTAGATGGTAAGATAACAGTTAGGTTTTAAAAAGAACATGTCAGTTGAAAGCTCAGTTCATGTTCGCTAAAAATAAAAACGCTCTAAATTACCCTTGAGGCTTAACAAGAGTCAAGAAAATAGATTTTTTCCCCTTCTGTGTACTTTTACACAGTTTTAAAGAAGTTATTGGGTAATGTCACTCACTAAATTTTTTAAAAGATTAACTGAAAAACCCAAATAGCTATTGGGTAAATTCCCATTACACTTTATTAAGCTCACTTGCTTTGTCTTGGAGCATCTGAGAGAACCATCCCATCAGAGCCAACTCATTTAGTTTCTCACAGTTTGGTTTTTAAGGTGCAGCAATCACAGGAAGCCACATCAGGAATTGAGGATTGTACATCAAAAGGAAAAATTCCAAGAACATACAACATTTTTCTCTTGCGGCAACGTAAACCCAAATTCCCTATATGCCTACCCTTTTCTGTGGCTTCTCAGCACAACATTCCTAAAACGGGAAGGGAGGGCGGGAATCAAGACTGGAGCTGCCAAGGAGAACAAGGCCCTCTAAGGAAGCCAGGGATTGTCTCTTCTCATTGCCCCTGAAGGCATCCAAACCGGGAGAAACTCAAGCGCGGGGTAGGAAGCAAGACTGAGGGGCCTCAGACCGAGCTTTTGGAAAATAGAAAAGTCTCGCTCTCTGCCCCTCAGCCTAACTTCCTTTATTTCCTCACAAGTTTCTCCCTCAAACTTCGGGCTTCCATCCTGGAAAATGTGGGGGGTGGGGAGGGGAAATATTTGTTCCTCAGCATTTCTCGCTTTTCCCCGTCTCTACCCCTGACGATACAGCCCCTTCACTTCCAGCGCGCTTTTACTTCTCGGCCAAAGACACAGTCGCCGTGGTTTCTCACTCCCCAGCCTAACCCTAGCTCCCGAATCACTCACTGCCTGCCCGGAATCGCCATCTTGCTCCCGTCTCCGCTGAACGTGGCCGACGCCGCCGTGACGCTGACACAGGCGTGACGTCGCCACGTAAACTCTCGCGCGGTTTCGGGCATCCCGGACCCTACCTAGAGCTTAGTCTCTTGAATGCATGCAATTTCTGTTTCAAACTGGCTCCTTTGGATTTGGATTTCGTTTGGATACTGACTGACTACCTCGAAATCAGTGATGGGAAAAGAATGACAGAATTCTAGGCTAGTGGTTCCCAAGGTCTGATCTCGGCACCAGCAGGCTAGCATCACCCGGGAATTTGTTAAAAATACAAATTCTCGGGCCCTTTCCCAGAGCTACTGAATCAGGAACTTTGGGATAGAGCCCAGAAATCTGTATTTTAACGAACCCTCCGGGTAAATCTGATATTCAAATTTGAAAACTACTATTCCTCGGCTATCAATTATTTTTTCCTTTAAGGTGTTCAGTGTATGTTTGGTTCAGTACTTTGGCAGAGGATGAAAATCTGTATGCAAACATTATAGGACCAAAATGATACCGTGGTACATCTGGGTATAGGAATGAAAATCATATACCATACCCATTTTCTTTTTAAATTCTAGTCGCATTCAATCTGTGCACCCACTCACTCTGGGTCCATTCCAAACTAGTCTTATAACAGCCCATGAAATCTTTCAATGCTTACAGAAGGACGTTTAAATCTTCAATTATAATTGTGGATTTGTCTATGTCTCCTTTTAATTCCATCCGTTTTCGTTTTATGTATGTTGAAATATTTAGGATTTATTATGTCCTCTTGCGTTGACCCCTATACCGTTAAGAAATGACCCTCTTTTTTTCTTTTGTGTTAAAATCTTCATATTTATTCCATAACAATGGTGCCTGTCTCCTATCATAAATTTATTCTCAAGTAAAAACAGGACTGCAATGCCATTACTTTGACTTCGTGACCTCTCAAACATGATTAATAATGTCTTTATCTTTAATAAAGACGTTAATGATACTAATGATTCGTCCAGATGCCTAAATAACGCCTGAAACATTCTCCAAACACTGTAAAACGTTCTTTCTCTGGAATAGAAGAAATTATACTTTTTATTTTTTTATTTCTCTTATCTACTTTATCTGATATTAACATAACAAGCTTTGATTATTAGAACAGTATATCTGTATCTGTCCTTTTAACCTATTTTAATTTATTTGTATCTTTATATTCAAAGTAGATCTCTTGGTGATAGCATATAGTTAGGTTCTGCTTTCTTATCCAGTCTGACAAATTGCTTCCTTTTAATTTGGGTGTTTAGAGCATTTTCATTAAAATGATTACTAGTACATGTTGTCAATGTAAGAAACATCCAGACCTATAGAGACTTTTTGTGAGTTTGAACCAAACTGACAATTGCCAGAAGCAAAATCTCAACGGAGGAGAAAATGCTTCAGAAAATGCTCCAGAGAACAGCATTTTTGAAGCTTATCTATTAGAATAAAAGGAAGAGACAGAAGGGTGGGGGGAGTTACATGAAGTCCGTTGGTGGTAGATTAAGGGGTTCAGAGAAAACAAAGAGGACATAGGGGACTCTTGGATTGTCTAAAAAGTAAAATGGAGAGACATTTAATTGGTGTGTACAGCATTGTTAATAGCATTTACAGCTATTAACAGAGATGGTGTGTGGGAAACAAGATAACAATGAGGGCTTCTTTGGCTTCATCCTCTGATGCTGTGGTTGTGCACTGAGAGTCTGGAAAAAAATATTACTCTGACATTTCAAAGGTTTGTTATCTTATGCAAAAAGACAGTGGACAGGCTAACTTAAGGTAAAGATTGACCTTTCTCATGAAAACTACAAGCCTGGGACATGACTACCCACCATGCTTTCAGTTAGGAATTTTTATTTTTTTAAAGATTTTATGTATTTACTTTTAGAGGGGGAAAGGGAGGGAGAGAGGGAGAGAAACATCAATGTGTGGTTGCCTCTCAAGCACCCGCTACCCAGGACCTGGCCCACAACCCAGGCATGTGTCCTGACTGGGAATTGAACTAGTGACCCTTTTGCTCGCAGGCTGGTGCTCAATCCACTGAGCCACACCAGCCAGGGCGAGTTAGGAATTTTTATGCTCAGACCTTCCTATGTGGTTACTTTCAGTCTCTAAAGTTTAAGACCCACCACATAGGCCTTCCGTGAGTTTTTCAGTTTTAGTGTGTGACCCCTTTTTCATCTGCAGTGTGGTTACAATTTGTTTTCTGTTTTCTCATATGTTCTTTGTTCTACCCTCACCCCCTTTTTTGCCCTCTTTGGGTTAACCAGAAATTTTTATAATTCAGTTTAAGATTTTCATGATTTAACCTCATTGCTAGCTTATTAGATATACTTCTTTGCTTACTTTTTTAAGGTGTTGCTTTAGGGTTTCCAGTACACATCTTTAATTTATCAGAGTCTACCTTCAAGTAAAAATGTACCACTTTGGGTATAATATAAAAAATCTTATAGCCCTGGCCAGTGTGGCTGTTGTTTGAAGCATTGTCCCATACACCAAAAGATTGCGGGTTTGATTTCCCATCAGGGCATATACCTAGGTTGCAGGTTTGATCCCTGATTGGGGCGCATACAAAAGGCAACCAATCGATGTTTCCCTCTCACATCAATGTTCCCCCTACCAATTCTCTCTCCCTCCCCCGTCTCTAAAAACAATGAGAAAAAAAGTCCTCAGGTGAAGAGAAAAAAAAAAAGACCTTACAAAAATATACAGTACTTCCATGTTCCCTCTCTTAGACTTTGTGCTATTGTCACACATCTTCTACCTATGCTATAAATGCACAATATATTATTATTATTGTTTGATCAATTATCTTTCAAAATATTTTTCAAAATATTTTAAAATAAAAATACGTTTATCCACATATTTACCATTTCCAGTGTCTCCATATCTTTGTGTAGATCCGGATTTCTATCTAGTATAATCTTTTTAAAAGGAGCCTTATTGAGATATATAATTCATATACCATGCAATTCATCCATTTAAAGTATACAGTTCATTGATTCGTAGTAATATTCAGAGAGTTGTGCTACCATCATTAGAATCAATTTTAGAATATTTTTAATGTCCCCCCCCAAACCATGTATCCATTAGTCACTCCCGTTTTCCTCCAAACCCCCAACCCTAGGCAATAGTAATCTACTTCTCTCTCTATGGACTTGGAGTTTTGCTCCATGTATTTTGAAACTGGTTTTTTTTCATTATGAAATGAACTTCTTTGCCATCATATTATTCTTTGCTCTGAAATCTAATTTGTGTGATATTATTATAGTCACTTCAGTCACTCCAAAGGTTTACTTTTGACATTAACTCCAGGGAAGGTATAAAGATGTTCAGAAAAGGAAAATACTTGTAGTTTCCTACATGGCTGAGCCATAAATAGCATATATATTTATAATAATGCAAACACTTGTCCTGGCAGATGTGGCTCAGTGAACTGAGTGCTAGCTTGCAAACTAAAAGGTTGCAAGTTTGATTTCTTGTCAGGGCACATGCCAGGATCGCCGTCCAGGTCCCCAGTCGGGGCATGCAAAAGGCAACCAATTGATGTTTCTCTCCCTCTCTTTCGCCCTCCCTTACCCTCCCTCTAAAAAAAAAAAAACTTTTAAAAAATAATGCAAACACTGAATATTGATATCTTCTAATCTAAATTACAATGTAATTATATTGGGAAGAATGGAGGGATGGGAAATGTATATGTCTTTCCACATGCTGAGGAAGGAACTATATCTCTGTATCACATACGCAGAGGTTAGTAAGTATTGCCTAAGTCAGAAAAAAAACATAGCCAAACAGCATGTTATTTCACACTGTGGAGGCGACTGTCAAAACTAAGCCAAAATAGGTGTTGGCAAACTTTATGCAAAGGGTCAGATAATAAATATTTAGGTTTGTGGGTCATAGGTGACTGTGGCAGCTACTTAACTCTGCCCTTGAAGTGTGAAAGCAGTCATAAACAATATGGGCATGCCTTTTCCAATAAAACTTTATCATAACAAGCAACTGACCAGGTTTAGCCTGTGGGATGTTAACTACTGAGCTAAAAGAATTGAAAGTAGTTGACTCAGAAGCAAGGAAAATAAATAGGGGTGGGGTGGGGCTGGGAAATGCTCTGGTCTTAACAAACCTTGTACCATTCCATGACTCTAAACTATGAGCATGTGTCGCTTTGTTTAAAAAAAAAAGGAAAATCAGCCGTTACTGGTGCGATTCAGTGGGTTGGGGGTCCTCCCGCAGACCGAAAGATCACTGATTTGATTCCAAGTCAGGGTACATGCCTGGTTTGCCTGCTAGGTCCTGGTTGGGAGTGTGCAAGAGGCAAACGATCAATGTTTCTCTCATACATCAATGTTTCTCTCCTTCTCTCCCTCCCTTCCTCTCTCTCTAAAAATGCATAAAATATTTTTAAAAATTAAATTAAATTAAAAAAAAAAAGAACCTGTAAAGGGTAAAAATAAAGCCCCCAGCCTAGGCTGTCTGCCTCTTGCTTACAGAGACTGAATGGAGAATTAGTTACACAAAGTACAGCTCAATATCCTATATCACTGTGAGCTTTTAAATTGGTGTATTGAATTCTGTATTCTCCCATTGCCTTTGAGATATTTTCCCAAAGCTAGAAGGCTGATTTCTCAGATGCAGTGTTGCAGAGAGTTCAAGTTCTTCAGTCATTTGGCAGGGTTTGCAGCAATGGTGCTATCTGCAGCAGTGAATCAGAGACACAGAGAAGCGTAATATTTTGGAGCCAAGTTTGGGAACTTTAATTGAAGATGCTAGAAGGACAGAGCAGAGTAAACTAGTAAAAGATAATATCATGACTACCATACTCTTGGTTGTTTACACAACAGAGCATTGTTTTTTCAGACTTCCAGAAATAAGACTTCAGGAACAGAACAGTCAACCGGTATTGGATCCAAGGCAACTGTGAGGACCTCAGCACCCAAACTCACAGGGAAGATCCAAACTCATGGATCTTCCATTTAATATTTGGACATTGATGTTACTTCCCTACTCTTTAAATCTCTGCTTCTGTTTGTGTCCATTCTTTTCCCTAACCTAGTACTCACTCTCTCCCCTTTTCTCTACCTACAGCTTCTGCTAACTTGTCGTGTCTGGAAGGCAGTATGCTTCAATTTGTTTAAAGGCCTGTCACAACACTTTTGCCCTCTTTGAACAATATCCTTCTAGACACCACTCCTATTGCTATTTCTAGTTTGATTTGCCCGTGGTTTGGGTATGTTTTATATTAGGTCATTTCACAAATTGGTCTTCCTTTGACAAAGGGTCAATCCCAATTTCAGTAGGTGTGGCTGGCAAGTTGGGGTCTTATGGAACAAAATATGGTCACCTAGAGGTGCCTTACCAGTTGCAGTCTGTGGGCAGGACTGTCTAAGCTCAGGCAGTAGATTGAGGAGAGGTAAAATATGGTTAATAACTAGGAGATGAAAGACCCACCAAGGGTAATTACCATCCCCTAAGGACAAAGAAATAGGCAATATTGAGTTAATTGATCCTGTCTGTTGGGAGAGATCTTTATAAGATCACGTAGAGGAGAGTACAGAGTTAATGATGACATGGGGTGTGGTTAGGTGGGAGTGGCGTTGCATAAAACGTAGGAGAGGAATGAAAAGTCCCGAAATTATCTACAGAGGGTCTTCTCTGTCAGGGGATTGGGGATGTCTGTGGGAGTTAAGGGCAGCTGGTTGTCTGATCGTGTTTACATTAAGAAGAATGGGAAGTCAGTGATAAGAGACCACATATTATATTATTCCATTTATATAAAATGTCCAGAATAGGCAAATCCATACAGAAAGCAAGATTAGTAGTTGCCTAGGGCTGGGGTGGGGAAAAATGGGGATTGACTGCTAATGGGTATGGGATTTCTGATGGGGGTGATGAGAAAGGGTGGTACTCATGTAAGTCTTTGATAAAAATGTTCTAAAATTGATTTTATAATGGTTGCACAGTTTAGTATATTTTGTGAACATACCAAAAGCCACTGAATTGTACATGTTAAATGGGTGAATCATATAGTATGCGAGTTATATTTCAATAAAGCTGTTAAAAGAGCCAATAGGAGATTTTCTGAGATTCCAATATTATTGTCTTGAAACCTTATATTGTTCCTGGACCGTGGAAAGCCATAATTGTGAAGGAAAGTTGTCTGCATTGTCTATACCATACAATATAATTGTTACCTATAAGCTATGGAGAAGGAGTCAATAAAAATTCAACTAATCAAGTCTAGGCATCTGAAGTATTGTAGAAATAAATTTAAGTAAATCAATAAATGAATTTAGTCCAGTGGTTTTCAACTGGTGTCCTGCAAGAATTTTAAAACATGCAATACCTGACACTAAGTAGTCAACTGGTGTGCCATGGCACACGTTTTAAAAATTCTTGTGGCATACTAGTGTGCCATGGCATGCTGATTTTGTAAACAGATTTAAATATAAACCTATAACTAAATTTTTGTCAGGTATGAGTAACATCTTCTTCACTAAAAGTAAGTTCCTGGTGTTGAGGGGATAGTATTTTACTTGAATGATGGTTAAATACATTCAACCAATCTGCCTTGCTGGTTTGTTAATTTTAACGTAATTTCCAAAAGACTGAATGCATAGTAATTACCCTCGGGAAAGTTGGAAAGTGTCAGTGAAATGTCTGGGGTGCTGGCAAGGGTGAGAACCAGGAATCAGGACACATAGATGCCGGCTGGCTCTACCTTGCCTCTTAGGAGCTGTTGTGACCTAGGTAACTCACTCACTTTTCTCATTTATAAAATGGGGTTAATAATATTGAGACTGCCTATCTTACAGGTTATTGGGAAGATCAAATGAGCTAGTATGTGAAAGTATTTCAAACAAGTTAAAATACCATGCCAGTATAATATTTATTATCATTAAGCTACATGCCTTTTAGTTAACTTAATTCCCAGGATAGTGGTTAAAAGGTAGAATTCTGCAAAAATTTGCCGTTCTTACTGCCTAAAATACCATTTGTATTCACCATGAACTCTTTATAAGCTTGTTCTGAAGCCATCAGGATAGGTGGCTATCTGTTTAATATCGTCAAGAACATTGTTCCTAGAAATGTTGCTACAAATGCGCTGAAAAGCCCTGTTCCCAGTTCAGAAAACGCTAACATGTTAAAACTGGGCATGTGATCATCCAGGAGATGAGGACTGGTAATAACACTGCCATCTTATCAGAAAAGGTTTAAAGGAGACCTCAAATCTCAAATTATAAGATGTTTGGAACACATCACATTTTGTCAACCAAATAAAGAAAATGAAGTTTAATTTCCCAAAATTTTATTAAAAATGGACTCTGTCATCAGATATTTTATTGCAAAGATGAAATCTCCCAACAAAGCAGTAAAGTTTGCTGTAATAACAAGCCTTAAATAAATATAAATTCTTTTTGTAGTTCTTGAACTTGAGAGGTTTTTGTTATTCTTTTTTTAAAGGTGATTTCTTTTCTCCATGACTTGTGGACATTTTCCCACAAAAATTTATATTCATTGAAATAACTTTTAAGTTGTTAAGGTAAGTGTATATGGGGGAGGGAGGTGGGTGATGAGGAGGGAGAAAGGGTGGTACTCACATAAGTCTTTGAAAAATTGGAAAACCAATTCCCAGTTCATTTCTTAAAATATTATTTGGTACTATTTTGATGTAAAAACTGCCATTTTTTCCTAAAACCTCAGTCTCTACTTTGTACCTTAAAAGAATTAAAATAACTCTATCTAATCAACCATAATAGTCCCATGGCAGATACAAAGTTAAAACTAAAAGGAAATTTTAAAATATATTCTATAATATGCATTTGGTTATGGCTACCTTAACTGGATATTTTTTAGACAAATTTCTCCTTAGGTAGCACTCTTGGTTTTAGAAAGTGCTGAGGTAAGTATCTAGGAGCAGAATATGTCTATGTGGCACACCTTTCCAGTTGGAAATATTTTAGAGTTAACAAACTAAACATAATAAAAATATCCTAAAAACAGCACCAATTCTATTAGCATTTATCTAGCAAGCTTCCACCTGGCATTTTCGCATACACACAGGAGTCAGTCTTGGAGGGCAAGGGAGGTGTAATAGAACTATTTAGTTTTTGGTTTATCTCCATGAGAGCTAAACAGATGTGTGACCAGTGGTATAGGTACTCGATGACGATGTTACCAAATTTCCATACTTCGATTCGGGAATGATCTACACAAAAGGGAAAAAAAAGTAAATGTGGATGGTTTTGTACTTTTTTAAATTAAAATATAAATTTCCGTATTATGATGGAAGTTTATTAGATATGTTTGAAATCAAAACCATAGCAGAATCTTGTTTAAATATCTAATCACAGGATAATGGATTAAAAATTTTTGGTATATTCAGTTAATGGAATACTACACAGCATTTAACAATTAAAGAACTAAAGCTATATATATCATGTGGATAAATCTTAAAACATTATTGAGCACAAAATGTAAGTTGTAGAATAGTATGTTCTTGGTATACAATTTTTTAAAGTTTTAAAGCCTGCAAAATAATATATTGTTAATGGATTTGCAGGATGTAGTAAAAGTAAATCATGCATGATAAACACCAAGTTCATGATAGCGTTATCTCTAGGGAGGAAGAGGAAAACGTAGGATCAGGGAGGGGTAAAACTCTCAACTGTTCCTATAATGCTTTATTTAAAAAAGTCTGACTCAACCATGCACAATGTTCAGGTAGGATATAGAATATGGCTCCATAATTACTACACAGGTGTTAGTCTTAAACTTCTATGTTAGGGATATTTCCTAATTTAAATTATTTTTAAGTATACAATCACTGCACACTCTTAGGATTCATTTGTTAAAGTGCATACTATTAAACTGCCATTTATAAAAGTTACCGTTTCCCAGGAGTCAACTGAAAGGATAAAGTCAGTGCCATTTATTATCGTGGCACCATTTCCTGAGCTGGCCTGTGACCTTGTTGAACATGCCTGCCATTTTACTCCTCTGAGCTTATATCCCCAGGACTGGAAATTACTGGAAAGCAAGAACAGAACTAACCATGCCCTACAGCCACAAGCAGAAGATAACATTGAACAAATTACAGCCTTGGGTTATAACGCCCCAACAGCCCTGGGGTCACACAATGGCAACCCCACCCTTTTTTAATCCAATTATAATCTAATGAAAGCCCCAAGCCTCCACCCCTCAGTGCTGGTGTATCTCTCCACACCATGCCCTTCTCCTTTCTTAGAGAGTGAATAAAAACTTTACTCTCTACACTTTCTTCTCTTTGTGAATTCTTTCACACCCTGCATCACCAACCACCTGAACATCAATGGCTAAAACTCAAATAGAATGGTCCCATGAAAAGAGAATATACTGCAGAGTTGAACAGATCTGGGTCCCAATCTTGACTGTACTCCAACTAGTCTTGTGACCTTGAGGAGATCACTTAATTGTTCTGAGTCCTTCTTCCATAAAACAGGGATAATACCTCAGAATTGTTATGAAGATTAATTGAAAAGATATGTGAAAATCTGTCACAGAATAGTTGCTTAAAAAAATTAATTTTTCAGGTGCCTCCCACCCTCAGGTCTATGCTATATTCTTTTTTTGTTTTGTTTTGTTTTATTCATTTTTTTACTTCTAGTGTCTCATGCAATGACTAACCAAATCAATGTTGGCTAATTTGAGTTGAATAAACCATAAATGATACTTATAATTCAATGAGAGGTTTTAAATATCATCTATCCATAGCTCTTTAACAACAATGACAATTATATCTCTTATGGATATCTATTAAATGACAAAACAGAACATAGTTAACTTTCTTATCTTCTATCAACATGAAGGCACAAAGAATGTGGAAAACATTCACAAATCTCAATTTGTATTTGAAATGGACTTTAAAACGTGAACACAATGTTCTAAAATTGTCTTTTAACACACACACAGAGGCACTGTCTTTTCTTCCAATTGTAAGTATTCAATAAATGTTAAAACAACATTAAATTATGGAATAATTAAATTAGGTTTTTCAAATAGTAAGTCCTTTCACATTATAATTCAGTAACGTTAGTGACAATTATGAATAAAAACAAAAACAAATGCTGGTTATGAGGGCACGTTAAATATACCTGATTCATCTCATGTTATGGGAAATACTAGACCAGTCAACATACATACTTAAAATATTGAGGAGTATTTGTTATAATCAATTCCTTTTTGTATTTATTAGTTTCTGGAACAAGGTAATGCAATAGGTTGCAAAGATTACTTTGATTATCTTAATGTTATGAATCAAAATTAAATAAAAGTTCACACTAGAACACTTCTAAAACCAGTCCTAACTGATTTTCTGAGATATAACGGCTCTCCTGCTCCCCACAGCTTTTATCCTCCCCTTCCTTAACTCCCATTAAGAGCTCTGTTCCAGTGACACCTGCCACAGTGTTCTTATCTGACATCCAAATGAATAGACCCCTATCTGCAACCATTATTAAGCCAGTCAGCCATCTCCATGGTGATTCAAGGACACAAGGATGGGGAGCGAGGTCACTCCCTTTCACAAGCCTCTGTTGCTTATTTCCTGTCGTATTGTTACCAGGAACAGAAGCTCTGAACCTGTCTGGGCCAAAGTTCCTTTCTCCTGCCCTTCCCAATGAGAGGTTGATGCGTTAACTAGCTCTAATGATTCCTCTGATGAAACCTCCATTGCTCGGTGACAGAGATTTTAAACCTTTTTCATCTCATGGTACACCTAAATTAATTATTAAATTTCTGCAGCATAATAAAATATATTTTTTTCAGATCCGACAAAAAATGACTTTGATTTATAATAATAATAATAATAATAGTAATTACCTACCATTTTTTATCTAAAGTGATTTTTTAAAAAAAGTCAGGTGCCTATACTTGTATACAGGGATTTCTGGCACCAAGAATTAACCAATCAGACACAACCTTATTATGAGACATAACCAATAAGATGTAACTCTGTTAATATGGCCTGTGTATTTCTGGTTCAAGACAGGGCATTCACACTGGGCGGCTATTGTTGTGTTGACTGTTGTCATTTTTTACTTGACGATTTAAGGGAAAAGAGATCAATTTCCCTGACTAAGTCAGGTATTGCATGTTTTAAAAATTTTTGTGGCACACGGGTTGAAAAAAATCGCTGCTCTTTGCAATTCCCATTAACAACTGTTGAGTGCCACTGCCCTCTTGTGGTGGGGAGATGCTAGCTCTTTGCAGTTTGCACAGATTTCATAATTCTTTCAGATATACTTTTTTTTTCCTTTTCTAACTATAAGAAATAATGCTTTTCTTGCTTTGCCTTTGTAAGAGTTATAATACATTATTTGAAGACATCTGAACTAAAATAATTGCTGAGTCAACCTTTGAATGTGTTTATAAACCTATTTGAAATCAATAACAGATTGATTTGACTTTGAATCAAAACAGATTCAAGTTTAACCAAACTTTTAATTACCTAGGTAATTCATTTTGCTGAAAACAGAATATTTCTAATTAAACCTCCATTTATGTATCTCTGCTTTAACACTGAGTTAAGGTAAATCTTTAAAAAAATTTTTCTTTTGGCCCTGACCAACGTGGCTCAGTTGATTGGGCGTTGTTCCGCAAAGTGAAAGGTCGCCAGTTTGACTCCCTGTTGGGACACATGCCTGGGTTGCAGGTTTAATCCTCAATCAGGGCACATGTGAGAGGCAACTAATTGATGTTTCTCTCTCACATCAATGTTTCTTTCCCTTTCTTTCTCTCTCCCTTCCCCTTCTCTCTAAAAATAAATACATTACACCTTTAAAGTAAAAAAAATTTTTTTGTTATCAAAGCTTGTGTGGAAGTTTATTCCAGGCTGAACCTGTAGGTATATTACTTTTATTCCTATTGTAAGCACAACTTCTGTACAATATTACATTGAATTGGCTTTTTAAAATGATGTAGCCATAAATCAAATTATGTACAAATTGAAATCAATGCAATTTATCTTTACAAAAATCACTGTCCTCTTAACTCTTCTATCATGCCTCTCAGTAAGAAATGTTGAGCATGACCCCAATATATGTATATTTATTTATAAATTATCTATTTTAAAACATTAAAAAATTGAAATTAGACATTGATGGGGTAAATATATTATAGATAATAGTCCTGCACTATTTTCTTGCATTCCAATGGTATAGGTACCAGTTGTTTGTGCCTTTTGTTTGCTCCTTTTTTTTTTTTTGGAAGTTTTTATTTATTTATTTTTAGAGAGAGGGGAAGGGAGTAAGAGAAACATCAACCAGTTGCCTCTCGTAATGCTCTCAGCTAGAGACCTGACCCACACACAAGCCAGGCATGTGCCCTGACTGGAAATCGAACCAGTGACCTTTTGGTTTGTGGGGCAACACCAATACTCTGAGCTACACTAGTCAGGGATGTTTGCTCCTTTTTGTTTGCAGTTTAGTGGGGAAAGCCTGTAGGTGTCTCAATATTCAGGAGACGCACTAATACTCTCCCTGTTTTCACTCTGGTACTCTTCCTCTTGACTGCATCTGATGTCCCCTAACCCAGAGACTTTCTATGTTACCTTCTTGAAGGAATAAATTTCTAGGGTTGTGGAGGGGAAGTTGCCCCGTGGTGTGATGTAGAGAGGATGAGATACTGAGACCAACACTGGAACAGGAGGAAAGAGGGGAAACAATAGGGAGAAGAAAACTTCAAAAAAATTATCATTAATATCTTCAGAGAGATAAGACTTTGCATTCATGAAACAGAACAAGATGTGGTTGAAGGCAAATATTTAAAGAACAACAACATTAACAACAAAAGCTGTTAGACATTAAAACATGCAGAAACAAAAACTCAATAGGAGCCCTGGCCAGGTGGTTCAGTTGGCTGGAGCATCATCCCATATCCCTAAAATGTTGCTGGTTCCATCCCTGGCCAGGGCACATACCTAGATTGCAGTTTCAATCCCTGGGCATGTGCAGAAGGCAATGAATTGATGTTTCTCCCTCACATCGCTGTGTCTCGCTCTCTCCCTCTCCCTCTAAGGTCAGTGAACATGTCCTCAAGTTAGGATTAAAAAAAAAAAATCAGTTGATTACAAGGTTGAGAGACTGTCTCAGAAAGTGAAACAAAAAGACAAAAAGATGGAAAATAAGACAGAAAATACACATTTTGGAGGCTGAATTTAGGAGATCCAATGTCTAAACAATAGGAGTTCCAAAGACAGAAAGCAAAAAAAGAAATGTCAGGGTCACCGCCAACCTCTAGATCACCATTGTGTAAATGAGAAAAAGATACCTACTATGGATAAATGCACTCTGAGCACATAGCTTGGTAAGTAGAAAAAGATGTGTGAAGACAGTGATGTCCCTCCTCCAAGCAGATGTGGCCTTAAGCTAAAGCACACAGTTTAATGAATGGACTCCTGGTTAGAGTTCAACCTCTCTCACCTCCTCAGCAGAGCACTTTTGCACAGTGTACAAATTGCACAGTCATAAGTAGCAACCTTTATGCCATGGAGGAAGTCATCAAGGATTTAAGGACCTGAGTACCATAACTGAAATGGACCAGTGAATGCTCATATGAATGGATGAAAACAGACCCATGTTGAAGTATATCATTATGAAATTTCACAATCTTGGGGATAGAGGGGGTGATTCTACAGCTTCTGGAAAAACAAAACAGAAAAATGTCACATACACAGAATCATAAATCAGAAAGGATTCAGATTTCTCAGCAGCAATCTTGGAAGTTTCCAAGTTTCTTGTGACCATAGGGCCATTTCCTCAAGAAGTTAAACATTAGAGTTTGCATATGACCCAGCATTCTGCTCCTAGCTACATACCTGCAAGAACTAAAAACACATGCTCACACAAACACTTGTAAACAAATATTCATAGAAGCAGTATTTACTATTGCTAAAAAGCAGAAACAACCCATATGTCCATCAATTGATAAATGGATAAATATTATGTGGTATATCCATATAATGGAATATTATTTGGCTGTAGAAAAGGAATGAAGTACTGATACATGCTAGAACATGGATGAAACTTGAAACATTATGCTAAGTGAAAGAAGCTGGGTACGAAAGCTCACATATTACATGATTCCATTTATATGAAATGTCCAGAATAGGCAAATCTATAAAGACAGAAAGTAGATTAGTAGTTACCAGAGGCTGGGGAGGTATGGGCATAGGAGAGTGACTGCTAATGCGTACTAGGTTTCTTTTGGAGTGATGAAAATGTTCTAAAATTAGAGAGTGTTGATGGTTGCACAACCTGATGAATACACTAAACCCACTGAATGGTATACTTTAAAATGGTGAAATTTGTGGTATTTGAATTATATCTTAACTTTTGAAAGAAGATAATGGGGACAATGTCTTCAAATTTATATTACCTGCAAACTTTCAGAATTGAAAGTTCTCAAAAAATGTACCATTCATGCACTCTTACTCAGAAAATTACTGGAGATATGCTGCCTTAAAACACAGGAGTAAACCAAGAAAGAATGAACCAAGAGAATGGCAAATAAATTCCTATGATAGCAATGCCTTGGAAAGGCAAGCATACTGGACAAAGCTGCTCCTTCGGAGATGACTGCCTCAATCTAAAGGGGATGCAGCTGCCTGGAATTCCACCAGAATACAAAATACCCCTTTCTAGAACTACAAATCAAAAGCACAATGAGATATTACAGCACTCTCATTAGAATGACTATGATCACAAAGACAAGAAACAACAAGTGCTGGTGAGGATTTGAAGAAAGGAGAACCCTTGAACATTGTTGGTGGGAATGCAAATTGATATAGCCACTTTGGAAAACAGTATGGAGATTCCTCAAAACATTAGAAATAGAACTCCCATATGATACAGCAATTCCGCTCTCGGGTATATAATCGAAGGAGATGAAATTACTATCTTGAAGAGATATCTGCACCCCCTTGTTCACTAAAGCATTACAATAGTCAAGACATGTAAACAACATAAGTATCCGTCAGCAGATGAATAGATAAATAAAATGTGGTATGTGAAATGGAATACTATTCAGTCATAAAAAGAAGAAAATCCTACCATTTGCTACAACATACATGGACCTCGAGGGCATTATGCTAAGTGAAATAAGTCAGACAGAAATAAAAAACATACTGTGTGATCTCACTTATATATGGAATATTTAAAAATAAAACTGGACTCATAGAAATAGAGTACAGATTGGTAGTCACCAGAGGTGAGGATTGGGGGTGGGGAAATGAGGGAAGGTGGTCAAAAGGTACAAACTTCCAGTTGTAACCAATAAATTCTGGGTGTGTAATGTAAAGTCTTGTGACTATAGTTAACAATACTTTTTGGATATTTGAAACTTGCTAAAACAATAGGGGATCTTAACAGTTCTCATCACAAGAAAAAATTGTAATTATATGTGGTGATGGATGTTAACTAAATCTACTGTGGTGATCAAATTACAATGTATACGTACATCAAATTACGTGGTATACCTTAAACTAATAGAATGTTATAAGTCACTATCTTAATAAAAATAAAGTGTACCTTTTCTGAACATTAAAAAAATGTTCCAGAACTAGGATGAAATGGGGTAAGAGTTGGCAGCAGAAGCCCTAAGTAAGTGTGGGTACACCATCAGCCCTAATTCTGCCTTCTTGGAAAAATCATTAGTTTGTAAGGCCTGGTGTGTTAGGAGCTATGCTAACAGTCCCTCCCCATCCTGAGCAGAGCTGACAGGTGTTATTGGTAGCATTTAATGCTGAGTGGGGTTGTTGAGTAGGTGCCTTACTTAACATGGCTGGAAGTGCAGACAAACTTTGAGCAACAGATTGTGATTCCAGAAGACTCCTCTCTTTCTGGCACAAACAGAAAGGTGCCCCAAAGAGTTCCCCTTCCTTTCTGCAAACAAGGAGCTTAGAGTTCCCTGATACAAATGCATCTGAAGGAGAGAGGGTTGGTATCTGTTTGGCTGACAAACTGTCTTGATTGCTGCAGAGGCTGTGATAATACCAAATGCTTGGTTTTGGTGGTAGCCTAGGGAATATTGGTTTCTGGGCTGAAAGCAGCACTATTTACTGCAGTTAATATTTCTGCCACCTGAGGACACTGTTGGAAAAGAGAAAGTGGTGGGAGCATTGGAGACAAGGGTGCTCAGGAATCAGCTAGCACAAATCAAAAGGACAGCAAGCCAAACAAACAAATTAGCATGTTTTCTGGAAAAAAAAAAAAAGGCTGTGTATGACAAGGAGGTAGTTCTGATAAGCAAATCAGAGGTGAAGCCTGAAGAGATTCCCTTGAAACATTGCTACAATTGCACAGAAAATGCCTTTGTCTGGGGACAGGCTCGTTAAAGGCTGAGAGCCAATTCCTGAATACACCTGCAAGGTAGAGGGCGGAGGGGCCTGCCCCCCATCTCCAGGTCCCATCTGAAAGGGGACTGGATTGGACAGTGGTGGGTGCCTGAGTCCTCATCCAAGAAGGGGAGCATCAGCCTGAGAGGATACAAGTGACCCTGACAACAGTGCCTGGATTTAGGCTAAGAGGTTGGCAGGTTGGGTGGAGACCAAGGTGGGTAAGGGCTCAGGGAGAATGTCATTTTGACAAACTGGTCACACATGGAGAGCACGGGGTACTGGGTCGCACAATGGGGACAAAATCTACTTCAAAGGGAAGTGCAGCAATAGGCACTGATGTAGAAAACATTTCTTCTGGATTTTTAAGTCCCCAGTGAACAGTAAACAAGTCTAGACCTAGTTTATGCAAGTATACAATGAACAAGTATTCCCTTCTGTTGTTGCTATTATTGTTTCCCGTGAATCGCTTTCTTAGAAGAAGGGATACCTGTAACACCTATGAATCCAGAGGTTACAGAGAATCAACCTAGAGCCATGAGGCTGCAGTAGAAGCCATTCCCAATAAAAATTCTAATCTTTACTCACATGGCTCATAGTCCCCATTCATTCATGTTAACTCTTATTTGAATCTTGTGTTCTCTCTTATTTTCTAGCATGCCTGAACTTCTGGGAGTATCTTGCCTTCCTAGGCCAGACACCTCTTTCTCATCTGTGCACCTGGCTCACGGCTCCACGCTTCCCTTGCACTACATGGTCCACTGTCCCGAGAAGTGTGGTTGTCTTCCTCCGGCTTGCCTTTTCCTCCCTCTTGCCCTAGAGTCTCTGTGGTTCTGAGCCTCTGGGCCTAATACAGGTATCACAGAAGTCCAGAAACCCTTCTGATTTGATCCAGAGTTTCCACACGGAGTAGGTGAGGGGAAGAATGAGGAGAGGGATGGTTTAGTGAGCAATTTCTACTGATCCATTTTCCCAATTAATGATTAGTTTTTGTGAATAACAAAAAGGAAAAAACTTTTTTTTTAAATTGTTGTTCAAGTACAGTTGTCTTCATTTTCCTGCAACCACATTCTCCCATCCCACTCACCCTCACCTCCCACCCTCAATCCTATCCCCCTTTGGCTTTGTCCATGGATCTTTTGCACATGTTAAAAAGGAACAAACTTTAATTTTATTCCTTATTGTTCCATTCACATAAATGACCTGAGGTGTCTGGTGGGGTTATGTGCACCCACAGAGCAATGTGTGCTCATGTATGTACGGGGGTAGGCAAAAGTAGTTTTACAGTTGTTCATATGGAAAATCGCAACGATTAATAAGTAAATAATAACACAAGAATAAACTCTTTGTTTCGTGTACTCACAACTGTAAACTTCCTTATGCCTACCCCTGTGTATTGGTTGTCATATATGGCCCAAGAGCTCATCACCTTCTCTAAGCTGGGAGCCTCACTGCTCTGGATTCCTGCTGACTCTCCTCCAAAAGGTCTGCATTACAAATCTACAAAGACTCATACTCTATTATTTTCTTCAAGTCTTCATTGAAACTAAAGATAATAATGGCCTTTTGGTTAAATGTACTTGTTTCCCATCCTCACTGCAGCCCCTTTTCACTTTTGTTTTTTAATGAATAATGCACTCATAGTCTGTGAGTGAGAGACAGATGTGCTTCTGAATTCTCATGTGTGTGGCACAGGGAGTCACTCTGGGGAATGCAGTAGGTTATAGACAGTGTCCCTCCTTTTAGAAGACTATAATCAGAACCATTTTGCCTAAAAATTGAATTTGTGAGCTACTTGTTTTGTTCAAATATCTCTTGCAAAATACTATTTTCAATAGTATTTTACTATTGTTAGTATGATTTGGACCATAATTAAAGTCAAAATTTACCTTTGATATATTCACCAATGAGCTTTAGGTTTACGTTCACATGTTTAGCAGTTGGATCAAAGACACAAATTTTCTCAACGAAGTATCTGTTAATGTACTGTGAACAAAGAGCAAAAGTTATGGGATCACTGGCAAGTGGAATTAGAGTACACAATTCACCAGTTTATAGAATTTCATTTATAAAAATTTGAAAACAGGCAAAACCAATCTATGGTGTTAGAAGTCAGCCTTCTGGTCACCCTTGGGGTGAGAGTGTGTGTGTGTTTGAGGGAGTGATGGGAGAGGGTACAAAGGAGGGCTTTTGGGGTGCCACTAAGGATCTGCTTCTTGATCTAGATGCTGGTTACAAATGTTCATTGTGTAAAAAATTCTTACATTTGTACACTTATGATTCACGCAATTATTATTTGCATACCTAAACTTGTGTGGGTTGTTTTTCAATAGAAAGGATACATAACAAAAACTTACCAGTTTACATTTATCCCAGTTCCCTAAGTCACTTGATAATTCCAACTCTGGATCAATGAACAAGATAACCCCTGTCAGGATGTCACGTATTAGTTTCATGTTGGCTTCTACCTCCTGGGACTGGCTGTCTGACAGAGATTTTGGCTCTACTAGAAAGTCATAGTCATAGAGCAACAGTGATATAAAGTTCATGGAGGAAAGCAGCCGGAGGCTTTCCTGCAGCTCTTGCAGCATGATTCTGAAGAAGAGAACTCCGGCCCGCTGGACTTCTCCCACATTTTCAATCTCTGGAATAACAGAATGACATCCCACATGGTTGTTCAGTACATACATTGCTTTTTCATAGGATTCTGAGCATAATGTAGTAAAAAAACCCAAAAAACCCACATCTTACATGGTTTTAAACAATCTTAGTTTCTAGTCATGAAATCAAAGGCAGAAATGGAATTACACCTGGTAAAACTCAGAAGAAGAGGCTTTGAGGAAAGGTAAAAACTGTTTTGGAGTTAGACCTTAGTTTGAATAGCTACTCCCCCCTTTATTTGTTCTGTTGTCTCTGAACCTCCTCTTCCTTATCTGTGAGAATGGGGCTGATTTCTACCTCCTTGGTGAGCTGTGGACATTAAATGAGATGATATGTGTAAAAATGCTTACTCTTAGCCTTATATATAGTGAACATTCAAAAGACATGAATTTTCTTCTTTTTTTCCTTCTTATCCCACCTTACCCTATGTAATGGCTAGAAGACTTTCAGTTTACTCACACATGCATTACTCTTCTGATTCCATCCACTCTCTTCTTGGTAGCCAAAGGTTTCCATGCTTCTTCCCTCCCTTCTGCCCAAATTAGCTTTGTGCTAAGAGTAGCCTAATGGAATCACAAGGATCGAGGTCTGGTCTTGGCTCTGCCCTTAGCTTACTACGGGACCTTTACTTTGATGGGCTTTAAGCTTCTTTATCTGTAAAATGAGATGTTCTGATGAACTAATGCTATGTAATATAATGGAAAGGGCACCCAAACTGGAGTTCAAATCCAGCCTCCATGACTTGTTAACTGAGTGATTTGGTCCAAAATACTTTGTTTCTCTAAACTTCACTTTTCTCACCTGAATTGTAAAATGGTGCATCACTATCACCTCATAGGCTTATGGTAAGGACTAATTGAAATAGCATATTTAAAGTGCTTGGTATATGATGGGCATTTAATAAATGCTAGTTTTATATTATCTTTAAGAGTCCTTCCAGTTCTAAAACCATGTGATTCTAGCCAAGAAAATATGATTCCTTACCTTCTACTCTAATGTATAGATCATACTCATCATCCCAAGACTCTATGAAGGAATTTCTTTCATGTGGAAAATCCATATATTGCAACAACTCATTTTAGAAAACACATCGTTTGTTGCACTGTCTGTGATTTTCCCAAAATTTATTAAACCCATAAATCCAGGCTGTCGCCACATTCATAATACCTAAGACAAGATTTTTCTTTATTTCTCCAGATAATTCGCCCAGTATTTCATAGCAGGCAGCTTGGATCACCTTCATCATTTTTTGTAGATCTTTAAATTCTCTATACAACAACATCTTACTCCTGCCAATGTTAAAATCGAGAGCTCCCAAAGCCTCTCCCGTTCTCTCACGAAGCGGAATGACTATGTGGTTTTCTCCACAGACAGAGGCCAAAACAACTTCTGAACTGTCTGTACACTTAAAGAGGAAATCTCTGAAACCAGAACCAAATAAGCATAAGCAAATAACACGTCCGCCTGTTCTAACGTTCCACCCAAATATATTGAATCCCCCTCTTTTGTACCTCCTACACCCCATCCAGCCCACCAGCTGTTGTTGCCGTTTCCTCTGCCTGGACCACTCTATCGCTTGATTTCACAGAGCTCTCTCCCTCAGCTCGCTCACTCGTCTCCCAGAGGAGCCTTCCCTGACCACACAGTCTAAAGCAGCAGCCCCTGAGTTGTGTCCCTCATGATAAATATAGTCTTTACTATATTTATCTGATAGGGTTTTTTTTTGTTGTCATTGGTTGGTTTACGTGTTGCCCAGTAAGTGCTGGTGGAATGCCTGAAGGAACAGTGAGTGTGTCAGGTTCTCTGGAAGCAGAGCCTGAGACAGGGAAACGGTTTATTGAGGGAGTGTTCTTAGGGGAAACCTGTGAGGGTCTGAGGAAAGCAGGAGAGGGGGAAAGCTGTGTAAGAAAGTGATTTCAGGTAAAGTCTAACCTCAGCCTGATCACAAGGGGAGCTCTTGGAAGCAAATTCTTTCGAAATCTGCCCCACCTTGATGCAAGGAAGAGGCCTTTTGTCAGTGCTTGGCTCTGAGCTGCTCTGGGTGTATGGGGAGGGAGTTTACATAACTCTCAGGCACCTCTGTCTCTCAGGGGCCCTCCTGCAGAGAAAGCTCCATGTGAGTCTTTAGCAGCAGTACCTGCAGCAGCTGGCAAGAGATACACGGGGGACACCAGCTAGGCACTGACAGCATCTGCTTGTGAGGGACCTGAGGTTTTCATTGAAATGGAGTGGCTGTTTCTTTCTCTGGTGAAGCATAGACACATCTCTCTCTCTTTTTTAAATCTCTTTTCCTCTTCCCGTATCTACATTAATATTGAGATGCCATTCCTTTGAGGTATTTATAAAAATGTTGGTGCTTTGATAAACCTCAAAAATGATACTTATGGTTCATAATATCAATTCTATAATGACAGGTAAGATTATATCTTTCTTTTGCTACCCCTACCACTTTGTGTCTTTATGATAACCATACTAATGGTGCATCATGTTAAACTTTCTAGGCCTAAGGATAAAGCTGACTGGTCGACAGAGTTCCTCAGAAGGCACCTGCTCTAAGTTACAGGGATCGAAGGTTATGAACCTGGGTGTTACAAGGATTTCTGTAAAACTCTTTAACGCTACAAGGAGTAATTAACGTGGAAAAGAGCTTAGAGCTGAATGAAAATTCTGGTGTGAGGCTAAACTAAAATTTAATTAAACAGGTACTTCAATATCAATTCAGTCTTCAGTCTGAGACAGGTTATTGGCTACTCAGGTACATTGACCCCCTCAGAAGCAGTTGGCCCCTTTTTCAATAGGTATGTTTCAGTTAAGCCCTGTTTTGCTTCTGTTCCTTGCATTCCACAGGTGAGAGGCATTCGAAGTAACCTAGAACTTAGTAAATACAATATTCTCTGATTCCTCTCCACTTTTGTCCAGCCTGCCGTCTTTAAACAAACTTGTTCACATGCTAGCTAATATTAAGATGAGGAGCTTTGATAAGTGGTGTGAATGTATTTGTATAATCATGGTGGGTTTTGTTGAATTCCTTGTTTACAAAAAAATCATAGAAAATGAAACACTATCATGCTTAAAAACAGGCAATTTTAATATAAAATACCAGTGAAAATTTTCTTGTTTTGCTTTTTTATCTTGTTTGAAACAAGCTCACATGCTATAGAGCAGATAACAAGCACTGTGAGGCCAATGAAATTTGTTTTTTAAAAAAAGGACTTGAGAGGGAAAGCAGTTAACATGACCCCTGCAGTCAAGAGATTTTCTCTAAAATCCAGTCAGAGTGAGAGTCAGTGTATATTAATAAGAGGCAAAAACTGTGTCTTCAGACCTATCACACCAGGGTGTGTGCTCTGGCAATCAAACAAAACAGACATGAAGATGCCTCTCATACCTGAAGATGCATGTCTTCCTGAAGACAGTAGGGGGATTTTTGTGGATTTCTGTTAGACCCAGGGGCCCTGTGACCATCATATTGCGTAAAACATAGTCTGAACCCTTGAAAAAGAGGAAGCAATTTCATTATGGAAAAGAATAATAGACCTCATATTCTCATTAAAGCTTTTGGGAAGAGATAAATAGGAAAAAATTACAGAAGTTTAAATGACTTCTAGTTTTAAGTACAGTGGCATTTTACTTATTCAGTACCATTAAGGAATGAGGTGTTCAATAGGAGAAAAATTTCAAAGTATGAGATTCATTAAAATGCAAAAACATTTTTTTTATAATTGTGATAAAATGCTGTGTTTATATTATTTTTCAGATATTACAAGTGCATTGTAAACATTTGGAAAATACAGAAATGTCCTCTCCCCCCAAAATAAGTACAATAAAAAATATTCTCCAATGAGGTCTTGTCTTCACCACTTTATCAAAACTGTTCTTGCCAAGGCTACTAGTGACTCTCTCAATGTCAGATCCCTAATCCCTATCTTCCTCTACCTCTCGGCAGCATTTGATGCAATGAACAACTCTCTTCTTGATATACTTCCTTTGCTTGGCTTTTGGGACACCGCTCGCTCCTGATGCTCCTCCTGCCTCACTAAGCACTCCTCTCGTTCTCCTTGCTTTATCTTCTTTGCCTCCCTCACCTCTAAGAGATTTTCAAACTGTCGGTCATAAGCTACATGGAATATGTTGATGTCTTTTTTAACAGCCTTATTGAGGTATACTTGATATACAAAAATGTGCATATTCAGTATCTACAGTTTGATGAGTTTGGACTCAAAAGTTTATAAGTTTTGGTCAACTTTTTTGGGGGGAGGGTAGAGCCTAGTTTGTAATATTAACATGTTCTGTAAAATACACTAAACTTTAGGAGTGACAAATTCAACTGGGAGAAGCAAACGGGGGCTTTTTATGCCCTCTTTAAAAAAATTATTTGATTAAAAGGGAAACTGTGATAATAGGATCCACAGGGGCTACATGATGGGTGCTGCCTGGAAGAACAACTGCTTCTCTCGCCTTTCTACATTCCATGACCCCCAGTGTCCTACCAAACTCTTTAGACGAAATGTTTTCAATAGAATACTCAGCCAACTGTAAAGATTATTCCACATTGGCAATTGGGCTTCTAGCTTTTTTTCTAATTTATTTCTTCCATGATTTGTTATTTGGTGTTACACATACTAGACTGATACATGTTTTAAAAGAATCTCTCTGTGACTCTGTTTTTAAGTTTAAATCTTTAGCTAAAACCAATTTCTCTCCAGTCTACCCCCACCCCCCATTGTATAAATTGACCTCTTCTGCTGTTAGACCAGAAGCATAATATAAAAAATAAGGGGCTTAAAATAGTATGCCTGAAAATAAACTCATCTTTTATTTATTTTTTACTTGAACCAAGAAACTTTAAATTCAGCAAGTGCCTCAGCAATTATTCAGTAGTGAGATAACTGTTCCTAGTTAAAGTATCCTAGGAAATCTTTCAGAGAAAGAGCTACAATTATTTTCTCCCCCATTTTCTTTCTTCTGCTATTGGCTTGTTTTTTTTTTCTTTACATTTTCAATATTTAGTCATTCTTAACTTTCTCATTACACATGATTTATCTTTAGTTCTTATCATCTTTTGCTTTTTCTCTTTTGACTAGATTTAAAAAAATAATTAAATAAAATATAATAGTGAGTATAAGAAAATATCACCTGTAGAAAAAGTAGGTATTGTTCTGGGAAACTTCTGTTTTAGTTGTGTGTGTGTTTTTGTTAGGGAAAAGGATGTAAAATGTTTTTATACTACGGTCAAGGTCAATAGAATTTTGAGCCATGATGATTTCAAACACCTGAAGTGCCTCAGGGTTCAGTCCTCAGACTTTTTTTTTATCTTCATTCATTTCCTTGGTCCTCTCATCCAGTCTCATGGTTTTTGTTTTGTTTTGGTTATTTTGGTAAAATATACATAGCATAATATTTTCATTTTAACCATTCATAAGTGTATAATTCAGTAGTATTAAATATATTCACAGTGTTGTGTAATCCAGTCTCATAATTTTAAATACCATTTAAAATCCAGATTAGCTAGCTTACATTTCTCCCCAAACACTAAGCTCATATACCCAACTGCTTATTTACTATCTCCACTTAGCTGTCTAACAGACATTTCAAATTATAGTTAAAAAAAATCTTTTTCAATTCAGGAGGTAAAAGTTATGTTTTACTAACTTTATATTTACTTCATTATGAGAACAAATGAACATTTTTTTCATATGTTTATCGACAATTTGCATGAGGTTTTTTTTTATAGACCTGCCTTTGTATATTTTTCTTTTGGATTTAAAAAAAAATCTCACTGATTTGTGTACAACAATGGTAGCTCTTTGTCAGATATGTGGGAACTTCTCCCCAGTTTTTCAAAAGCAATTTATATTTTCTATAACTTTGGTGCAAGAATGTTTTACATTTTTATGTCATCAGTGTATCAACCTCACCTTAATTGTTTTAACCTTTCACGTAGGTTTAGCCATCCTTTCCTCAGACCAAGATTGTAAAGTCCCTGTCATCCTCATTTTTAATAGCTATTCTCATGTATTTATTCTTCCTCCAGATGAAGAGTTAAATCATTTGGTAAATTTAAAAAAATCCTTCAGGGATCTTTATTGGAATTTTTTAAAAATTTATAAATTTTTGGAAGAAGCTGTAGTTTTTAGAAATGATCTTCTTGTGAAAAAAATCATATATGACTTTCTAATTCATACAACAATTTTATATCCCTTGATGAAGTTTGTAATTAGCTTCATGTAAGACCTCAGGGTGATGGGTCAAAGTGGGGAGAATGTTCCAGACACAGTGAGAGCATTTTTGAAGCCCCTGGGGTAGAAAAAAAAATGTTTCCTATTATGTATGATGGGATGTGAAACATTAATTGTGGTATGGTATTTTTCCTCCTCTTCTCCTTCTGCCCATTTAGGCAGACAGTCTATATTGCCTTAGAAAAGAAATGTGATGAGGTGAAAAAGCAGAAAGCACTAGCTAATCACCAGCTTTTGTTTTAAGATGATATGACTTAAGATAGCAAACCAGGCACAAGTGTTAGCCACCTGCTTCTTAAAGACCTCAGGGAAATAAAGGCCTGAGGTCTTGGTTTCCTTGCTGACTGTCAGCTGGGGACCACCCTTGGCTCTTAGAGAGCTTAGGTGTTTGGGCACTGCCCTATACATCTCAGAATCAGCAATGGGGTATCTAATTTTTCTTATACTGTTATCTCTCTGACTATTCTCCTATCCTTTCATCTTTCAGGGACCACAGCCGGAAAAGACTCTCAGCTTTTGAGAGACCACTGATACTGTCTACTTTTTGAGACTCAGAGCAGACTGGAGAAGAGAGGAGAGTAGATCTGGAGGGGCTGCAAAAGAGGAAGGAGGCTTACAAAGTTACCATAGCCACGTGCTTGAAAAAAGGTATCTGTATAGCTACCCTCAGCCATTTTTAACACCAAAACCTCATCACAGTGTCTTTCACCTAGGACCAACCCCTGTGTTTATCTTTAGATAGCTGTACTGGTCTCAGCTTGGCTGTGACCCCACCCAGACCCTGCTACTTAGTGGTCCTCCTCTCCACCCCTTTGGGGTTGGTCTTCACCTCCATAAGATGACCTGGGTTAGATGGACAGTGACTTTTGTGGCCTTGTCTGTAGCGCTGCGATTCTGAAACTACCACCCTTGAAGCCATGCTTCTTGCTGATTGCTATGAGCAATTTTAACCTTTTCCACGGTGCCCTAGGTATCATTTCAACTAAGGCCCCAACAAGGGGCTTATGTGTGGAGAGGCACTGGCCCAGTGGAATCCACCTTGAACCCCACACATTTCAGCCTCACTGTGGCTGTGGCCTATCAGACTTGGTGGTCTGCCTCCAAACTAAGTGGTCCTTCACCCCAAGCCCCCACACATATACATATCAGGTGGTCCACCCAGTTCCAAGGGTACTCGGAGACTCCTGTCCCCACCCCACCCCAGAAGCAGCACCCATAACTAGCAAAAACTCATCACATTATAGATAGAGGGTCTTTTAAAAAACTTCATGTGATATAATGGTGTTCTTCCAAAACAGTAGTGCCTTATCCCTTCCGCTTCACCCATATGATTCTGGTGGGCGCTTCCCATTACTATAAACTCCCCATCCTGGCCAGGGAGTGCATATCTCAGCATAGCAAAATTAGTTTTCTTTCTTGTGTTTTCCAAATTGTAACAGAAAGGAAAGATTCTCTTCAAGCTACTAAGCAACTGGCTCGCCCCATGGAGAAAACCCATTTTCAGCTGGAAGTACAAAGCCAAAGTGCTGAGGGAAGAAACCATAAGAACTGGGGAGAGAAAAGAACATGAGAGAGCTCTGTTGGCATTGAATCCCTGGATCTGGTCATCCTGGGAGCCAGCTTGACACCTGCCCTTTCTTCATGTGGGTCACATGAGTCAATCATTTCCCCCTTTTGCCTACGGCAGTGTGAGATGAATTCCTGCCACTCTTAACCAAGACTCTTGAGTTGAGGTCATGGGAAACATGTCCCCAGTTAGCCTAATAACTAACTAAATATGGTTTAAAAATCAACAAGACAATAACATCTAGAAACTCTATTACCCTGGGAAGGCCTAACACTGGCCAGCCTTGCCTACCTGCTCTGGGCTAGGCTCAACAAAGTATGTAGTGATGGAGACAAGGCCTGGTATGATGTTGTAGAGCCAGCTGATACCAGTGATCACAACATGCAGGATGTGCTCCCGGCTGTGGACATAGTGATAGGCAGTGCTAAAGACATTGGCAACACCCTGAAGAAACAGAAGATTTTAATTGCTTTTTCTTTTTATAATAAAATAGCAAAATAATTAGTAATGCATCAATTAGATTATCTTCTTCATTAACGATATTCTACTTCTGACAAGTTATTCATCATTTCTCAAAAGGCAGTGTTCTAGCTTCTACTATGGAAAAAAAATAAAAAAGAGTCATCAAGAAGTCAAAGGTGTAAGAAGAGATCTATCATAAGATCCACGTAACTTATTATGTTTCCTGATAATCATCCAGTGAAATTTGTGATGTGCACAATCAGAAAATAGTGCCAGAAGAACAAAATAAACTTTGAAATGAGAAAAAATATGCTTACAAACCAAGAACTAATATCAGCCTTGGGCAAGTCGGTAGGAGCTGCCCTGATCTGATGCAATAGTAATGTCTGCATCTTTACATGGCTACTGTCATCAGATCAGCAGTACGGGATGTGCTGAGTCCCAATGCCTGCCACATGTTAGACTACACAGTCTTCTTTAAAAAAAATTATTTATTTATTTATTTTAGACAGTGAGGAAGGGAGGGGGAAAGAGAGGGAGAGAAACATCAATGTGTGGTTGCTCCTTGCACGTCCCTTACTGGGGACCTGACTTGGCCCGCAGCCCAGACATGTGCCCTGACTGGGAATCAAACCAGCGACCCTTTGGTTTGCAGGCCGGCACTCAATCCACTGAGGTACACCAGCCAGGCCACAGTCTTCTTATAGGACAAAAGATCCTGTTCCATAGAGAAGCAATGGGGACTCCTTAGAACTCATCTGTGGTCTTGTTGTCAAGGAAACTTAGGAACCACAAATTCTTAAAAAATATCTGTATTTTATATTAGGACCCAAGGCATCTAAGGTTAACACAGGAACCTTTACCTCCAAGGACTAGAGAATCAATTTCTAATTCATTTTGACGTGTTCTCTAACAAGGCCATATATTGTTCACCTACTGACAACTCCATACTCTTCCACTTTGTTTCTTCATATTGTCACATCATTATGTCAGGTGAGAATTAATCTTATTATCAAAAAGATGTCTAGAGAAAAAGATTCTACCACTTTCCATTTATTCATCCAGTAAGTGGGAAGAGAAATTTTAAAATAATGATAATAAACATAAAGAGCTAGGGGCTTACAGGGGAAAAAATGATAAGGGCATAGCAAGCTCCTGATTGCTGCTACATCCCAGACTATTGCCTCCATAAAGGCTTTCTGTCTCCCTTCATTGCAATTTCTATTCATAAAATTAAACGTAAGTGCTTTAGAAATGATCCAGTTATTTTATAGTCTTAGAAGAGCCTAAAGCTTAAGATTTTTTCCTTCATTCTTCACCCTCAAAAATTATAACACTGATATCAAGAGTTAGGGGAATGCATATCATATTTAACACCATTGTGGAAAGAGCAAAGGATTTCTAAGTACTGCTATTAATAAAACATAAATATATCCTTTATAAAAGTTCATTCCTACTATGTAGGTATTAGTGATCTTATAGTTGGATTTCAGTTCTATAGCATAAAATTGTTCCTGTGGTTAATTCAATGGCATACATATTAATAATCTTCCCAGAGAGTCTGAGGCATAGATGTGCAACTGAGGCTGGGAGTTCTTCCACGTGTAATGGGGAACCTCTCCAAAGACTGACACATACACACAGGGAACTGGAACCAGTATGACGATACTGTCTACATTTTGTACCTAGCTCTACCCTAACCTACTTTCGGATGTTGCTTTTTAAAAAGTATAGAAGGAGAGGCCATCCTACCATTATTATTGAAGAATTTTTCTCTGACTTACCTGATAGAATCTGATCTCGTGAGGCAAGAAGATGTTTATTTTACAGGGATCCCTTAGGGTGTCAACAGCCATGACCCCAAAGATCCTCATATATGCATCCTGAAGAGGCAGAGCGAGCAATGATCCATTTTGATCAGTCTTCTGGTGGGAATGGTTCCAAAAGAAAATGTTCCCATGGTGCTGAACTTGGGGGACATGTATTGGCTTCCCTTCATCTATTACTGTAAAGCTGAGGAGTAGGAACATGAGGATGAGAGAAAGGCACAGGAGGAGCCTTAGATTAAACCATGCAGGGAACTGGATCAATTCCCCATAATCATTGGCACTATATGTCAGAGTAGTGGACTCATAACATTACCAGTTTGGACAATCTGACTTGAAAGATTTGAAAAACAAGCTCAGATCATAACAGATTTAATATATATAAACAGAAGCAGGAGATAATTAATAGAGCAGAAATAACTGGGCCAAAATTGTGAAGCAGAGTCCCTTACATGGCAGCTCAATGTCTAAGGTGAGCTCTAGAAATGATCAGATGAAATCACCTGAGACTGGAAACCCATCACCTCCCACTCTAGAAGAATTGGTGACCTAAGGCATCTCTTTCTTGGGCAGCTAAGTAGGATTTCAATACTAGCTTACTTCAGAAAAGGAATTATTTTTTTTAGAAGGCTGAAATCAACCTTTTCAAGAAATCCTTACCTGATTCCCTTCATGTCTCTGTAGAGCACTTTGTTTAGTACCAATGGAGCATCATCTAAAGTACAAGCTACATTCCTTAACAGAAGAGTCCCTCTATCAGGCAGTAATAGGTTTTCTTCTAAGAGGGAAATGTGAGCACTGATCTTCTTATTTCCATGGGCTTGAGCATCCTGTGGCAAAATGTTTCTGATCATGCATTCGCCAATAGCTATTCTCTTGTGTCTCCCTTCATTAGCCAGTTTGTGCATCTGACCCCAATAATTTCATTTTCATGAACAAATAATAAACATATTACCATTCATGGGCAGACCCCCAAACCTGAGTTTTAGTGAGTGGAATGGATTTACTTTATGACAACTGGGCTATTTTACTAAACAAACAAACAACTCTCAAAGACTACTCAAATTTAGAGGTTTAAAACTTGGATTCCTTTGAACTATAGTCATATAGTCTGGGCTTTAGTTAAAAGTATTTATTTTAGAGAGGTGGGACAAGAAGATGGTTTTATTGCACTCATATCTTAACCATCTACTATGATGTAAATAAGGAAAAAATTCTCTCAAGGAATTCTTAACATAGTTTACCTATTAATTTGATTTATGTCATATTAGGAAAGGATTTCTTAGGGCCCCAGATAGCAGACTTTATGCAGCTACGATTTCTAATTGAAAGAACTGAAAATTCTCTGTACCTAAAACATCATTATGTCACTAAGAATATTATGTGTTAACACAAATATTAAACATGTCCATAAATTGCGGGGCATGAGAGACACTTTCCTTGATGTTTGTCTCCTCTTTCTATATATTCAAGTTTTCTTTTCATGTCTTTTTTTCTTCTGCCTTTATTTCTCTTTTTCTACATAACTGATCTGTAGAGTAACTAACAAAAATGTAGTGAGGTATCTCTTGGGGTACCGCAGATCTCTGAAGCAACTTGGAGTAATAGCTCTTTTTCTTTATTGGTCTCCTATTCCTAGTCACATCATTTCAAACTATACTGGAAACTTCAGCCATTCAGGAGATGATTTCAATAATTAAGGGTTGCTATTTAGCTGAGTTGAAAGGCACAGGTTCCCTGGATCAATGGAATTTATAATATATGGAGGAGATAGCCATGCTATTACTGTCTGGGGGGAGCAGTAAGCTGGAATCTCTGAGGGGGCGGCAAAGCTATGGATAGGGGCCCAGCAGGGTACTGTGTTTTAAGTGACAGAGTTCAGTAACAGGTTCAGCTTGTTTCTAGGCAGTGCTATGAAAAATTGTGTGAGGTTGGATTCCACTTTATAATAGCTTTATGATTTAAATAGTTCTTTTTTGAACTGACTCCCAAAATATCATGCAAGGGAAATGTAGCTTGACCTGCTTGCACATCTCCCTACCAGTATTTTTCAGTATCAGTCTATTTTGTGTTCTAGGTTTATCTGACTGTCAGCACAAATGAAATGTAAAATCCCAAGACATAAGTCTGTCTTACATCTTTCCTCTCTGCTTCTACCTTGCCAACCTGTAATCATTACCATTATATCTTACCTAGGCTTTGGGTCACTGTAATCTATTAAAATGAGTAAAACATCTATACCCAACAAATTTTAAGAGAATTTAATGTGCTCCTCCTTTGCAACCATTGAACATCACCTACTATGGGGAAATATTTCTCCTTATATATCATTTTGGGAAATATACCTGTGTGAGGGCCTTAAAGGTCTCAGTGTACACTGGCTTCAGGGATACCCCACTTGTCTCAGCAGCCCATTGAATTTGGTGCAGCCACTTCCGTCTGGCACTATTCCTCAGGCTTTCAATATGGCCCCTTTCTAAAGCAGTCATCAGAAATTCCACAAGGCTTTCCAGAACGTGATCCTCATTGTCCTTGAGTTCAGATACAATTAATTTTATGTATTTCTGAAATTGTTTGGAAGACAACCTTACTTCATCACCAGGATGTGGCTTTGGAAGTTGGATATGAAGTTTAGCTAAAAGATATAAACACAAAAGCAAGGACTAACCAAAAACTAATTTATCTGTGGAGGAATTTTCATTCTCCTCTTACAGCAAACTGAAGTCTCTGACAACTGCGCCCCCATGAAAAGCCAGGTATATCAAAGGCATGTTGATATACCTGGAACATCTTACAGCGACTTCCTATGCTAAGCTCAAGAAAACATGACTCCTATGTCATGTTTTCTGTTGTTGTTGTTTTTTAAAATTCTACCACTTAGATGAAATTCCAGGTTCAATTTTGATTCCTCCCTACCTGGGAGGAATACCTTGGCCAAAAAGTCCATGTATTTTTCTGTAAAATAAAAGACACATTTTTTATTTTCACCAATAATTTTATTAATTTGGATATTTGAAGCTTGTTGACTATCTCCTGTGTGGTATAACAATGGTTGTTCTCAATTAATGTCTTGATTTGATTGTTAACAGCTTTAGCCGGTCTACCCTACCATGGGCATTGTCCAGCGAGAAATCTCCAGCACGAAACTTTGCAAACCACTTTTGACACATTCAACAGTCACAGCACTGTCTCCATACACTGTACAACTCTTTTCTTGCATTTTAGTTGTGTTTTTACCTTTCTCGAAATAATAAGCATAATATGCTGAAAATGTTGTGTATATTCTTCCATCTTCAATATTAAAATGGCTACACAAAAATTCACTAATTTTGATTTTTTAAAAAATATATTTTATTGATTATGTTATTACATTTGTCTCATTTTTCCCCCTTTATTCCCCTCCACTCTGCATACCCCACCACCACCAGCATTCCCCCGCTTAGTTCATGTCCATGGGTTGTACATATAAGTTCTTTGGCTTCTGCCTTTCCTGTACTATTCTTAACTACCCCCTGTCTATTTTGTACCTACCATTTATGCTTCTTATTCCCTATACCTTTTCCCCCATTCTCTACTCTCCCTCTCCCTGCTGATAACCCTCCATGTGATCTCCATTTCTGTGATTCTGTTCCTGTTCTAACAGTTTGCTTAGTTTGTTTTTTTGTTTTTTGTTTTTTTTTTTGGTTCAGTTGTTGATAGTTGTGAGTTTGTTGTCATTTTACTGTTCATATTTTTTATCTTTTTCTTAGGTTAGTCTCTTTAATAGTTCATTTAATAGGGGCTTGGTGATGATGAGCTCCTTTAACTTTACTTTATCTGGGAAGCACTTTATCTACCCTTCCATTCTAAATGTTAGTTTTGCCAGATAGAGTAATCTTGGATGCAGGTTCTTGCCTTTCATGACTTTGAATTCTTCCTCCCAGCCCCTTCTTGACTGCAAGGTTTCTTTGGAAAAATCAGCTGAGAGTCTTATGGTAACTCCTTCATAGGTAACTGTCTCCTTTTCTCTTGCTGCTTTTAAGACTCTCTCCTTATCTTTAATCATGGGTAATGTAATGATGACATGCCTTGGTGTGGACTTCCTTGGGTCCAACTTCTTTGGGACTCTCTGAGCTTCCTGGACTTCCTGGCAGTTATTTCCTTTGCCGGATTGGGGAAGTTCTCCTTCATTACTTTTTCAAATAAGTCTTCAATGTCTTGCTCTTCCTCTTCTCCTTCTGGCACCCCTATGATTTTGATGTTGGAACATTTAAAGTTGTCCCAGAGGTTCCTAATCCTCTCCTCATTTTTCTGAATTCTTGTTTCTTCATTCTGTTCTGGTTGAATGTTTATTTCTTCTTTCTGCTCCAAATCGTTGATTTGAGTCCTGGTTTCCTTCCCTTCACTGTTGGTTGCCTGTATATTTTTCTTTATTTCACTTTGCATAGCCTTCACTTTTTCCTCCATTTTCTGATCGTACTCCACCAATTCCGTGAGTATCCAGATTACCAGTGTTTTGAACTCTGCATCTGTTAGATTGGTTATCTCTTCATCACTTAGTTCTATTTTTGGAGCTTTCATCTATTCTTTCGTTTGGGCTATATATTTTTTTGTCTCGGGGAGCCTGATATGTTGTGGGGGAATGGAGACTTGGGTATTTGCCAGGGCGGGGCAATTCGCGTCAGTGACTTGTGGTGCTGTATGTGCGGGAGGGGTCTGAGAGGGAACAATGCCTCTTGCTTGGCTCTCCACCAGCTCTCAGTTGCTCCTGCTTCTACCCACAAGCAAATTGGGACCTTCTGGTGCTGATTCCCAGGTGGGTGGGTTGTATATGTTCTAGGACCCTGTGGGTCTCTCAAATGAAATCTCCTATGAGACTGGCAGTTTCTCCCACTGCTGCAACCCCCACAGGTTTTTATCAGTAGAGGTTTTGAGGCCTTCTTTTCCTGCACTGGGACCCTGGGTTGCACAGTCTCTCTTGCTCCCCAGTTGTTCCTCCCAGTTTATCCGCATGCAAATGTGGGACCACCTGGTCTGTCAGCCACTGCTTGGCCCTCACCAGTCTGCCAGCTGCAGCCTTGCTGCACATCTTCTCCACCCCAGCTGCCTGTCTCTGCCCCTCCTACCAGTCTGGATGAATGTTTCTTCTTTAACTCCTTGGTTGTTGGACTTCCATACAGTTTGATTTTCTGGCAGTTCTGGTTATTTTTTGTTTTTAAACTTGTTATTTTTCTTCTTTTGGTTGTGTGAAGAGAAAAAGTGTATCTACCTAATGCTTCCATCTTGGCCAGAAGTCTAATTTTGATGTTTTTTTAATGCATACTGATATGATAGCTGTCACAATACAACCTAACAAAATTGTTTTGCATGAAGTTAAAGACAACTGAGTGCTATTAGAGCCATCTTACAGAAAAAACCAAACAAACTTTTTGGCCCACCAATACCTTCCATTTCCAATAGACCACCTAATTCTACCCTGTTAGTCTTTGAAAATGTATCTTGTAGACATTCCTCTCCATTCCTACTTCCATAGTCACAAACCAGTAATAAACACTTTATAATTGGATTACCAATGGTAAGGCTCAATACATATTTATAAAATAAAATTAAAACACAACTTGCATTATGCAATTCCCTGGTTCAAAGTATATTTGGATCCTGTCCATTTTCCAATAATATTTGTCCATAATACCACATAGGAATTATTGGTTTCAGTATCCCCATTTGACTCATGATCCCTGGCCATGCCTTGCACACTTCTGTACCCACATCTCTCTTTTATTTTTTTATACCAAAATCATTATCTACTATCAAATCTAAACATCACCAATAACTTACATCTTCCTCTATGCCCCTGCCATTGTTCCACTCCCTGCCTCCCACACCCTTCACCAAAATCCTGAAAATTTGCTTTTTTCCCCCTTTATTTTCTCATTAGCGTTATTGTGTATGTATGTACATGCATGCACACATGAGTACTTCTAAACAATACGTGATTTAGTTTCATCTGTTTGTATATTTCAGAGAAGGGGATCATACTATATGTAGTTTCCTAGGACTTACTTTTTTATTCAGTATTATGATACTATATACATCTATGTTGTTCCTGCAGCAGTGACTCATTAATTTCTACACTATATAATGTCATTCTGTAAGAATACAACCATCAGTTTATTTATTCTCTTATTAGTGGGCCTGTAGGTTATCTCCATCATTTTGCTCTTAATGAATAGTGCTATGAGCATTTTTATACGTTTTCTGGTGCACATGCATAAATTTAAAGTTCAAAATATGTCCTTTCTCAAGAAGGTTTCCACCTGAAAGATGATAGCATCCATTCTGTATCAAATATTTGACAATTAACAAATATTTTCTCTTTTAGTCATCTTATCCTATGAAAGCATCTCATTTCTAGAGTTGGACTTTTGTTGATTTTTGTTCTTTAGCATCCACTCGTCTTTCTCCTGGTAATTGTATCCCCAATTTTGTTTTGGGGAAACTGCATGTCAGTTTCTAATCCCATTTCAGATCACATGGTTGAGTGAGGTTCCACTTGTGGATCTAGAGGTGGAGCATGCATCTCAGACCTAAACCAGTTAGAACATTCTGTTCTCCTAGTCAGAATAATTGGTTTAGTGCAGACATATGCCAGACTCTTTACTTGAATCATGGAAGAGGCCTTTTTCCTTCTTATTCTCACTGGATTTGAATAAACCTGTGAGGATGTGAGAGTGAACCTGGTCACAGAAAGGGGAAGGGGTATATGAAAATGCAGTCAACACATAGACAAGAACAGGGCCAAACTGAAGGAGAAAAAGAGAGAGAAAGAAAGAGACAACTGCTCTAATGCCATTATTTGAATTCCCAAATCTAGTTGTGGGCTGAACTAGCCCTGACATTTTCCATTACGTGAACCACTAGTCCTTCTTTGCTTAGCCATTTCGTGCTGGGTTTTTTTAATTTATTATCATTTTTTCTTCTTCTCCTTTCATTCCTTTCTTCTTGAACAATTTGGTCCTAAAGCCATTAGGTGGGGCAGAGCAAGGTAAGTATCTGCTCCTGGTCAAGGGAAGCCATGGTGGCCCAGAGCAGGGTATCAGAATCCAAGTGGGGTAAGGAGGGCATCTGTGCAGGAAGTGCCTTGGCAAGAGTTGTCAGAGCCTAAGCAGGGTGAGGGGGTTATCCACGCGCAAGAGCAATCATAAGCCCATGTGAGCAAAGAGGATGGCCTTGCAGAAAGGCTGTAGCTTAGGGTATCAGAACCCAAGCAGGATAAAGACGGTGTCCGCTAGGGATGGATGTCCAACACGGGATATCCAAACCTGAGCAGGATGAGAAGGGAATCCAAATGGAGGGACAGCCTGGCTTGGGAAGTCAGAACCTAAAAAGGGTGAGGTGTGTGTCTGTGTGGAGGGGCAGTCCAACATAGAGAATCAGCAGAAGCAGAAGAAGGAGGGCTTCCAGGTGGAGAGTCTGCTTAACATTAGGAGGATCAGAAGCCTGGGTAAACTGAGGAGGGCGTCTGCATGAAAAGGTGCCTAGTCATGGAATGCCAGAGCTTAAGGAGTGTGAGAAGGGCATCCTCACAGCGGGGTGATCTGGTTTGGGATGTCAGAGCCCGAGCAGAGTGATGAGGGAAACTGTGTGGGAAGGACTGATTAGTACAGGGTGTTGGAACTTTAGTGTAGTGATAACATCAGTGTAGAGGAGAGGACAGTGTGATGGGGGTTAGTTTCATATGGGGAGATTGATCAAATAAATACAGTCACATGCCTCTTGACAACAGGGATATGCCTGAGAAATGTGTTGTTAAGCAATGTCATCATTGTGAGGACATTATAGGGGTGTACATACACAAATCTAGATAGTATGGCCTACTACACACTTAGGCTCTGTGGTACAGCCTATTTCTCTTAGGCTACAAGCCTATACAGCATGTTACTGTACAAAACAACACAAGTCAAACACAACAGAAAACAATGCAATCCAGAAATGCAGTGAACATGAGATGTATGAGGTTGCTGCCACTGTAACATAGCATACTGTTTTATCAAAACATTTTTTATATATAGAAAGAGTACACTCTAAATTAATGATAAATGTAGGACAGTAAATACATAAACCAGTAATAGAGCCATTTATTATTAAATATTATGTGCCATACATAGTTATATGTGGTATACTTTTATCCAACTGGCAGCACCAGTTGTTTACACCAACATCACCACAAACATGCGAATGATGTGTTACGCTACAATGTTACAACAGCTATGATGTCACGAGGAGACAGAAATTTTTCAGCTCCATTATAACCTCATGGGAACATTGTCATATATGCAGTCTGCCATTGACTGAAATGTTATTATGTGGTGCATGACTGTAAGTATAGTTAGGATAACATGAGCAAGATAGAAGGGAGCTATAAAAAAGGGAGAAAACTAGACTAAACCCTGTGGTACTGGACTGGGCTTCAAGGTATAGGTGAACTTAGGGTTTTTTACATTAATAGATATTTACAAAGATATGTACAGGGTAGATGTCTATGTACACACACATACACAAACACACACATTCTCTTTAAGAAGCTTGGGGTTAGGGACCTAGGAGCAATAAGCATGTGTAAAACCTAGATCTTGGTTTCTAAATACCATTTTTCACTAAAAGAAACTAGGGAAAAATAAGTGATTTCAGGGAGCAGAGAGAGCATAAGATGAACCTAGAAGATTTCATTGTGCCAGAAAGCAAGGAGATGCTGAAAGAATGATGAACAGATCTTAACTGGACACCAAAAACTGTCTGGTAGCCCTTGCTGGTATAGCTCAGTGGATTGGGCGATGGCCTGTGAACCAAAGTGTCACCAGTTCAATTCCCAGTCAGGGCACATGCCTGTGTTGTGGGCCAGGTCCCCAGTACAGGGCACGTGAGAGGCAACCACACATTGATGTTTCTCTCCCTCTCTTTCTCCCTCCCTTCACCTATGTCTAAAATAAAATAAATAAAATCTTTAAAAAAAAAGAAAAACCATCTGGCAGTTTATAAAACTAAAGATATACCTACCCCAGGGCCCAGAAATTCTACTTATAGGTATTTTATTTAAAAGAAATGAAAATGCCCTGGCCAGTGTGGCTCAGTTGGTTGGGCATTGTCCTGCAAACCAGGGTTTAGAGGTTTGATTCCTGGTCAGGGCACATGCCTGGGTAGTGGTCTGGTCGGCTGTGTGCAACAGGCAACCAATCAATGTTTCTCTCTCACATCAATGTTCCTCTCCCTATTCTCTCTCTCCCTCTTCCCTTCTCTCTATAATGAATAAAAAAAAGAAAAAAGAAAAAAATGAAAATACATATCCACAAAAAGATTATTCATACATGATTATTCATAGCATAATAGCCAAGAACTGGGAACAGATGTCTACCAATTGGAGAATGGAATAACTATATTATATTTATACAATGAAATACTACTTAGTAATAAAAAGAGACAAATTGTTGATACTGAAACAACATACAAAAAAGTCAAGAAAAAAATATGCTGAGTGAAAGAAGCCTCACTCAAAAGAATACATGTCTCATTTATATGAAGCTCTAGAAGAAATAAAGCTAATCTATGGTGAAAAACAACCAGAGGAGTGATTGCCTTGGAGACTGGGTAGTGGGGAGTGAATGAAAAAGAGGCATGTTTTTGTTCTGTATCTTGATAGGGGTGTGGGGTACAGAGGCTATACATTTGCCAAAACTCAATGAATATACACTTGAAAATTTGTGTATTTCATTGTGTGTAAATTTTACCTCAAAAGAAAAAAAGAATCATTAGCATATATGGAAATTTAACTAATGATATGCATTAGCTGAAATATTCAGGAAGGAGTATATTATGTCTGTAATTTAATGTGAAATTCATCAAAAATAAGAGAAATAGAAGGAAGGACAGAGAGATGGAGACATGAATAGATAGATAATAAAAAACTCTAGTAAAATATTAATAATAGAAATCTAGGTGGTAGGCACCTAGATACTCATTTAAAATTCTTTCAGCTTTTCTGTATGTTTAAAATTTTTCATAATAAAATATTGGAGGGGAGGGGAGGACACAGGAAACAGATTGAAAGGACTTCCATGAGTCAAATCTAGTACAATATGAGCATTAAAATAAATAATGATAGTGTTGGATTTTAACCCACTGAATAAAATAGGAAACCATGAATACATACTGTTATGAATGAATAAACAAGAAGTGACAATAATAGGAATGTTTATATGCTTTCAAATTACCCACAAAATTCTCATTAATTACAGAAATAAAGAAAAATAACTTTAAAACAGAGCATGAGATTTCTGATAGCATTCAATGAGACCACAGCATCCCTTATATGATATTTTTGCCAAAAATGAACAACCTGAATTTAATCATGAGGAAATATTAGATAAACCTAAAAAAAGAAAAAATTACAAACAACCTGTCAAAGTATGGAAATCAAAGAAAGACTGAGGAGTTTCTTAGAGATTCCTTGTTCCAGAGTGAAGAAACAGTAGTAGTTTTACGCTAACTACTTATCCAGATTTAACTACTTGTCTAATTTATAAGACGAATAAATTCTGAGGATCCAATGTACAGCATAGTGACTCTGGTTAACAATACTGTATAATACACTTGAAAGTTGCTAAGAGTAGATCTTAAATGATCTTACCACACACACAAAAAATAGTAATTATGTGAGGTGGAAGTCTTAACTAACACTACCGTGGAAATAGTTTCACAATATATAAGTGTATCAAATCAACATGTACATCTTAAATTTATACAGTGTTTTATGTCAGTTATATCTCAATAAAGCTGAACAATTCATAGTCATACTAGGAGGTGTGAAGGTGGTACCTCATGGTTTTAGAACAACAGTGTTTAATTGTATGTATGTCACAGTATTGGGAAACTTAAAGCCAAGTTGTTACCACAACTGAAATAAGAAAATTCTTATTTTTACCTGTCTCTATGGATTCTTTTTCCATTCCCTCTTTGTATGTATACAAGAGTTCATCGATTTCCTTCAGATCCAGGAAACCTGAGGCATCACTGTCCCACATCTGAAAGAGGGCTTCTAGGAGAAGTCCCTGTCGAACTCGGGACGTATTTTGTCTAGCCTGGAATACAAACAGGAAAACGAAACACAGAAGACATGTTGTTTATTGTACTAGCAAGCATCCTATGTTTATTCCCCCAAAATGCAGTACTTTTAATAAAAATAGCTTTACTTTGGGACTAAGCATATTAATAGGATAATGAAGCATTTAATTTTAATCCTCTAAATAACATTTCTGTTTCATCTGTAGGCCAAAAAAAAAATTGCATTTTCTGCACTGGATTAAAACACATTAATTTAGGAAGAGGACTACACTCCTTAAGTGTCGTTAATTCATTCGTTTCCACTCCCTTACTGGTAGTTCAGGAATGTGATAAACATAGGGGTGCTTGGCCTGGCTTCTTGGTAGGATATGTTTTGTAGTGAAGGGGGACAAATGTCTGTGTTCAAACAAAAAACGACTGTGTTCAAAACTTCTTTTTTATATTTAACATTGACCTAACTTGACACTAATTACATTTTAGACTTTTTACTAGATTAATTATATCAATTAGACAGTGATTTAATTAATAAATAGATGTAATTGCTAAAAGAAAGTGAATATATACCATTTGGTTAAATGGGGGAGGGGACTTAACTGAGGAGGCAAAAGGGATATCAACCCTAGAATTGAGAAGACGCTTAAGGCTGTTGAGATTACTGAATATGCCTAGTGAATCTAATTAACATATTTCATATAAGAGCACATAAATTGTTTATATTAGCTAATGTCTGTGCATTTACCTATCATCTAAATAAGTAGTAAGTTCTTACAAAGTATGTACTACCTGGGTGCAGTGCACATGAATAAAAATATATATTCAAGCCATAATCAATCCCTAGGTTTATGCATTTGTAAATGCATTCACACAGCACAGACAATGCACACACAGACACACACGTGCACATATTCTTGCTCATACACATATCTCCTCCTTAGAATGTACATTTCAGGCTTCAGTGAAGGAAAAACAAAGCTGTACAAAGTGATCTCCTGTCATCAGCAATCATGATATAATTAGGGAAATGAGTTCTCTGGAGTGTGATCTTTAGAACATTTGACAATAAAATATTTAATGGCCATGCTTGTTGAAATAGTGGTAAATTGGGTTGTAAATTTTAAAAGAAAAGCCATCCTAGGAACAACTGAGTTTGAGAAATTTACTTATAATAGGGACCTCGCTTGTTTCATTGATAAACAATATTACTCACCTCTTCTAAGGCACTCATTTTCTCTTTTTTTGTTTCAGCATAGCCCCCCTTAAAAAAGGAGGTGAGGGTCTCACTGACACTCAAAGGGGTATCTTCACCAACAAATGTCTCCAGGAGTTGCACAAACTGGAGCAGGCTGAATGAAACTCCATTGAAGGCACTCCTACCTTTCACTTCTTTGTAAGACTGAATATTTCTGATAATTGAATGCAGGTCTATCAAGCAGGAAACATACACCACACAGTAAAGTGAACAATTTTTTCAAAGATTAAGAAAAAGGATTACTTATTGTAATGGCCATCTGCTATTATTTTCCTCTCAGAAATCCATACTCCCTTTTTGAGAAGAGCACCTTTCTATTTTTATTTGACAAAACATTTCTTCCCCAGTGTCAGTTTAGATAAGTCAGACGGTACTTAACCTCTCCCACTCTTGCCTTCTCGGATGGGCATGTGATTCATCTACAACAGCAACAGGCTATAAGCCAATGAGAATTAGACCCAGAACTTTTGGGGGAACTACGGAGGAAAGAACCACTCTTTTTGTATTCTGATTTCTGAACTGGTAGGATGTAGGCTAAGAGATATCCTTATGACATCTTTGTCACAGTTTGGAAAAAACAACCTAAAACTTAAAGTTACAAAGAGAAGAACAGGGCCGAGAGGCAGAGACACAATGTTCTGCTGCTATTGTTGAGCCCTTGGATTCAATTGTACCCAAAGCCAGCTGCAATCTGAACTTGTCAGTTAAATAAGTCTGTAAATACCACCATGATAACCTCTTTCCCCAAGAGTCTACACTGTATTTTTCTTGAAGCTCAATGTTATAACATGAAGCGTATTTCATATAATTTTTACCTGGTGACTTATGTTTGATTTATTCATTGATTTAATCATTTGTGCCTTTATGACTTCCACATGCGATTTGACATAACTTAAAAATAATCACCCATGCATTTTTTTCAAATAGTAAAGCAAATTGAAATAAAGATATAAGACCAGGGGAATAGCATGAACCAGCAGGCCATAAGAACTTGAATAATGCCATGCCTTTTCACCAAAATATTGAGGATAGAAAGTTTATTATTTGGCCCAGACTTAAATAAGAAAAACATTGCAGATAAGAAGAAAATAATATTGATCTAATTAGCTCTACTACTTATCAATGAAAGGTGGAATGATAAAATAGCATTGTAGTAAAATATAAGTACCTGTTGGAACAATCACTGTTAAATACATGGTTTATCTGAGAGCTGAAAGCTACTGTTTTCTCTCTCTGTTGAGCAGATCTTTCTATGTAAGTCTTCAAAAACAAGCTATTCTTACCTGTCTCACATGTTTGGATGTGAAACTACCAGGGAGAGGAATAGCTGAAATTATTTCTATTGACTAGTAATATCTAATGCCTGATTCCCTTTGTATACCTGGATCATAGCTTCAAAGCAACTGTTGGGCCATGTAATGACTTTTAAAAACTGTATACTAATGCATATGTTTTTAAGCACAAGAACATTCATAAATAGCACATTCCTACTACCACCAAAAATATTCATCTTGTATATTTTTAGGTCCATCAGCTCAGGGACAAAATAATGCAAGGCTCACCCTGCTGTTGTGTCTTGGTGAAGTCCAGTTTTTATCATGGGGTACCACAATAAATTAAATTCATCAATCAAACTGCAATCTCTGCTTTCTAGTTTTATTGTTAACATGTACCTGTGAACCTGGAGTTACCGTAGATTAAGTTTGCCTGTTCCTCATCTTCACATTTGGCATACTTCTTCCAGTTACAAGTGAGAAGTTCACCTGTAAAATACATATTCCATAACATAGGCAATTTAACTTCACTTTCACAGCGTTTTTGTTCTAGGGTATAAATGAAAGAATTAAATGAGTCACCTGACCATGACTTTCCTTCTATTTGGGGCGACTTGGGTTCACAGGCTTTGTCTTTCTGAGCTTTCTCTTTTGCAGTTTCTAAAAGGTACAGAAGAAATGCCTACAAGTTGGACATTATATTTTCTTCAGTTAATGAACAAGAGAAATGCCTTGCATATGGAACACTGAGAACTTTCTTTTGGTACTTTCCCATATATGTTGTGTCATAATCAACCACAATGATATTAGTTAAAAACTCTAGTTGTTGAGAGAAGCTCCGTGACAAAAGCTATTTGTTGTGTCCCAATTTGGCCATGCAGAATGAGAGCTACATTTCCTAGCCTCCCTCACACCTAGGTGTCACTATATGCCTAACTAGTGACCAATGATACGTGTAAGGAAGTGATGTGGTGCCTACCCATTTTCCTTTCCCCTTACCAGCGGGTCACAGTGCAGACATGGTAATGAGTCATCTTGGACCATGTGGTTGGAAGAGACATGAGATAGAAGAGGTTTGAGCCACTGAAGATTTAATGAGACTGAGCTCTCATATAACTTTTGATTTTTATGTGAGAAAGAAAGACACTCCTATCTTATTTAGATATTGTTATTTTGTGTTGTTTTTGTTTATGTTTTTTCAGACACTGTCATTTTGGATCACTGTTACATATAGCCAACATTAAGTCTTCATTAACATAATATCTAATTGAATAATCACTTCACTAATTTTTTTAAAGCTGCACTCCTGTGTAAGGAGAGGCAGAAATTAATAGCTCTGTTTTGTGGAGAAATAAACATGATGCTAAAAAAATAAAAGATTTCAAATTAGTTAATGATAGTGTAGAATCTAAAACACAGGTTACCCATCTCTTAGAAGTTTCCTTTGGTACTGTAGAATTAAGGAGCAGAGCTTTAAGAAATTTATGCCTGAGATTTTCAGTGGTATTGGGATTGGCTCTCTAAAGTTGGAATTTTCAAAAAAGGTCATAAATTGGCATAGGCAATTCAGAGGAAAAGTCTTCTACAGAATAAATATTTGAAATGCAGGGTGCTCTCTGTGTTACATATGACTTTCAGAAACATTTCTAGAACACGTATCTCCTATATACCCAAAAAAAGCAAGATCCATTTATAGTTGAAATAAAAGAAATTTTAAAAAAGTAGTTGCTAATATCAGACACCACATTTAAAATAAAAGGGCTTCTACTGCCTTTTCAGAGGTCCAATGTAAATTTCTTTATGTAACATTACCAGATTTCTTCCTTACAAATGGGTTTTTAGTATAAAAGGAATTCTAGGTAAATAGACAATTGAAAATTTCTGGTTTGCGTTTACCTGATTGTTCAAGGTCTAGACTCACGATGAGTAGCAAAATATGTCTGAGATTTGCATGACTTAATGTGCCAGAAAATATCCTAATTGAAATGAGTGTTTTCTGAAAAGACTTTAAAAATCACTCCATAAAACAGAGAGATAATGTTGTAGGAGAGCTGCATCACTACCTGAAAAATGGTCTTTTCTACTTGATACTGGATCTTCCTCTTGCAGTTCAGAAAATGTAAATAGTTCCTCTTCATGTATTTTTTCCTGAGTCTTCTCTTGCTCTGGAGGGATTTCAATGTGCTCAAAGGGAGTAGGCTCTCTAGATTTTTCACTTTCTCTTAAGATACTACTTTCCCTTGATTGTGAAGCTGAGTCCATGCCCTGTTCCTCTGGGATTGTCTCCCTGGGTGGCTCTTGTTCTTCAGTTGACCCTTTATGTGTTTCTCCTGTTACTGACTGTCTGCGTGACCCTCTGCGTGATCCTTTTCGTGTTACTGAGTCTCTGCGTGATCCTTCTTCTGCAACTGACCCTCTGCGTGATCCTTTTCGTGTTACTGAGTCTCTGCGTGATCCTTCTTCTGCAACTGACCCTCTGCGTGATCCTTTTTGTGTTACTGAGTCTCTGCGTGATCCTTCTTCTGCAACTGACCCTCTGTGTGGACCTTGTTGCATTGTTGACCCTTTGTGTTGTCCTTGTGCTGTTATTGATTCTCTGTGAAGTTCTTGTTCCCCAGTTGACTCTTTGTCTTGTTCTTCAGCTAAAGTTTCTTGTGGTTCTGGTCCTACAATAGTGCCTCTCTGCTTTTCTGGTAGACTTGGTGGTTGTGTTAATTTTCTCTGTTTATCATATTTTTGTTGATCTTCTGAATTTTTTGATAATTTACTTTGGGTTTTACTAGCATGCTTTTCAGATATTAATGTATTCATCTCTAAGAGCACATTGTCAAAGTCTTCATAAATGTGTTTCTGATTATCCATGTCTCCCCAGAACTCAGACAAGTCTATCTCTTCAAATTCAATGAATGGCCCTAGTGCAGAAAACAAAACATTTACCTAAATAATTGCAGAATTGGAAGAGACAAATTAATGCAAAAAAGCATTGAACACAGTGATTATAAGACAGGCTTATTGCTTTAAATAAATATCAATTACCTTTCCTTGTAACACAATAAAAATCCCCAGAAAGGTATCCATTTGAATATAAAAGATGCTCACTACTGTAAATTATAAAGTATCCCTTCCTAAAAGGTGTGGTTTTAAAAATGAACATGATTCTTCCTTTACTAGTTGGAGAGTTGCTAAAACTGCCAGAGCAAACACAACTAACTCTACTTTTGGTCCTACCACAATAAGGCTGGCATGGGATGAGGAAGAAGACACATGCTGTCCACCTCAAATATCGTTTCCATATCCTCAGTAGTAAAATAAAATTGTGTCTCTATCCATTATAATCTTTCACTGAGCTATTTTTCCCAATATTCATTTTCTCTTTCTTCCTTCTTGTCTACCTTCCTTTCTTCTTCATTCTTCAATTCTTTTCCTTGACAACTTACGTGGACACCTGGCTCAGAATTCTAGGGACTGGCTGAATAGCAATCACCAGAATCCCACTGTTAAAAAAGACCACCACAAAAACACCACTGGTGTCCTGGGCTACAGAGAGGAGACCATGCCAAAAGACTGCCCCCTCCCTTCTAAGACATTTAGTATTTAAGCTATAAAATTGTGACTCCCAGAGTTTTAGGGAATACTCTACATATATCATCCACAGAGTTTTAAGTATCCAAGTAATAAATTTTCACACAGAAATAAAATAGTGACATTCTTGGAAAACCCATTCAATGGCTTTCTCTTTAAAAAACAAAACAAAACCCACAGTCCTACTTGTTTTGGTAGTAATATAAAAATTTCACTGTATAAGTACAGTAAAAGTATACAAGTAAAAATGTTTGGAAAAAGGAAACATTTTTCTTCAAAATGTTAGAATTCTAAGTTGGACATTAAAACTAGAATTACCATTACCAACTTAATTTGTTTCAGATCATTACTAAAACACCTCTTCATTTAAATGAATTTAAAATTGAATTCTAGCTTGACAACTTTTAGTATTGCACTGTAATGAAAAATACATCTGGTTGTGATGAAGAGTAAATTTTGTGGGGAATGAACCACCAAATATAGCTATCATGATCTAAGGGGGACACTATATGAAGGAATTCTACAGAGATAGAATGACCTTGTATTATCATATTAGCGTACTTCATCATTTCAGTCTGAGCATACTCACGCCGAGTGGCACTTACATTGTCTTGGGTTTCGGAGTAAACTTCTAAGCATTTTTGGACTTTGGTCATAGAATGTTTCCAGCAAGGCTAATGTCCTCTGCCGATTCAAAAACCCTACCTAAGCAGAAAATTTACAGTTAGTTGTTACAGGAGATTTGAGATTTTTATGTAGATGGAATATATGGTTTATTGAAACATTCAGTATCATCACCACCACCATCATTGTGTAAATATAATCTACAGAGTCAAAATCAGGAAAGCTATATCTTGCCTCTTTAGGCTTATACTCTACTTGCCCATTCTGTGACATGTCAAAATGCCTTGCACTTAATCAATGCTTAACAATTGTACTATGCAATGTTCAGTTCTTATCTAATCTGACCAGTCAAAATCAGGAAAGCTATATCTTGCCTCTTTAGGCTTATACTCTACTTGCCCATTCTGTGACATGTCAAAATGCCTTGCACTTAATCAATGCTTAACAATTGTACTATGCAATGTTCAGTTCTTATCTAATGCCTTGCACTTAATCAATGCTTAACAATTGTACTATGCAATGTTCAGTTCTTATCTAATCAGTTGAAACAATTAACTACTCACTACTTGTTCTTTTTTTGTATTTTTATTTTAAGAAAAATTTTAATTACAGAAAAATAAATAATAAAACTAACCCTTGTGTTTCCAACACCCAGAAATGATAATTGTTAATATTTTGTGTATATAATACTTTAAAAATACATAGAAATCATAGCACATGTCATTAAAAAATTTTATGAGTTAATTTGAGCCAAAGTGAAGACATATGCTGGGGACCAAGATTTCAAATGTTATCCCCCTTTAAAAAAACTTTTTATAAGCATTTCATGTATCCTTAAAATTGCTTTTACTTATGCAAACTTGAAATCTGATTCATGTATATAAATAAATATATTTTATTGTTTAACTGTGTGGCATTCTATAATATAAAAATATCATAATAATTTGTTTAAATCTCTCTTTAATGGGCATTTAGATTATTTTCAGTATTTTGATACCAAATATAATGTGTATAATGGATATCCTTATACACATCTCCTGTGTACATATGTAAACCTTTCCCTAGGGTAAATAAATAGGAGGGCAATGAATTGTATACTATGTACATTTTCTCTTTTTAAAAATATTTGTTTATTGATTTGAGAGAAAGAAAGAAACATCAATTTGTTGTTCTATTTATTTATGCATTCATTGGATTCGTTGGTTGATTTTTGTATGTGCCCTGACCAGGGATCAAACCCCCAACCTTGGTATATTGGTACCGTTCTCTAACCAACTGAGCTATCCAGCCAGGACCATTGCATCTTCAACTCAGTAGTTCTTGACAAATAAGTCCACAAAACACCTATACTAATGTACATTCTTATTATTACTGAATGAAGATGAAGATACCATTTCTTCATATTTACCCAATACTTGATATTGTTAGAATTTATAATTTTTTCTAATCTAATGGATAAAATATATCTAATTATTTTAATTTGCATCTTCCTGATTATTAGTGATATTGAATATGTTTTCATGTTTATTATGTATTGGGGTTTCTTCATATATGAATTTTTTTTCATATCCTTTTCCCTTTTTCAGTTGGGAAAAGTTGTCTACTTCCTATTAATCTGTAATTTTTTTTGTAATGATCATTCTGTTATCTAGACAGCACATATCCTTCCCCAGTTTATTTCTTATTTTTTTAATTTAAATTTTGATGAGTTTAGTCATATCAGTGTTTTAATCTTGAGGTAGTCAAATGTATTAATCACTTCCTATAAGGTTTGTGCTTATTTGGACTATTATTTAGGAAATATTACTTATACTGAGGTTAAAAGGTATACTCCTAAAACTGAAAAAAGTATTTATTTTCTAATCCTCACCTGAGGACTCTTTCATTGCTTTTTAGAGAGAGAGGACAAGAGAAAGGAAGGGAGAGAGAGAAACATTGATGTGAGAAGGAAACATCAATTGTTTGCCTCTTGCACACACCTGGACTGGGGATCACACGTGCTGGGACTGGGGATAGAGCCTGCAACCTAGGTTTGTGACCTCGCTGGGAACTGAACCATTAACCCTTCTGTTAAGGGATGATGCTCCAACCAATTGAGCCACACCAGCTAGAGCTAAAACTTTTAAAATTTTGCTTTCCATATTAAGGTCTCTGATCAGAAGGAATTTTTCTCATTAAGAAGTTGAAATCTGACACTTCTGGACAAGAAGGAGGCATAGGTAGATACAGTTTGTCTCCATGTACAACCAAAAGAAGGACAACAACAAATTTAAAAACAAAAAATAACCAGAACTGCCAGAAAATTAAACTGTATGGAAGTCCAACAACCAAGGAGTTAAAGAAGAAACATTCATCCAGGCTGGTAGGAAGGACGGAGATGGACAGCCTGGGTGGAGAGGATGCATGGCAAGGCAGTGGCTGGCAGACCGGGTGGTCCCACATTTGTGTACGGATAAACCAGATAAACTGGGAGGAACAACAGGGGAGTGCGAGAGACTGCACAACCGAGGGTTCCAGTGAGGGAAAAGAAAGCCTCAAAACCTCTACAGATAAAAACCTGTGGGGGCTGTAGCAGTGGGAGAAACTGCCAGTCCACAGGAGAGTTCATTTGAGAGAGCCACAGGGGCCTAGAAGGAACACAACCACCTGGGAATCACCACCAGAAGGTACCATTTTGCTTGTGGGTAGCAGGGGAAGTGGCTGAAAGCCAGACAAGAGCCAAGCAAGCAGTATTGTTTCCTCTCAGACCCCTCCCCCACATACAGCACCACAAGTCAGTAATATGTATTGCCATGCCGTGGTGAATATCTAAGGCTCTGCCTCCACAAAATGTAATAGGCACTCTGAAAAAAAAATATATATATATATATGGTCTCAAGAAAGAACAGATGAAAGCTCCAAAAATAGAACTAAGTGATGAAGAGATAGCCAATCTAACAGATGCAGAGTTCAAAACACTGGTAATCTGGATGCTCACGGAATTGGTGGAGTACAGTTGCTAAACAGTGGAAGAAGTGAAGGCTATGCAAACTGAAAAGAAGAAAAATATACAGGGAACCAACAGTAAAAGGAAGGAAACTGGGACGCAAATCAATGATTTGGAGTAGAAAGAAGAAATAAACATTCAACCAGAATGGAATGAAGAAACAAGAATTCAGAAAAATGAGGAGAGGATTAGGAACCTCTGGGACAACTTTAAACATTCCAACATCCGAATCATAGCGGTGCTGGAAGGAAAAGAGGAAAAGCAAGACATTGAAGACTTATTTGAAAAAGTAATGGAGAACTTCCCCAATCTGGCAAAGGAAATAGACTTCCAGGAAGTTCAGGAAGCTCATAGAGTCCCAAAGAAGTTGGACCCAAGGAAGCAAACACCAAGGCACATCATCATTACATTACCCATGATTAAAGATAAGGAGAGAGTCTTAAAAGCAGCAAGAGAAAAGGAGACAGTTACCTATGAAGGAGTTGCCATAAGACTCTCAGCTGATTTTTCCAAAGAAACCTTGCAGTCAAGAAGGGGCTGGAAGGAAGAATTCAAAGTCATGAAAGGCAAGGGCCTACATCCAAGATTACTCTATCTGGCAAAACATTTAGAATGGAAGGGCAGATAAAGTGCTTCTCAGGTTAGTAAAGTTAAAGGAGTTCATCATCACCAAGCCCTTATTACATGAGGTTTTAAAGAGACTTATCTCAGAAAAAGAAGATCAAAACTATGAACAGTAAAATGACAACACACTCACAACTATCAACAACTGAACCTAAAAAAAATAAAAACAAAAACAAACTAAGCAAACAAGTAGAACAGGAACAGAATAATAGAAATGGAGATCACATGGAGCGTTATCAGTGTGGTGGGGGAGGGTGGAGCATGGGGGAAGAGGTACAGGGAATAAGAAGCATATATGGTAGGCACAAAATAGACATGGGGCAGTTAAGAATAGTATAGGAAAGGGAGAAGCCAAAGAACTTATATGTGTGACCCATGGACATGAACTAAGTGTGGGGAGTGCTGGCGTGAAGGGGGAAAAGAAAAATGGGACAACTGTAATAGCATAATCAATAAAATATATTTTTTTAAAAAAAGTTGAAATCTAATTTTATATTTTTCCAAATATGGAAAGCCAATTGTCCCAATATCATTTACTAAATAATCCTCACTATTTATATTGCTACCCATGTCATACACTAAATTCCCACAGTCCCATGGGTCTGATGCCAGGTTCAATATTCTGTTAGTATAACTTTATTTTTAAAAATCAGATAAATTCTCCTCAGCTTGTTCTTTTTTATAACTTTTTTTTTTTTTGGTTCTTCTTTTTGTAATTGTTTTTGCTATATCGGAACCATCATTTTCCCATATAATTTTAAAAAGCTAATCCTTTTTAAAAAATGCACAAATAATAATGGTATGGTTTTATGAATTGCCATAATATAAACACAACCAGGAGCTATTTCTCAAAGGAGAAGAGTTAACTTTAGTAGAGGGCATGATTTGGTCCAATATTTGATGGATCTACACTATGATTCTACTATTGCCATAGAATTTCAATTTGCCCCATACATTCCAAATATTGTAAGATCTTCTAGGTGATAAAGTACAAGGAAAAGAAGAGTTTTGTACTGCAGCCTACAAAGCTTTTTCTTGCCCTAGGATCCTCTCTGGATGTTAATGGCTCAATTAATGCATAAAAGCAGCACATGTGGGTAAATGTTCCTAAAATGTCAAAAGGTACAATAAGCATAGTGCTCTTTCTTACTGGTTGGTGGTACAATGTTATAGCAATTTGCCTCATACTTGAAAGAGATATCCTGTTATGCCTCAGACTACTTGACTGCTAAAAACTTGCCAGTGTAGTAAACCATGAATTTTTATGGTTTTTATCATTCATCTTCTGATACACATGTGTATTACCAAGGCATCTAGTGCTTCTTCCAGCTCACCAGGTCCAATCACCATGATGGAAACCACCAAAGCATTAGACCAGCATGATGTTCTGTGATATGTCAGAATAATCAAGGTCTCTGCAGCCCTGGCTGGGTAGTTCAGTTGGTTAGAGCATCATCCTGACACACCAAGGTTGTGGGTTTGATCCCTTGTCAGGGTAAATGCAAGAATCAACCAATGAATGCATAAATAAGTAAACAACAAGTTGATGTTTCTCTCTCTAAAAATCAATACATTTTTAAAAATGTTCTCTTTATACTAGATTAAGCTAGAAAGAAAGTTGCCTTGGCACTATGGCAAGGCAGTGAAAGCATACTGCTGTTGATGACAGGTGAAATTTAAACTTCTATTCGTTCTTATAAACTGTTCTAGGGAAAACAGTATTTGACAGACTAATAGTGGTGAATAAAAGGGGTGTGTCAATTTGGTCCAATAATGATTCCACATCTTGGATAGCAGCTGCAAATGGAGTCGTAGTAATCTACAAAAAACTCTGTTCTTTGGAAGATAGTTAGAGGAAAATTCCAGTTAACCATATGTTTTGTTTTGAACATTTCTCTAGGCTCATGTAGCTACAAGTATATAAACATATATCTATATGGTTTTTGTCATTGCTTGTTTTATAAAAATGGGATTATATTATACATATTTCTCTGTATTTTACTTTTTTCACTTAATAATAATGTGCAAAATTTCCTCCAAGTCAACTGGAGTAGATCTCTTCAATTTGTATAAAGGCTGAGTGATATTCTAAAATGTAGACATACCATTATTTTAAAAACATTTCCCCCTATACATAAGCATTCCCTTAATCCCTCTCCCTCTTTCTCTCTCTGTCATCTAAACAATACCACAGAAATCATTCTTGTTCATGTATTTTCTATTTATTAGTGCTTTTATTTCTTTGGAATAAAAATTTCAGGAATGGAATCATTTGGTTGAAGAATGTACATATTTTTTATTTAAATACATATATGCAGCACTGGCTGGTGTGGCTCAGTGGATTGAGTGCTGGCCTGTGAACCAAAAGGTTGCAGGTTTGATTTCCAGTCAGGGCACATGCCTGTGCTGTGGGCCAGGCCCGCAGCTGAGGGCATATGAGAGGCAACTGATCAATGTATCTCTCGCACATCAGTGTTTCTCTCCCTCTCTTTTTCTCTCCCTTCCCCTCTCTCTAAAAATAAATAAATAAAATATTAAAAAATAGATATATCCAGATTGCTTTACAAAGATACTATAAGTATTAAATGTTCACTAGGAATAGTGAGAAAATACTTTTCCTCTATCTTTACCAGCAATATGTATTATTATTTTAAAATATTTTTGCTCATTTGTTGAATATATAATGATTCCATGCATTGTGTGTAAATATCTTTTGATCAGTTATCTTTGGGGTCTTCTTATATAGTGTCCTACCATCAGAGAAAGGGGCATTTAGTTCAGTAACAGCCATAGTACTTGTTGACTCCAACCATAAGGAATTCATCGCACTGAGTCACTTGGAGGTTTTGTTTGTGTTTGTTGTTTATGTCTATGGTTCTTCTTATCCCAACTCCAGGTGTCTTCTTGGACGTACACCCAGAACTTTTTTACTGCCCTCTTCTCTGCATACTCACTCCCCTTCACACACACAGGTAGTTGGAAGTAAATGTCATCACCTTTCCTCTAGCCACAGGAGTGGGACTAACCTCAGGCCTACCAACCTAGACCCCTCCTTTTGCAGTGGTCATGCTCCCTCTTTAGTGTCATGTTGTATTCAGGACTTCTCTATGAAGCTTGCAGTCTCTGAACCAAACCCAGGAAAAATAAGCATAAGTCCTGCTGTTCTTAAATCTCTTCTCAACCTACTTAGAATTTCCAAGAGTATTTATAATATTGCCTTCAACCTCCAACCCTGATTAGGGATCGGGGTGGGGGATCAGATAATAACTCTGACTTAGGGACCCAGACAATCTCTAACCCCTAGTCATATTTCCTTCACCTCCTCGTTCCATCAGCTGGTCACAATTTCCCAGGGATAGAAAAAGTGCTTTTATGTCATATTTTGCATTTTTCCTTACTCTATGGTTCTTCATTTTTCTCTCAGGAGCCCAGGATTTTCAAGTGAAAGTATATGCTCTGAACTTTTGTCTCAGCTATTAATTAAAAATACTCTGAAACTCAACTAACTTCTTTATTTCAGACTGTATCTATCTTCCCTATGAGATCAGCACATAACTTCTATTTGAATGTTGGGAAGAAAAGCAAAAGGTACAAGCAAATCTCAGTTAATTCCTCTAAATACTATCCCACTGGTTTGTTATGGCATATGAATTGGTATTCAATTGGCCAATAAAGAATAGTTGATATCCGGGCATTTACCAGAGAGTAAAATCTTGACTGCCATGTCATCCAATATTTGTTATAAGCTCTGTTAAAAGAACCAGAATTCAAGAAGTATTGCCTAAAAGACATATAAACATGTCAGATTTTATAAAATATAGCCCTGACTTAAGCCAAATTAGCAGGGATCTGAGAACCTAGGCTGCAATATATTGGCTCCTTCAAGAATTGCCTTTTCTGATTTGCAGTCAGGTGTGGTATCATTTACCTACACTTAAGGTGGTTATTAAAAAGAACCTTCCTTAAGAAAGTTATTGTTTAATTCATTATACATCTATCATAAAGGACGTTCACTTCAACACATAGAGCCCCTTTAGTGAGTACTTGTGGGAGAAACTCCTGACTTTGAACCCCAAGTTTCTATACTTCATTTTAACACCAGTCTGTATTTATCTTATAAGTTTTGTCAGTAGACTGCTTGGTCATGTTTCCCTTTTCACATTCACTGCTAGGAAGCTTAGATTCAAACTTGTAGACAACCCAGAACAAATATTTAGGTCATTATAATAATGCATTTTGGGCTTTGTTACCAGCTTTATTTACTATCCTCTCTTATTTTTTACTTCTTTCATCCTACTTTTAACTTACGTTCCTTTGTTGCAATTTTTTTGGAACATGGGGATACAAATGAAGTTCATAAACACATACCAGTAAAATTTGCATATATTTTTGCAAATCCATTTGGTATCCTAGCACACCAATATCCTCCCAAATACCATTCTTAGAAATATTTTTTGATAAAAATTTCTCTTGTTTTTTAAGAAGCAACATAATAAGATGTGGTAAGGTTTCTGTCCCCAGCAGCTCTTTCCTACAGGATGCCACCAGAAAAAAGAGTAAGCAAAAGCAATCTTAAGCAACCCATTTTTAAGAAAGGGACAGAGATTTAGAGACAAGTTATACACTGTGAAATGTTATGCCATGAAAAGTGTGGTCTGTAAGCTGGTACAAGTCTGTGATGAGAAAGATACAGAAATTGAGAATAGCATCCAGACAATTTTATAGCAGTTTGAGAAAGTAACAGATGCTAAATCAAATTTGAATCTGATCATAAAAATATGTGGGTTGTATTTTGTATGTCCTTTCCTACTTGCCATGGACCCCAATAATCTATTTTCATTGTGTATCAGTTCATAGCAGATTGGAAATGAAAAATATTACCATCAACAACAACCTTAAAACTGGCCCTTTGCAACAACAGTTTGAGAAGCATGGCTTTAAGGGTCTAACCCTACCTTCCCACAGTCACAATGGAGGAAGAGTTCAGCAAACATCTGCCTCTGCATATCTGTTTTTACGACCTCCCGGAATTCATCTGCACAGTGGCAAAGGTGTTTAAGGAGTTTCTCAAATGTTTCACTGTTAAAATCTGCAATGTGTGAAGAGATGTACTGCAAAGAGAAAGAGGATAAATGATTGATTTAAAACTGTGTTCTTTACTTGGATTTTCCTAAGGATTCAGTTGCTGTGCTTGAAGTTATTGGCTGCAATTTTCCCCCCATGTCATTTGCTTGTCACTTAGATAAAGCATTTGTGTCACAGCTATTCTACAGGCTGTGCAGCAGAAAGAGGTGATCAATACAGCCTCCAACACCATACACCAGGGGGACGAGATATTTTTGGAGCAATTTTCCTCTAGATCACATCAGCATGATATAGGGCAGACTTTTTAACTTACTGTATGAAATAGCAGCAGCCATAGAACTTTGCCTGTAAATTACTAGCTCTAAAAGTTGAGTGCAGCTTTTCTTTTGCTGTATGGCATATAAGACCATCTGTTTACCAAGGCTGGCTACATTTAATTATTAGAGTATAAGGTATGGGGATTGTAGTGGGGAAGGGGCATGTTTGTTAGTTTGTCGCCTTCTGATATTGCAATAAGGCATACATTGTCTATGTTTCTCTTTTTCTTTTGAAAGTGTAGAGTCTGAAACAGCTATGATCCTGGGCCATTTCTTTTCTTCTTTTTTTTAAATGTAAATTTCCAGTCAAGGAACAAATCCCCCTTTCTTATCATGTTCCATTTAGGTGCTGTGGATTCTTAACAAGATGGAAAGTGAAAAGGGTCAATTATTTGGTGTGTTGATAACCAGTCCATGGTTGACTTGTTTTGAGATGATATAGACCCAGCTTAAATGTAGTGTGTACATTGTTTTATCTTCAGGGATCCATATTCTTACCAGCACTGTTCCGAACTCATATGACCCTGGGCCATTTTTCTTAATCTCTGTTGAATAGATTCCTGGACGTGGGATTGCTAACTTAGAGGGTAAATGCATCTGTATTTTTGGTAGCTTGTCATGTCAGACTTGTACCCTTTTATGCTCCCACCACTAACGTATGAGTGGCTATTTCTCCTCAGTCTTCCAGATTTTTGCTTATTTGGTAGGTTAAGAACATTACATTTTTTATCTATACCTAACTATAATATCTCATTATAGAGAGAAATGGATCAAGCACTGGAAGAGTTTCCGAATGGACTTCTCTTGAGTTTTTAGCCCAATTCACAGTCAACAATCTTCTCCTCTGCCCCAAGCACAGCAGCAACCAAATTTATACTGGTAGCCAAATTTGTACGGAATAACCCTACTCCCTTAGCCATAAATGACTGGACCAGGGGAGGATACTTAACCTAAACAAAACCATTCAGATTCTCTCCACCTAGAATTGGGAATTAGGCATGGTGAATGGCTAGTTGGTCTCTGAGAGAGACTGGGTCTGTAAATGTAAACTTAAGAAGGGGTGGCTGGCCATATTACTCTCTGTGAACTGAAGATGCAGAGAAAGTCTATACATAAGAGACAGATAAATCAGAAAGCAGAGAGAAAAGAGTCTTGATGTTTTCCAAGTCCCTATCCTAGTCTCTTCCTGAAGCCAGACCACATTTCTGTCCGTGGAGTCTGCACGTTTCATTTTCAGCTACTTTAGCTTAGGTTGGTTTCCTTTTCTTGAAATTAATGAATAGTAACTAATAGTTTGTTAAAATAAAACATTTCATTGGAATATTTCACAGACATAATTTTTTTTATCTCCACCTAAGGACATTTTTTCATTGCTTTTAGAGAGAGAGAGAGAGAGAAAGAGAGAGAGAGAAACATGGATGTGAGAAAGAAAGGTCAGTTGGCTGCCTCCCATATGCACCAGACCAGGGATCTAAACTGCAACCTAGGAATGTGCCCTTGCCAGGAATCAAACCCAGCCACTCTATAAAATATTGCTTCTTTTTGGAAAATGGGTTCCAAGTTCCAAACAATCAATCGAGTTATAGAAACTTTGTTTTTTGAGAGGGGCATACAGTCATTTGTGGGACTGTCAATTAAAAAATTATGGACACTTTAACAATCCAAGGTAGCCCCGGCCAGGTGGCTCAGGTGGTTGGGCTACCTATGGGAGGCAACCAATTCATATTTCTCTCTCTCTTTCAAATCAATAAACATATCCTCTGGTGAGGATTAAACAACAATAACAACAACAACTCAAGGTAACCTTTGCCTTAAGATGTACCAAGAAAAATTTAGACATGCTCATCTCTCGGACTTCTCTTGAGGCAAATTATTAGGAAATTCTTTGTAAAAACAAAGGGAATCTGTAGAGCTCGAAAAGTCCAGGAAATTAAAAAATAACTTTGCAACTTAAAAAGTTACTAAATTTTGAATAACCACATCAATGGTGTTTAGATAAAATAACTACACTTTAAATGGTCTTCTGTTGGTAAACAAATTAATCAGTTAGATAGTGAAATGAAAGGGTGGATCCTCTGTAAGATCAAAATTTGGGAATTTCAGGACTCCTCGGCTTATCAGCGCCTACTTCTTCCTTCCTGAACACAAGACAGTGCAGTTAGTTTTGTATTGGGAGCTCACTCAAATCTAAAGGTTAAGACTTCTGTTCCTTTTCAAACTTCTATAGGGAGTACAATATCTACTTGAACAACTCAATAGCAGTATTGAAATGATACAGGTAGAAAGTTTTGTGTCCAGGAATGAATTGTCTTTTGGGAACCAAAGTGTTCTGAGGATTTAAAAGAAGCCTGATAACTCTCCCAAAATGTTTTCCTTATGTGCCTAAATATTCAACTTATAAAACAAAACAAAACAAAAAAATCTCAAAGAAACCAATACACTATATTTTAAAATTGTCTCTGTCAATATGTAAATGTTTAAAGCATTGATCTTAAGGTTCCTTTTAAAGTAAGGAGATACATGGTATGGCAGGTGGAAGAAATTTAAAACTCATGACAACCAGACAAGTTTCCTACATGAAACCTGCCTCACTGAAGTCTCATTTTTCTTTCACTATGCATCCCTTGGCAGCAATGAATATAATAATTCATAATGTTTTGCACCTGTTCATTGCTTTGTACTTGTCTTTTTGTGGTGTGTGTTCCTAACTTGCTTATATTTTGACCTTCCCATTCCCCAGATTCTACTCAGGTTCCATCTAGTATGTGTATGTATGCATGTGTGTACAAACATGCACACATGCAGACATAAATGCCTACATACACCCACAGGCACATTCTCAAACAATAATGCATTATTTGGCCCGTAAGAGTAACAAACACAACTTCTAATTTTGACACTTCATCTAGTATGGAGTAAATATTCAGTATATACTTAATAACCAAGAGACTAGAAGTAAATATTCTAAAATAGTTACTTTTGGTCTTCATTTACTGGAATAAAACAGATGAACAGTGAGAGAAAGGTTATAGTCGACAAAAACATCATTACCTGTTCATTTGTCCATCAGAAAACAGATACACCAGGAAAATGATATGTATATGGAGTCCTCTGTGACCATTCTCCTCATTTGTTTCTCTCTACGTTAATAACTACGCAAACCATCAACAGGGCAACTGCATGGTATATTTTCTCCACTGGGTGGCACCTGTATATCTTGACTTTAAGCCTGATATTTATTTCATTTTCTTCCAGTTTCATTAAATGAATTCTGACAAAATAGCCTTAAAAGAAATCTCTTTAAAAGCAAGTGTCCCAAATACTACTTCTGTGTCACATGTCATTTAAATTGCCTGGTGATTTATTGATTAGATAATTAAATACTTTCAATAAATATTTCTATATAAGAAATACTTTCTAGGTTTCTTATTGATGTAACTAACAGCTCTTCTTTATAATGAAAGTACCTGAGGGGGAAAATGGGAACATCCATAATAGAGTCAACAATAAAAGTTTTTAAAAAGAGGACTTCCAGTGAAGATGGAGGTGTTAGGTAGATACACTTTGTCTCCTTGCACATCCAAAAGAAGAACAAAAATAAATTTTAAAACAAAAACAACCAGAACTGCCAGAAAATCGAATTCCATGGAAGTCTGACAACCAAGGAGTTTAAGAAGAAACATTCATCCAGACCGGATAAACTTTAAAAAATTTACTCCAGTAATGTTATTTTGGCATTTATAGGTAGAATAGGAGCCCTGAAATACATTTATTCTCAATTGAACAGGGTGAGAGGTCATACCATGATTAATCTTTTCATTGAAGTCTGGCAAATTAAATTGCCTTTCTCAAGAAATATGAAAAGACAATGAAAGGATGATGGCTTTGTCAACAGCACGCAAGGTAACAAGAGACCACATGAAACTATGATTTTCTCACCAATTCTATATAATTTACCTGGGAAAGATTGAAAAGATTTTTACTGAAAACTGTGATGTGTTAATTGTGGCTGAGTTTTTTTAAAAAAGGGAAACCTCTTTTCTGTCCTTCCGTAATTTATCTGATACCAACAGAATAATTCATGTATTAAAATACACACATTCTTGAGGAAATTCATATCATAGAGAACACTCTTCTTTCTGGCAAAATTGAATTTACATAGGTACTAAAAAATTTCAGTTACTCAAATTTTGTAAAATGTCCTACTTTTATTTTCCATTGGAAAGAAGGAAAGAATGATGAAAATTAGCTACTTCTAAAAGAAAGGTTTGTTCAATAGAGTGGTATATTTGGGTGGTCATTTTAGGGGGGAAATGAAGTTAGATTCTCCCTTAATTAGTTAGCAAATAATTTTCTAATTAATTTAAAAAAATAAAAAGAGCTAGAAAAAAATAGGTGGATATTTAGCTATCTTGGGAAGGAGAGAAGCTTCTAAGCATAGGAGTAGTGGGAAAGACCTCAAAAAAAAACAATAGATTTCTTTACATAGAAATTAACAAAAAATTTCTGTGAGTTAGAAAACACTTTTTAAAATTTTTAAACAATTGAGAATCCTGGAAAAAATATTGGCTTTATGAGTTCGATTTAGGTAAGGAGCTGTTTCAGAGTATGGACTCTGAATCAGGGAGAAGATACAAACAACTTGGGCCCTGTGACCAATGGATACCAAATAGACAAATACAGAACGTAAGAAAACACGGAACATAACGAAAAAAGGATTGCCAAACTCTCATCTATGTGGTAAGCATTTCAAGAAAGATTTCAGAAATACTTCATATAGAACCTTGAAATTGTATGTAGTGCATAGTTATCACCTTTAATGGAGCAGGGATATAGGAGAGCAGAAGGAGAAAGTCACCATGGCCCTGAGACTTAGAGAAAAACAACGGGAATTAGAAGAAAGAGATGAAAAAGTATAAAGCAAGCTGTAGAAGACTTAGGACTCTGGTACCATTAAATTGCTTCTTCTGCTTGTTCCATTATAATAAAATCATACTTTCTATGATGCAACATTATGTAGACTTTGAAACCAAACTACTTAAATAAAAATTTCCCCAACTCCACTAACTGTCAGACCTTGTGGAAGTTTCTTAACCTTTCTTCACCTCAGTATGTTCATCTATGAAATTAGGAATAGGGATTGTTGAGAAGATTACCTGAGTTTATATATAGGGTGTGGCAAAAGTAGGTTTACAGTTTTTCATGTGGAAAAGTGTAATAATTAATAAATAATAATACAAAAATAAACTCTGCCTTTTGCATATTTATAACTGTAAACCTACTTTTGCTCCACACTGTATCAATAGATTAGGTCAGTGCCTGGCCCATAGGTAAGCTTTAGATCTCATTATTATTTGTATAACAAGATTTCACTGAATACTAGAAGCTGGTTCTTCTTGATCTTACCTAAAGGTGTCAGTGGAAGTTTTTCACACTTTTACATCATGAGCGCCACTGATTGCAAGAAATTGTACGATGTCTTTGACCATAAGATGTAACTTAATTTCAGAGGTATTAAATATTTTAAAGTGTGCACCTTAGAATTGATAAAATTTAAGTTATTGTGCTTTAATTTAATTTAATTATGCTTTCATTTAATTTAATTCTAAGTTAATGTATATGTGACATCCTCCAAAAGACAACTGAAACTTGCAAAATAATTTGAGTCAAATAATGAATAATGTAACTCCTTACTTCTGTAAACTCCATTTTGTTCAATCTTCGTTCCATTGAGTCAGCAATATTCAACTTTTTGCAACTTGTTTCTAATTATGGAATAAAGGTTATTTCCTAGTTAGTGTGGTTACAATATATTCATGTTTTATAGTCATATTATAGTGCTTTAAAAGAAGAACATAAAAGTATTTCTTAATTAATGTCCATCAATAGTTACAATAAAGAAAATGATATATAGTTGGGTAACATTCCAATCACTACAAAATTATTATTTTTCCTGGCTTTTATTTAACCAAACAACCCAAGCACTGAAAAGAATGTGCCTACCTTTTTAATGACCAGGTTGAAACAAAGCAGAAGCAAATATGAACATTAATAGTATAAAAGACTACACACACACATATCTTATTTTTCTATACATAAAAGTAATCATGCTGATCTGCAACTTGCTTTTTTCACTTAACCACTCATCTTATAGATCTTTTGAAATAGAACCTGGAGCTCAAGGGGAAGGTTTGAGATGGGAATATGGATGAGAGTCAGTTGAAGCCATGGGTTTGAAGGAGAAAAACCAGGGGGTAAATATAGTGTGTAAAGTGATCATAGAGCCAAAAAGTAAACTCTGGAAAACAGCATTTAAGGTACAAAGAGACAAAGAACGAAGAAACAAAAATACTAAAAGGTGATCAAAGATAGAAGAAAAAATCAAGAGAGAATATCACAAAAGCAAAGAAAAAGAGTTTCGTGAATAACAGTGATAAATAATGGTAAATGTTGTAGTTAGCATGAATAAGGATTTTTTAAACTTCCATTTAATGTGATGATTATGTGATCCTTATTGCCCTTACCAAGACACAAAAAAGCATATTGTATGAAAGTTCAAGATGAAAGAACACTGACTTCCTCTCCCACTTCTAACAGTAATTCCTCCCGCCAATTGTGGGCTGGTGTATAAAAATATTCTTCAGTCACTCTTGATTTTTTAACTGCTTATTATGAGATGTCAGTTATTATCATAAAAAGACTATTAGTAGTAAAGCGTATGCATTAAATACTATTATCTCCATCCCATACCCTCCCCCAAGCTCTGGAAGACTACACAAGCCAGACTGGTTTCTATTAGTAACAGTTGTTATTACATATATGTGTCTGTTCCCTGGCTGAACTTTGAGCAATTTAAGGGCAGTGGGAACATATCTTAATCCTCTTTGTATCTTCTACCCCATCACAGTGTCTGGAACTAAGTGAGAGCTCAATAAGTATTGAATGAATAGATGGTACAGAAAATAAATACTCTATAGGAGGTAAGAGAAGAAACAATCACTGTCAACTAGAGTGTTCTAAATTTCTCTGATTTTATCACAAACTCAAATAGAGCTCTCTTAATTCATTCCTTCTCTACTCTCATCAAAAACTAAATAAATTTAAAAAGTAATTTCAAAAATTTTCTGAAAGGTAAGTTGAGGTTGTGCAGATGGTGAAGATTTATAGTTTTTAGATAGGCTGTAAAGGTAGAATGAGAAAAGGCTGACATCAAGCCCCAAATCATGTTTGGGGAACAGTGATTGGGAGGATGGAAAGTATATTTTATAGTAATACCTTGGTATTCATCAGCTTCATAACTTGTCAAACCCTGTAATCCTCACATTTTGATGAAGAAAAAATATTTCAGCACTCGGTGCTTGTCATGATGCCCACCCCATAAGAGAAAGTGCTTCATAGTTCAGTACTCATCAGTTTTGGCACTGGTCACGAGTTTTGGAACGAATTAACGATAAGTACTGAGTTACCACGGTATTTTTAAAAGTAAGAACAGACTTCAAACAATCTATTGTTATCAATGTAATAAAGTGGGCAAAAAGCAACTGAAAAAAATCAATTGGCTATAAATAACATAAATTTCAGGACCCAAACTCTAGTTCTTTATTCAATAAGTCAATTGTTTTGTTTTGTTTTGTTTTTTGCTTAATCTCATATAAGGAAACCTTTATGAAAACAAAAGCATCAGAATCTGTGGCTATCTATAGGTATAGTACTGTCTCCCTCCTCCCCTGTGAGCATGGAGGAAATCTGTAGGTGTGTTTTTGTTGCTACAGTGATGGGGAATGGGAGTAGTGGCACAACTCCTGCAATTTCTGCACAATAATGACTCTCCCCCTCCTGCCAGACATTCAAATAGGCAAAAAATCTGCTTAGAATAATTTGGAGTCTAGAACCTAATTCCATTTTACATATAAACATAGGACATTTTTGTTTTTGAATTTCTGAAGAATGCAACTAACATGAAAATTTGAGAGAGGACTGTACTCTGCTTCATTCTGGAACTTTACTAAGAGTTATTCACCATTTCAGGAAATTATGTCATGGGGGGTAATATCATACATTGTATCTGGACTCCAATATAACACACCTGATGCAGTCTGCATTTTATACTTCTCCTATTTATGGGGATTATATACATATATATAATATTATTCAAACTTTCAAATGAAAGAAATGGTTAATTAGATACAATTTTAGATATAATTTTACTTTTCTTATTTTTTTTGTCAATCATTTCGATTTATTTGTCGGAGAGAATTCAAGGGGGAAAGTATCTGTTTAAATCCAGGAGGGCCCATTCTGGTAATAGACAACATATTATTGTATCATTGACAAGCAGAGGAACGAATTGCTTAATATTTTCCTCTGACTCCTTTAAGAACTTCTCTTTGAGTTCTTCTTTTGGCCTTAAAATGGAGTCACTTGGATCTAGGCATTCTTTGAAGTATAGCCATACCACTTAGAAACCAGTATTTTGTTTTAAGGGAAGAAAAGTCACAGAACACGAGAGTTGAAATGTTTCCTTCTTAAAATTTGAAGGCACGGACAGGTTACATCAGGTCAGATTTTATGGGAACATAAATTCATAAAGTCACCTTGTCACAACTATACACAAGTCTAGTGATTGGTTAGATTTTACACTTTCAAAAAAGTAATGCCATCATGTTTCCTTAGATCTGGATGCATGCTGATGGAGAGAGCATTGGGGAAAATTCTTCAGATGCAAGGACAATGCAAATGTTTATCAATGTTCTGGAATAATGAATAGACCACAAAATCAATTCCATAATATGAAATCAATAGAGAAATCCAACTATTTAGAGTATTACTCAAAGTGTCATTTGATCATAATCTACTTTTTTAAAATGCCAAGAACCATTTATAGGCAATTACTGCTGTCTACCTATTAATAAAGTTTCTTACGTATGTCTAAAGTTTCATAGGGAAATCTCCATTTCCTAGTCTTCAGATTATCTTCCCCTCAAAGGGCTGAAAATGAGCATTAAATTGATAGGATGGCAAAAGATGCACCAGAAACTAATGATATTGAAAAGGACTCCCCTCACTTTTCTTATTATCTAAACATTCATTATAAGTAGGTACAAATGTAACTATGCCATTATGTTCTATTACGAAGTTATAACCAAACATTTATATAGAGAAATATAGTACATATAATTTTTATATCTTTTATTTCTCCTTTGTATTACATTGATGACATTTTATCTTTCTTTTAAAATTCTGTGTATGTAAGTAATACTTTCTAGGAATTTTATAGGATAATAAAGGGGTATTACAAAATATTTGTAATAAAATGGGGCACTAGGCTAGAAGGATTGAAAATCACTGGTTGCTTCTCTGCTTTTCTACACTCTCCATCTGGAAAGAGAAAAAAAGCTTAAGTATTAAAAATATATCTGTAAGGGCTTTGAATAACACCTGTCTCAACAGTGACTCTTCATCTTAATTCAGCATCCCTCCCCTTCCCCCAACAAAGGGAGAGAAACATAAATACTATAATAATAAGCATGCTTACCAAGCTGGAAATCTGGATTTTTAAAAAATTCATGAAGAACATTCTGAATCTATAAATCCAAGAGATCATATATTACTTCTCAATTACCATAAATTTAGTATTTTAGACGAAAGCCATCTACAGTTTTCAGTTTAAGTTCTGGGTAATCCTCTTAATCCAGGCATAATAATAACTAAGATCTAGTTTATAGAATACTTCAAGGTTTATAAAATATTTTCACATATAGGTTCTCAATGATTCCCAACCTCTTTATGTAAAAACTAGAATACTGGGAGCGATCCCATTTTGCCTCCTTCAGGAACATTTTTATCAACCCTTAGACACAGTACGATGGAGCTAAGGTGCCTTTGTCAACCTACTTGGCAACACAGAGCCCTCCACAATCACTCATTCTTAAATTACAGAAAAAAAAAAAGTCAGAGTCCTCCTTGGTCCATTAATTAGAAATAGACTTTATTCTTTAGAGCCGTTTTAGGTTCATAGCAAAATTGAGCAAAAAGTAGAGAGAGTTCCCATATACTCTCTACCAACTACCACATACACAGCTGTCCCTATTATCAACATCCCCCATCACAGTGGTACATTTGTTACAATTGATAAACCTTCACTGAAACATCATAATTCAAGGTTCTTACTTTATATTTGGAATCATTCTTGGTGTTGTACTTTCTATGGGTTTTGACAAGTGTATAATGACATATATTCATCATTATGGTATGTAGAATTGCTTTACCACCATAAAAACCCTCTGTGCTCTGCCTATTTATCCCTCCTTCCCCTCTCACTCCTAGAAACCACTGATCTTTTTACTGCCTCCACAGTTTTAACTTTTCCAGAATATCATAGAGTTGGGATCATACAGTATTTTGCCTTTCAGATTGGCTCTTTTCAGTTAGTTATGCACTTGACGTACCTCCATGTCTTTTCATAGTGTGATAGCTCATTTCTTCCTAGCACTGAATAATATTCCATTCTCTAGGTGTACCACAGTTCATTTATCTATTCACCTACTGAAGGACATTTTGGTTTCTTCCAAATTTTGGCAATTATAAATAAACCTGCTATAAAAACCTATGTGCATGGTTTTTGGGTGGACATGTTTTTAACTCCTTTGGGTAAATACCAAGGAACATGATGGCTGAATCATATGGTAAGAGTGTGTTTAGTTCTATAAGAAACTGCCAAACTGTTTTCCAAAATGGCTGTACCATTTTGTATTCCCACCAACAATGAATGAGAATTCCTGTAGCTTCACCTCTTTGTCAGCATTTAGTGTTGTCAGTATTCTGAAATTTGAGCAGTCTGATAGGTGAGTAGTGGTATCTCATTTTAATTTGTATTTCCCTGATAACATATGTGGAACATCTTTTAATATGCTTATTTGCCATCTGGATATCTTTGGGGAAGTACCTGGTTTGGTCTTTTATCCATTTTTTAATTGGTTGGTTGTTTTGCTGTTGAGTTTTGTGAGTTCTTTGTATATTTTGGTTAATAGTTCTTTATCAGATATGTCTTTTGCAAATATTTTCTACCAGTCTGTGACCTATAGTTGGTCTATTTTTAATAATTCACTTTGGGGAGGGGTGTTGGGGAACTGGGTGGGAAAGTTGAAGGGATTAAGCAACAAACAAAAAACCTCATACACACAGACAACAGTATGGTGATTACCAAAGATTAAAGAGGGGTGGTGGGAGGTAGAAGAGGGTAAAGAGGGGGTAAATGGTGATGGAAGGAGATTTGACTTGGGGTAATGAACACACAATACAATATACAAATGATTTATTATTATAGAAGTGTTACATCTGAAACTTATTTACTTTTATTAACCAATGTTACTCTAATAAATTCAATAAAAAATAATTCACTTTGAACCAAAAATATGATTGTCATTTTATCTAACCAGTAAGTATTCACATCTATATATAAGGTCTGCCCAGAAAGTATCCACCCATGTAATATGAAAAATAGATACATTTATCAAAGAAGATACAAGGTACAAGAAACACTGTACACAGGATAATGATGCCTCGGTCTCCTTCAAAGTAGTCACCTTGGGACCTCACATAATTCTCCCAACTGCAGCATGATGTTCCTTCTGCTCTGGTAGCAGAAGCCATGGAATGAATTTTGCCACAACATGTTTCATGCCAAGATCCTGCAACAAACTCTTGGACGTAGTAGTTTTTGGAATGCTTCTAGTTCTCACACTGTCAGTTGTCAATCTTTGTTGATCGTAGCCCATAAACATTCAACACTCTCAGGTGTTCTGCTTGTTGCAGGTCTTCCAGAATATGGATCACTTTCAACAGATTCTTGACCGTCTTTGAAGGGTTGTGCCATGCTTTTATTTGCATTGCACTCATTGCATTGTCCCCGAAATCCTTCTGAATCATCCAAATAGTTTCCACAGAGGAATGTTCAAGATTAATGCAAAATTTGATGCAGATTCATGGCTCTACTCACTTAGTCATTTTGAATGCAACAGCCACACAGTACACATGGTCACTCAACAGCGTCTACACCCCCACTGACTACTACAGTGAAGTTGTCATTGTTCACACCTGCACATTCCAGTTCCCTCTCCTTGACTGCCAGGTTACATCTATGTCATGCAAACTGTTCTCATTATATTAACAATGGCTGGACTTTTTCCAGACAGAGCTTGTATACCTAAGATAAAATACTTAACTCTTAGAGTACATATGTCTTCTGGAGCTAAGATACTCTCTTAGTCCACAGAAGTAATTAGTCACTTGCATACAAATAACCAACAAACAAATGAAAGCTATGTCTGACTATAATGAAGGGTTTAGGAACCTCAGCCAGAATCAATATACTTTAGAACTCTAACTAGAATTTTTTTAAATATGCAAGAGAAAATTAAAGAAATCAAATCTCATGGACTACATGTGCTAACAATTGACTTACCTCAGCAGGACTGAAAATTTAGAGGGAGGTTTTTAGTACTCCACTCAGTATTCTAGCAATCACCCTCTTATTTTCCACACTACCTAACCTTCACATACACCCCCTTTCTTACCACTGTCATAGGAATCATTCCTTTGGGGTCTAGAATCCATTCATTGAACTGCTCCTGGAGAGCCTGTTTCCGTGTATTGGCCACCTTGACTTTGACATCATTTATGCGTTCTCTTTGTTCTTGTCTCTCTTTGACCTTCTCCTTCATCTTGGATACTCTGAAGGATGTAGAAATATAAGATATGTTGAGTGAAGACCATTGGATTTGATTTAGATTGTTCAAATGGCAGGATGCAAGAATTCAGAACCTCATATACTCTTTGTACTTGTCTTTTCTCCATGAAATTGCCCTTGATTCGAGCCTGCAGCACATTAATCATAGGTTGCCTTCTGTGATTATTAGACTTTTTATAGAAGTAGGCCTTATTTTACCCACCTAAACACTATACTTAAGAAGTACTAAGAATAGCCCTAGAAGCTGCTACATACACATGAAAAGCAAGGTTGAATGTACTAAGGGCTTAAGGTGGTGGGCCTCTCACTTCCCTGGATGCAGAAATCATGTGAAAGGACTCTGATTCAAGGTCTAGGGTGGGAGCCTCTCAAGTAATTCTGATGCCTTTGACCAAACTTTTGAGTTCTGTTCAGGAATTTATATGCCAGTTTCCTTTATCCAACCAGAGTTAAATACATTGACAGCCCCTGGGCATAATAGGTACCCTTGTACTCAGACAGAGCTGCATTACCCAGGTAGAAAATGTGGAAAAAATTGTGATTTTACTTGTTCCTATATTCATCATCCCTATTAGGACTTCAAAACCCCCAAAATGGTTTTGATTAAAACACCAAAATGGCTCAAAATAATAAAAATAGTTTCACCCTAACTGATATGACTCAGTGGGTTGGGCATTGTCCCACAAACTGAAAGTTCCCGCTGGTTCAGTTCCCAGTCAGGGCACCTGCGTGAGTTGTGGGCTAGGTCCCTGGTTGGGGGCATGCAAGAAGCAACCAATCGATGTTTCTCTGGTGCACTGATGTTTCCCTTTCTTTCTTCCTCCCATCCCCTTTCTCTAAAATAAATAATAAAATCTTGTAAAAAATAGCTGCTAGTTTCAAATACAACTTTCTAATAATGTTTGAGGTAGGTCTTCATCTTTCAAAGAAGAAAGACTAAGATAATCTGACAGATTTTAAAGTGCAAAAGAATTTTCAGTAAGGACTGGTGATTTGGATACCCATAATAATAATAATAAATCATCATCATCATCATCATCATCATCATCATCAACCCTAAAATCTAAGCCATTATTTTATGCCCGTACAAGGCCTTCAAAATTCTCTAGGAAAATAAGCCTTCAAAAATAAACTTTGAAATTTGAAACCCAAAACAGGCAAGTGGTTTAATAGAGTAGAAGGGCCCCTTTCTGATCTGCTGGAAGATTAATTAGTATTTTAAAGGAAGTGCTAAGTTCCTCTGATACAACTGCTAAGCAGCCAAACCTCTACCACTGATGTCAGAACCCCCAGGTCTCTTCCTCTGCTGGCTCTCTCTCTTCCCTTAACGCTTTCTCCCTCTGCTACTTTATCTCCCTCTCTCCCCTTCTCTATAAAGCATTCTCCTAAATTTCTGTCTTCATTCCTGCATGACTCTCTATTCTGTGTGTCTTTCTTCTAGCTTTTTCTTATTATTCACTCGCTTACTAAGTCAGTCACTTTTTCACCTGTTACACAAACATTTATTGAGCACCTATTATGGGTTCTGCTATTATAAAGCTTAGAGTCCAATGCAGAACAGTTAAGTAGACAATATTGTGTAATAAGTACTGGGCAACTCCAGATTCTTATGCGTATTGATCATTGCACCACAAAAATGGATTAACAAAATTGGGTTTCTGTCATATTTCCATCTGCCTGAAATACTTATATCCCTTTCTTTGCTTTACTAGATCTTCCATATCTTTTATGTCTCAGCTCAGACATCATTTCCACCCACTTGTTAATGGCCACATTTAGAAAGAAAACCTAGTTTTGTGCTTCAGGGCTACCGTACATGAGACTGAAAATATAATCTAAATGACTTTAAATTGATTTTGCAACTCATTCAAGGAATGAATAAAATTTCTCCCCGTGGTCTGCATTATCTTATGATGATATCCACATCAATCAACAGAATCCTATAGCATCCAGCACTCTTCACTTTAGGTAGTGTAGAGTAGACACAAACTGCAAGCAGTATAAATACAAGTATAAATCCACATTTAAGGATACTGAATAGGAGAATAAAACTAGTGGGGTAAAATGCAAAACTGGTCACAAATTCTTCTCATTCCTGTATCCACGTCTGTTTGTGCGCAATGTAACTTTGCAGCTCCTCCCATCAAGAGGTGGAGTCTATTTCTGTGCCCTTGTGTCTGACTGTAGACATGTGACTTGCTTTGGCCAATGGGCCATTGGCCAACATATTCAAGAAGAAAGTTGAAAAATGCTATCAGTTATATCACAATAAAAGTGAAAAAGAAAAAGAAAAAGAAATAAACATGCTTGAATTTTGGGGCCTTTTTACTGAACTTAAGGGCCCTTCCACCACCACCGTGGAAATGAGCCTAGGCTAGTTTGCTGGATGATGATCATCACCTCCATTGTTTTTGCAGTCTGCCCACTAATAGGCAAGTGATTAAGGCTATCAATCAACATCTTACTACAATGCATGAGTAAGTCCAACTGATACCATATAGAGCAGAGAAGAGTCATGAGTCCAGCACAAAGTTACCAACCCACAAAATGATGAGCAAATAAATGATGATTGCTTCAAGCCACCAAGTTTTGAGGTGTTTTGTTATGCAGCAAAAGCTAACAGATAAAAGTTCCCCCATCTTAATAAGTGTTTTGATATCTTTTAAAAGAAGAAACATAGTATAAATCTAAATAAAGAGAGAAATAAAAGCTTCCCTACCCTAATTGTAACAACCCAAATTCCATACAACCATTCAAGCTGTACAAGGAAAATTCCCCACTTACAGAAAACTTTCCTAAATTATATCAAAACTGAGCATTGTATTTCATCAAAACTGGTTCCAACCAGCTTAAGTGGATAACTGATCATGAACTTTGAGTGAACCCAGTTCACTAGACCATTAGTGGACCTAACTGAATATTCTTTCTTAACTACTGAACAATGGAACTTGTTTTAATCAGTCATATACATACTTTTGACTCTGACCTATACATTGTGATAATTAACAGCTGCTATAAGTATAACCATTATGATGCTCCTTTCCTAATACCTTAAAACCCCTGAATTTTCTTCTCCTGCAAACTGTTCAGTGACATCTTCACTGGTCTATATTCATTTGCTTAGCAAGTTAATAAATTCTGTTTAAAAAATTATTTATTTATTTATTTATTTTTAGAGAGGGGAAAGGAGGGAGAAAAAGAGGGAGAGAAACATCAATGTGTGGTTGCCTCTCACGTGCTCCCAGCGGGGACCTGGCTTGCAGTTCTGGCGTATGCCCTCAACTGGGGAATCAAATCAGAGACCCTTTGGTTCACAGGTCGGCACTCAGTCCACTGAGCTACACCACCCAGGGCTGAAACCTTTCAAATCTTTACTCAGGATAAACCCCGAAATCTTTAACTATTCCATAAGAACTTCCTAGTATGACCTGGGCCCTAACTTTCTTCCTATCCCTGGCTCCTGACTCTCTCATTCTTATATTCTATACTCCATGCGTGTGGGATTTCTTTCAGTTCCTCAAGCATACTATGCTTCTTTCCACCTCAGCGTCTTTACAGATGCCATTTTCTCTACCTGTTATCACTTCTCTTCCTCTTTACGTATCCTACCAATCCTTTAGAGCTCAGTTTAGTTCAAATACTAAATTGTAATCTAACTTTTGCCCTCATGATGTAAGTTTTTTGTGTAAGTTTTTCCATGTGTTTGTTTTGGTGTTTTTCAGATACATAAGATTATTAGGAGATATGTCTTAATTTGAGGTTATTGACTAATGTTGAAATTTTTGGAATTATCAGTGTTTAATGGGGAGGTGATGATAAATGTTCTTCATCATTTTATAAAATTCCAAATAGGCCTAATTATTTATTCAAATATCATTGATTAATCAGTAACTTAAATTTTTCTTAACTCATTACACCTTATGTTAGGAATTTTATCATAATAAGATATATGTTGAATAAACAAAAAGAAAATAAGAATTAAATAGATACATGCCATATGTGGATTTTTATAGTAATATTCATCACAGGAATAATATGAACATGTTCTTGGATTGCCAATGAAGTCTAGTTTAGCTTTGTGAAACTAATACCTCCAGAGTTTAAAAACAAATGAACAGCCCTGGCTGGTGTGGTTCAGTGGATTGAGCACCGGCCTGCAAGCCAAAGGATCTCTGGGCACATGCCTGCATTGCAGGACAGGTCCCCGGTTAGGGGCATGGAGAGGCAACCATGCATTGACACATCTCTCCCTCTCTTTCTACCTCCTTTCCACTCTCTCTAAAAATAACTTAAAAAAAAAAGATTTGAAAGGTTTTGCATTGGAGAAAAACGTGGTAAGATTAATCTTTTTAAAAGGAAATCACTTCAGATACAGGTAAAGAATAGATTGACCTGGCTCGTGGGGCTCAGTGAATTGAGCATCAGCCTATGAACTGAAAGGTCACTGGTTCGATTTCCCATCAGAGCACATGCCTGGGTTGTGGGCCTGGTTCCCAGTTGGTAGAGTGTGAAAGGATTGATGTATCTATCACATGTTGATGTTTCTCTCCCTCACATTCTGCCTCCCTTCCCCTCTCTTTAAAAGTAAATAAATAAAATCTTAAAGAAAAAAGAAAAGAATACACTGGAAGAGGGCAAGAGTGGATATAAACATACCAATTAGGAGACTATTATAATAGCTTAGACTAGGATGGCCACAGTGGGGAAGGTCATAAATAAATAGATTAGAGAGGAGGTAAAATAAACAGGACTAATGATTAACTAGAAGTGAGAAGTAAGGAAGCAAAAGGTGTCAAGGTTGACCTTTGGCCTTTGGCTTGAGAATCTGGATGGATAACTGAATAAGACAATGGTCCTGGCCAGGTGGCTCAGTTGGTTGGAGCATCTTTCAGAAAGCCAAAAGTCCGCAGGTCTGATCCTTGGTCAGGGCGAATACAAAGGTTGCATGTTCGATCCTCAGTTGGGGTGCGTGCAGGAGGCAACTGATTGATGTTTCTCTCCCCACCCCCCTCCTCTTCTTCTCTCTCTAAAATCCATAAAAAGGTCCTCAGGTGAGGATAAATAAATAAATAAGCCAATGCCTTGTTGAAAGTGAGGTACTTGTGAAACAGCCATGTGTAGATTTTGAGCCCATAATGGTATATACTGGTCTGGAGCTCAAAACAAAAAACAAACAAAAAAACTCCCAAACAAACATAAAAAGGTGTTTAGGCTGGAGCTGTAAGTCAAGAGTGTACAGGTAGTAATTGAAGTTATGTATTAAAATGAGAGGCCTCAGGATGAATTGTGGAGTGACAGGAGTACAAGACCTAGCATCATGCCTTAATGAACCTTAATCTTTGAAGATCAGGTAGCAGAAAATAAGCCAGATCTTACACTGAGAAGGACTAAACAGAGGCAGAAGGAAAATTGGTAATGAATGATGTCACGGAAGGGAGGAAGGGTATTTCAAGGAGAAAATGGTCAACATTATTGAATACTGCTAAAAGGTCATGTAAGATGAGGACTGCAAACTTTCCACTAGGCCTAGTTTCATGGAGAACATTGTGATTTTGGTAAGCGCCATTTGTTGAAGAGAACCTGGAGGAAGTCCAGACAGAACAAGTTGAGAAATGTGTGGGAAGTGGGAGAAGTGTGGAGAGTATATATGGACAACTGTTTTGATAAACTTAGCTGTTTTAGTTATATTCCTTCAACTACACTGTACAAGTTCCTCATAACAAAAACCAAATTTTGTATTTTTTCCCTATTAGGTATGGCGCAACATTGAGCACTCAGTAATTCATTCATCTAATAAACACTAACTGAGCCCCAACTCATGCCAAGCACTGTACTCAGTATTGGAAATATAGGCGTGATAGAAAATTATTTCTGTCTTTGAAGAGGTAAGGAGGTATATCAACAATTACATTACAATGTGCTAAGGACTGACATGAGTCTATTGGTGTTTCAGGAATAGAGTACCTAATCCAGACCAGAAGTGGTAGAAGGTATCCCTGAAGAAGTGATACTTGAGCTGATTCTTGAAGGACAAGGAAAAATTAGCAATCTAGAGAAAAGATGGGAAGGATGTTCTAAACAGGGAAGCTGGCACTCAATATTCAAGGAAAGGACATCTGGCTGGTGGTTTTCACTAGCTGATATGCATAAACTGATGTGCATAAAGAATGCAGTCTATATGGCCCAGGTGGACTAAACCCAGGCTTGGTTGTCTGAGCTTATTGTCCCCACACGCTGGGTACTTCTGATCTAGTGCCTCCAAAATTTGAAGCTGGTCTTGATGGTGAGGATTTCCTATGCCCAAATGAGGTGGTTGAGTTCCAGTTGCACATAATATCTTCAGCCATTAGAAACCAAGGCAGTTGCATGTAAGGTCTTCAGTCTGTTGTCTTCTCTGAACAGAAAAAAATCCTTTCTTCTTTTGAGGATGTCAGTTACTGGATAGTTTAAAATGAATCAATAGAACTGTTGGCAAATACTAGGAATTTCTGAACATCTTAGATAGTCTTAGATGTTTCTACTCTAGTACTAACACACCTTGTCAGGCATTATCCCAGATATCCAGCCTTAGATGGGGAGAACTTAACTCAGGAATTCTACCTCAGTCTTTTTAAACTGATAAGAACAGATACTACACTTGATCCAAGCCAAAAGGTTGAGAAGAGATTCTACCTCAGTCTCTTTAACATTAATAATGTTCTATGCCTCTGAAGTAGGGCTATTGATTCTTTCAACATCAAGTTGCAGAGGTGTGTGTGCGTGTAAGATATTAGGATAACATCCAGGGCGACCAGCATTTCTTGGTCCGTAAGTACTTGAATTTCTAAGTACTTAATAATGGGATATTTAAATATAAAACAGAGTGTAGTTTAGAAATTAATATGAAACGAATCAGTGTATATACATTATTATTATGCTTCAGGTTGAGCAAAAGTAAAACCTGTTTGGATAAAATCCTATCACATACATTTGGGTATAATAGTTATTCAAACACCATAAAAAAGCATTCCCTTATCTATCCACTCACTTTTGGCATAATCTGTTTTGCTGGATTGATAAAATATGATATTCAATACAGATTGACAAGATGATTAATATTAATAATATCATCTCAGAAGAAGTACCTATGGGATTTCCTGGCATAATGTAAGCATGAGGGTTTGGCTCAGTAAAGAGGTGGCAGCTGGTGTGGAGTATGAGCAGACAGACATCTGTCTAGGAAGTCACTGTCTCCTGGCAACTGAGGAAGCCCCATATCAAAGATGAAAATTTCCTCAGTCTTGCCAAGTCCTAGTGCTGGCATCTTGTAAGGACGAGTTAGACATTTTGAGATTTGGGTTCTTTTGAATACAAAACATAAGTACTTTGAAGTAAACCTTCAAACCCTTTGCAGATACCATATTCCAACAGAAACATACACAACGGATTTGTCACATAATCTGCCTAACTTCCTTGAACACTGTACATGAGTTAATTTGCAGGGAATTATTACAAATAAAATAAAGGCATGTGTCTCTTTTCCTTTTAGTTTTCACTTGGTTTGTGTTTCTGTAATACCTGAATATTTATACTGGCTTATTTATCTCCTTTATGTAGGTGTGGTAGAGTAGTTCTATGGAATATTTCTTTGTAATTCTTTCTCTTCATGCAATAATTGTTCACTATTAGTCCAAAGGCTAATAAAGAGGAGTAACAGGAAAAATGCCCAAAAGATATGAAGTTTTGGCATAAATGCACAGTGATTGTGAAATAAGGAACAGATATAGGGATCAGAGATCATTACCAAGCCAGAACTGGATATGCATCACTACAACTGCCACACAGGGAAAGATCCAAGTTTTTGCCTTGGATCTACTTCATGTTTCATTTAAATTCTCAGGACTAGTAGAGAAGGGAGAGAAAATTTATAGTATAATAGGCCTTGCTTCTCTGAAATAGTGACATCCTAACATTAATAATCATTCTCTATAATCCTTATTTTTACTGTTTTTGAAAATATCATATAGTAAAATTGACCGTTTTGGTGCATAGTCGTACAAATTTCAACACATGTAAAATATGTCTAACAAGCACAATAATAAGGCCATTGAAAGTTTGTAATCCTATATTAAGAGCAACCTTTTTCATTATCAACTCACAAGGTAGTAGTGACTTATAGAATATGTATTCTCAAGCACTGGAGGAACCAAGAATCAGAGGGGAATGATGCTAAAAAAAAATGAAGAAAAGGAAAATGATACAAACCTAACCTCCTTATTGTTTTTGCAAAATTACATGCAAGGATTAAAGTCCACTTTAATTCTGTACCTGTCTTCCAGGAACCCTGATGAAAAGCAATATTGTACCTATAAAACTTACAAACAGCAGTAATATTTTATTTTTCAGATAAGTGTCCGCCACTATAAAAATTGTTCCAAATCAGTAAGGAGTGTCTTTTCTATTTACTGTCCTTAGACACTGAACAGAGATGAATCCCTTTTTGTTCTGGGAAGCAGATAGAAGACAACTTCAGCACAGGTTGAGGCAAATGAACGCTTTAACATTATCACCACAAACAATGATATAGTTCAGAGAATTTAAAAGCAGGACTGTTTTTGCTAAGATGCTGGGTATTCAAGCTTTAAGTCAATAGACATTGTGCTGTTGTAAAGCATCCCTAGAGTTTCTGAATATTCTACAAATGCATGACACTGTTACATGTTGACACATAGATCTTGGATTTTTGCCAGAGAGAGATGAATTCCTAATCATGACAATCCAGGCCAAAAAAAAAAAAAAAGTATCTTTGATTACATTAACTCTTTCATAAAATTCCTACACCAGTATTTCTCCAATAGAAATTAGGGCTCTTATTAAATCTCAAATGACCCTAAATATTTAAACTCCCAGTTCAAGAAAGATCAGTGAAATAAATTAATCTTTTTGTGTCATGCTATTGGTTGGCAATGGAACCTAGACCAGAGTCCTACTATGCCTATTATTATCCTTACTATAGATGCTGAAAAAATATCTAGAGTTTTACATACTAACTGAGATTTACACATCCCCAACAGAAGAAAGAATTTGTCAATGGAAGATGGAGGGGTAGGTAGATATACTTTGCCTCCTCACACAACCAAAAGAAAGATAACAACAAATTTAAAACCAAAAAAACAACCAGAACTGCCAGAAAATCAAACTGTATGGAAGTCCAACAACCAAGGAGTTAAAGAAGAAACATTCATCTAGACTGGTAGAAGGGGTGGAGACGGACACCTGGGGCAGAAAGGATGCGCAGCAAGGTGGTGGCTGGAGGACTGGGTGGTCCCACATTTGTGTGTGGATAAACCAGGACAAGCTACTGGAGAGCAAGACAGACAGCACAACCCAGGGCTCCAGTATGGAAAAAGAAAGCCTCCAAACCTCTGGCTGTAAACACCTGTGGGGGTTGCAGTGGCAGGGGAAACTCCCAGCCTCAAAGGAGAGTTTACTGGAGAGACCCACAGGGTCCCAGAACATATACAAACCCACCTACTCAGGAATCAGCACCAGAAGGGCCTAATTTGCTTGTGGGGAGCGGGGGAAGTGACTGAAAGCTGTGCGAGAGCTCAGCAAGCTGCAAGTTCTCTCTCTGACCCCTCCTGCTCATACAGGGCCACAGCGTAGCGATGTGGACTGCCCCGCCCTGGTGAATGCCTAAGGCTCTGCCCCTACTACAATGTAGTAGGAGCCCTGAGACAAAGAAATACGGACCAAATGAAAGAACAGATCAAAACTCCAGAAAAAATACAACTAAGCGATGAGGAAATAGCCAACCTATCAGAGGCAGAGTTAAAAACACTGGAAATCAGGATGCTCACAGAAATGGTTGAGGATGGTTGCAAAATAGAGGAAAAAGTGAAGTCTATGCAAAGTGAAATAAAGAAAAATATACAGGGAACCAACAGTGAGAGGAAGGAAACTGGGACTCAAATCAATGATTTGGAGCAGAAGGAAGAAATAAACATTCAACAAGAACAGAATGAAGAAACAGGAATTCAAAAAAATGAGGAGAGGCTTAGGAAACTTCGGGACAACTTTAAACATCCCAACATCTGAATCATAGGGGTGCCAGAAGGAGAAAAGAAGAGCAAGAAATTGAAAACGTATTAAAAAAAATAAAACGTATATTAAAAAAATAAGGAGAACTTCCCCAATCTGGCAAAGGAAATAGGCTTCCAGGAAGTCCAGGTAGCTCAGAGAGTCCCAAAGAAATTGGACCCAATGAAGCTCACACTAAGGCACATCATCATTACATTATCCAAGATTAAAGATAAGAGAGGATCTTAAAAGCAGCAAGAGAAAAGGAGACAGTTACCTACAAAGGAGTTCCCATAAGACTATCAGCTGATTTCTCCAGAGAAACCTTGCAGGCAAGAAGGAGCTGGAAAGAATTATTCAAACTCATGAAAGGCAAGGACCTACATCTAAGATTAAACTATAGCAAAGCTATCATTTAGAATGAAAGAGCAGGTAAAGTACTTCCCAGATAAGGTAAATTTAAAAGAGTTCGTCATCACAAAGCCCTTATTATTTAAAATGTTAAAGGGTCTTAGCTAAGAAAAAGATCAAAACTATGAACAGTAAAATGAAAACAAACTCACAACTATCAACAACTGAACCTAAAATCAAAATCAAAAACAAACTAAGCAAAACAACCAGAACAGGAACAGAGTCACAGAAATGGAGATCACATGGAGGGTTATCAGTGGGGAGGGGGAAGGGGAAGAATGAGGGAAAAGGTACAGGGAATAAGAAGCATAAATGGCAGGTACAAAATAGACAGAGGGAGGTTAGGAATAGTATAGGAAATGGAGAAGCAAAGAACTTATATGTATAACCCATGGAAATGAACTAAGATGGGGAAATGCTGGTGGGACAGGGGTGCAGGATGGAGGGGATTAAAGGGGAGAAAAAAATGGGACAACTATAATAGCGTAATCAATAAAATATACTTAAAAATAAAATAAATTTTTCAATATATTGGTTTACAGTCTTGAAGCCAGTTTCCAAATTTTAAGTGTTTTTAAAAAATGAAAATAGAGCTAAATACAAATCTAACCTATTGCTCTGCAAGAACAGATGGTGAACACAAATGTTCTTTAAGCTGTTTATTAAATTTAATGACACTGCTCCCTGCTGCTATTGGAACTTTTCACCAGTACTCCCTTAATTTGGTTCGCTAAGTGATTGGCCTTGGAAATTTAGTGTGCACAATAACCTCCTGTGGAAGTTGTTTTAAATGCGTCCCTAGATGTTCTGATTCAGAAGACCTGAGGACGAAGCTAGGAATCTGTACTTTTAACCAAGCACCCAGGTAATTCTGGGCAGGCAACTGAAAATAAAAATTCCATGTCTACACATAAAGTGAAACAAGGGTTCTGTACAACACTTACTTTATTCCTGAGAAACATATGTACCTAATTCCAAAAGAATTATCATTCTAAAGCTTCTAATTAGTTGCTTACCTTACAGGAAATATACCCATGCCAGAAGACATTCAAAGGAAAATATGGAGATTCAAAAAGAGAATTAGAGATTATAAGTATCTTGTTATTTAGATCTAGAAGAGACCTAGCAGATATTATCTAGACCAAGGGTCAGCAAACTACAACCTTGGGGCCAAATCTGGCCTGCTGCCTCAGTTTGTACAACTCAAGAGCTAAGATTGTTACATATTAAAGTAATTATATTTTATTTTATTTTTTAGATTTTATTTATTTTTTAGAGGGGAGGAGGGAGAAAGAGAGGGAGAGAAACATCAATGTGTGGTTGCCTCTCATAAACCCCTTACTGGGCCACCTGGCCCTCAACCCAGGCATGTGCCCTAGACTGGGAATTGAACTGGCAACCTGTTGGTTCACAGGCCAGCACCCAATCCACTGAGCCACACCAGCCAGGGCTAAAGTAATTTTTAAAATAAGAAAAATATATTATGGCATATAGAAATTCAAGAAATTAAATTTTTAGTATCCCTAAATAAAGTTTTATTGGAATGCAGCCATTCTTATTCATTTACATATTGTCTATGGCTACTTTTGTACAATAACAGCAGAATCAAGCAGTTGTGACTCAATTTTCCAGGCAGAAAACTTTTAATTTTTATGTAATCAAATTTATCAATATTTTCATCATTTTGAGTCATGGTTCAAAGGCTTTTCTCTCGTTATAAAGGAACTTAACCCCTGGTTTCCTCTAGTTTTTGAATGGTTTTCTTTTTTTACATACACATACTTACTAGGATATATTCTAAGGCCAAAAAGCTGAAATCTAAAATCTCATTTAGTAGTTGCAGTATTAGTAGACTTGTTAGTAATATTATTTTGACTCCATTTTATGTAAATTGTAAGATAAAGCAAATGAGTAATTTTGTTAATTTTGTTAGGAACCAAGATTTTCAGTGTAAAAAAAAGAGATACAAACATAAAATCAAGAAATTAGGTAAAAATGCTGAAACATTATATTCAATATGAAATTATAAATATGAATTCATTAGTTTTAAAATTTTGTTAGTAATGAAAGAGCCTAGAAATAATGATAATACAATATTTATGAGCATTCCTAGCTCTTAGATGAACTACCTCCACCAAAAGGAACTAAGAATCTTTAAAAAAAATGCATGAAGCTTTCAAAGAGTAAAGGAGTATGTCAGAAGAACACAGGAGCCAAAGATAGGTCAAGGTGAGCATCAAAAAGAAAAAATGGCTGCCCTGGCCAGGTAGCTTAGTTGGTTAGATCATTGTCCCCATGCACCAAGGCTGTGGGCTCAATATCTTGCCAGGGAACATACAAGAAACAACCAATGAATGCACAAACAAGTGGAACAACAAACTGATGTTTCTCTCTCCTTTTCCCTTCCTCTCTTTCTCTAAAATCAATAAACTTTTAAAAATTATAAAAAGAAAAGAAGAAATAAAAACAAGTGTTTCCCTCAAGATGGAGAGCAAGACAGGGATGTCACCTTTTACCACTCTTACTCAATATAGTACTGGAAGTCCTAACCACAGCAATCAGACAAGAACAAGAAATAAAAGGCATTCACATTGGAAAGGAAGAAGTAAAACTGCCGTTATTTGCAGATGACATGATACTGTACTTGGAGAACCCTAAAGATTCCACCAAAAAAATCCGAGAACTGATAAATGAATTCAGTAAACTAGTAGGATACAAAATAAATATCCAGAAATCAGTTGCATTTTATTACATCAATAATGAACTATCAGAAAGAGAAGCTAAGAAAACAATTCCATTCATAATTGCTTCAAAAAGAATAAGATACCTAGGAATAAATTTTAAAAAAAGATTTTATTTATTTATTTTTAGAGAGGGGAAGGGAGGGAGGAAGAGGGAGAGAAAAATCAATGTGTGGTTGCCTCTCGCGTGCTCCCACTGGGGAGCTGGCCCACAACCCAGGCATGTGCTCTGACTATGAATCAAGCCAGCGGCCCTTTGGTTCACAGGTCGGTGCTCAATCCACTGAACAACACCAGCCAGGGCCCTAGGAATAAATTTAACTGAGGATATAAAAGACTTGTACTCAAAACATTATAAGACAGTGAAGAAAGAAACTGAAGAAGATACAAATAGGTGGAAGCACATGCAATGCTCATGGATAGGAAGAATGAATATCATTAAAATGTCCATACTACTCAAAGCAATCTATAGATTCAATGCAGTTTCTATCAAGATACTAACAGCATATTTCATAGAACTAGAACAAATATTCCAAAAATTTATATGGAACCACAAAGACCCTGAATAGCCACAGAAATCTTGGGGAAAAAAAAAGAATAAAGTTGGAGGAATCATGCTATCAAACTATACTTCAATCCCTTAGTAATCAAAACAGCATGGTACTAGCATAAAAACAGACATATAGATCTACAGAACAGAATAGAGAGCCCAAAAATAAACCCACGCCTTAAAGGCCAATTAATATTTGACAAAGGAAGCATACAGCAGGGTAAAGATAGTCTATTCAATAAATGGTGTTGGGAAAATTGGACACAGGCAAAAAAATAAAACAAGACCACCTTCTTACACCATACATATAAACTCAAAACGGATGAAAGACAAATGTTAGACTTGAAACCATATAAATCCTAGAAGAAACATTGGAAGTAAAATCTCAGGCATTTCATAACAATATTTTTTCTGATATACAGTATCTCCTTGGATAAAGGAAACAAAAGAAAAAATAAACAAATGGGACTACATCAAACTAAAAAGGTTTTTCACAGCAAAGAAAACCATCAACAAAATGAAAGACAGTCTGCTGAATGGGAGAACATATTTGCTGATACATCTGATAGGGCTTAGTACCTAAAATTTATAAGGAACGTACAAAACTCAACACCAGAAAAACAGAGAATCCAATTAAGAAATGGGCAAAGGACCTGAGAAGACCTTTCTCTAAAGAGGACATACAGATAGCCAATAGGCACATGAAAAGATGCTCAACATCACTAATCATCAGAGAGATGCAAATTAAAACCACAATGAGGTATCACCTCTCACTTGTCAGGATGGCCACCATCAATATATCAACAAGCAACAAGTTTGGTGGGGATGTGGAGAAAAGGGAACACTCATGCACTGTTGGTGAGAATGTAGATTTGTGCAGCTACTGTGAGAAGCAGTATGGAGCTACCTCAAAAAATTAAAAATGGAACTGCCTTATGACCCAGTAATTTCACTTCTGGGAATATATCCAAAGAAACCAGAAACACTAATTTGAAAGAATATTTGAATCCCTATGTTCATTGCAGCATTATTTATAATAGCCAAGATTTGGAAGCAGCTCAATTGCCCACCAGTAGACGGGCAGATAAAAAAGCTGTGGTACATTTGCACAATGGAATACTACTCAGCCATAAAAAAGAAAATCTTACCCTTTATGACAGCATGAATGAACCTGGAGAGTATTACGCTCACTGAAATAAGCGAGTCAGAGAAAGACAAGTGCCACATGATTTCACTTATATGTGGAATCTAATGAACATAATAAACTATCAAACAAAGTAGAAACAGACTCATAGATACAGAGAACAGACTGACAGTTGTCAGAGGGGAAGGGGGTTGAGGGTTTAACGAAAAAGGTGAAGGAATTAAGCAAAGAAAAAACTCACAGACACAGACAACAGCATGGTGACTGCAAGGTGGGGGAGGTAAAAAAGGGTAAAGAGGGGAATAAATGGCATTGGAAGGAGACTGGACTTGGAGTGGTGAACACCCAATGCAATGTACAGATGATGTATTATGAAATGGTATGACTGAAACCTATAATTTTATTAACCAGTGTCACCCCAATAATTCAATTTAAAAATTATAATAGATTAAAATACATGGAATATGTATTAATATCCATGTGTTCATAATGATACTAAAAAAAACCCTTCCCCAAATGGGGAAAAATATTTCATTTGTTGCCACTGGAAGGGACTACTGATGAAAGAAAGAAAGAAACTACATTCAGAAAATCTGTAATTTAAAGGAAAGAATTAAATATTGATTCTGTTTTCACCAGTAGAAAGTATGTTTCAATGTGACCAAATATATAGCAACCAAGTGGGATTTATTTCAGGAATTATTAAATAGCTCAAAATGAGGAAATCTATTAATAAACTTCATTATTAATGAATCCAGGGTGAAAAATCAAATGATCATCTCCATAGATGTTGAAAAAGCATTTGACAAAATCAATATTCTTGATTTTTAAAAATCACTCTATAAGACAGAAATTAGGTGCATATATATGTATATATACTTTATGATAAGAGTAATTAATACAGGGGTAATTTCTACTGAAAGTCATAAAAAGACAAGGATGTCCATATCACCACTCTCTTATTAGAGGTAATAGCCAATATAATTAGGTAGGAGAAAAATGTTAGAAATATAAAAATTGAAAAGGAAGAAGGAAAGCTACTGTTTGCAGACAGTATGGTTGCCTCCCCTGAATACCTAAGAAATCAACTAAAAATGTACTATAAGCAGTAAGAGAACTCAATAAGGTGGCAAAATACAAAAATATACAAAAATTAATAACCTTTGTATATTCAAAGTACATCTAGATAGAAAATGTAATGGAAGAAGAAAGTCTCATAATGGCAACAAAAATGATAAAATAGTATTATTTAATAAAAGATGCAAACCTATGTGAAAAGAACTTCAAGACAACACTGATGGATCAAAATAAGATGAACAAATGGAAAGACATGTTCTCAGATAGAAACACTTGTCATTATTAAAGGTGTGGATTTTCTCTGAGTTAATGATAAATTTAATCAGATTTCAATAAAAATTCCTGAGGAAAGAAGAGGGTGAGGAAAGGTGCCACTGTGTTCCATAAAGAGAGCCACCTTATTTTAAGTCCTTTTAAGTTTGCATGAGTATATTATTGTCCTATGTGCTTTTCAATGTAAGGAGCTATATCACCAAATGAAAATACAACAAACTGTACCTGTTGTGGACAGTGTTGGTAACATGTATCTTCAGATCTTCTGTGACATCTCTCATCACCCTCTGATAACCAGACATTCCCGAGTCTTTGATATAATGAGGATTGTTTCTCATTAAGTATTCCCCCAGATAATTAATTGGATCAAATTTAGTTGGAATATCAACTTCTGCCCAAAGCTTCTTTTTTTCCACTTGCATTAGCATTTTTTCTACTCCAGGAACTAAGGTGGGTAGAAGTTTCTCAAGCAAATATACACGAGTGTCTAATGTCATGTTTTCAATATTAAACCACTCTTTGGCCAGATTATCCTTAGGAATTTTTTTCTCAGCCTTTTTTTCTATTTCTTTCTTCAGATTATCCTTATCTATTATTTTCTGCTGCATTGCCTGAGCTCTTGCCTCCACTCTTTCAAAAAGATTTTTCTTCCATGGTTGTTCTAGCTTTGAATCCAGTACAGTTTGATCTGAATTGAAAACCACTTTTGCAGGTTTTCTAATCACAATATTCTTTGAGACTCCAATGTTAAATTCCTTTGTTGAATCAGTTGAGGCTCTTGGTTGCCCCTCCAGGTATAATGCTGAGGGAAAAAAAGTGAAATGTAAGAAATATCAGAAGTGGATTTTAATCTCTGCTAGTTTAGAATATTATTAGGGAAATATAATATCTCTTTACATGGTATATTCAAACAAAGTTAAAAGTAACAGAAAATGAGACAATAGTAGTTTTAACCATAAAGACATTTATTGTTGACTTAATTAGAAGTCATTCAGCAGCTCAGTATTTTTCGTTAAGTGCCTTGCTTGTTTTATTATTCTTTTTTTTCTTCTTCTATTGATTCTAGAGAGAGGGGAAGGGAGGAAGAGAGGGAGAGAAACACCAATGTGAGAGAGAAACACTGATGGGTTGCCTCTTGCACACGTCCCCTCGGGGTGTTGAACCTGCAACTCGGGCATGTGGCCTGACCTGGAATGGAGCCTGTGAGCTTTCGGTTTGCAGGACAACACACAACCAACTGAGCCACATGGGCCAGGGCTTGTTTCATTATTCTTTAATCATTTTTTGTGCTTGGACCTCAGGATCACAAGATAGCTACTGCAGATCCAGGCATCCCTTCTTTACAGGAAAAAAGTATTGAGAACAAAGGAGATTTTTCCTCTTAAGGTTCTGTTTTGTTACCCAAGAAGAGAAGATCCCAGATCCCTGCTCTAACACTTTCCTTTACATTCCATTGATCCTAATTAGGTTATGTCCATCCCTAGAACAATAGCTGGTAAAGGGAAAAGGGACTACTATAAATAGTTTTGACCAACCATAATTTATTCCTTCATGTCAGGGTTTAGATCAAGTTCTCTGATATCAGGTGATTTCCATCTGCTCTAATATTGAGGTTCAGTTGGCAGGCAAAAAGGTAGGCAAATGTTTGTTGAGTGGGCAGTGAAGAAAGTCTACCACACATGTATATTTGAACATACTTCTTCTCACTCATATTTCCAGCCTGTTTCATGTTTTCATTTTTAAAATGCAATAGTATGGAGATATTAAACCAAGATAGTGGACTGAGGACAGGCACCTACAATCCCTTCTTACCAAAATCTCTATGACAGAAAAGGTTTTGTGGGTGTGTATTTACTATGGACATAAGAATACTGGCAATCATGAAGGAGGTCTTCAGGAGTTAGAAAATTTGAGGGTCTCTGAAAAATGTAAGGTAGGTGGGAGTAGATTGACTGAAGAAAATATAGGGCTACAAATATACCGGAGAAAAATACACTGTGAAATTCTGGAGCAGCTTTCAGGCACCCTAAGTTTAAAGAATTTAGATATGGGTAGCAGGGGAATCACTGAACTTTTTAATGTGTCTTCATTGCCATTTAAGCTATTCATCGGTCACCACAAGCATTCACTCCTGCACTGGGACAATGTGGTTTGGGAGAGAAAGGCCGGATAATGCCTCTACACTGGCAGACTTCACTGGCTGCACATCTTACCCTTCATCCACAATCACTGGCAGTAGTCTACAGAAAACTAAAACTCCACCCACAAAAGAGCAAACAGGGACTCCCAAATGCAAATGTAAGTACACACATAAGAATCATGACTATTTAAAGAAAACTATCTCCATGACTAAATTCAACAAATGCAATAATTAATGCTACCCAAGGAAATAGCATTAATAGAATTAAGTGTGAAGAGTCTCTAAAAGAATTGTAATTAATATCCTCAGAGAAAGGAAATTAGAGAAAATACAAAGAATATTATAAATGTCATTAAAAAAATTTAGAAAGCTTGGGTATCTACTGCTCAGATCTTGGTCTAATATCATTCTCCAATTTTTTAAAAATCAGGAGTCATTGGAGAAATAGCTAATTTAAGGACTGGTGCAGGAAATATACATGATGAGCCTACAGCATCTGGTAGTTACAGAAAGTAAGAAAGTGCTAAAAAAAACCCTACAATGATTGTGGTATGTCAAAGAGACATAACAGCCAACTGAAAGAACTCCTAATGGCCAAAGATTAAACAAGTTGAGCAATGAAATATAGTATTGGATTACAACCAAGTATAAAAGAAATATCCATAAATCCATACTGATATAAATAATATCTGAATAAATAAGTAAACGGAAGGAAATAAGACAAATGTCCTGTGCTGAAATATTCCAAATAATTTAGTAGATACTCTGCACTCAAAGAGGTAGAGCATAATTCTCTTATCTTTAAGTATGGGCTGTACATAGTGACTTCTTACCATAAGTATGGTATGGAGATGAGGTAAAAGGAGTAACTTTACAGTGGACAAACCTGACAACAAGTATTTCAGCCAGATGAAAAAGAAATGAACATCAACAATAAAATGTCATGCTAATAGCATATATGATATGCTTGATAGGATGTTATGAGAATAGCATTTTACTTCTGTAGTCTTCCTCCCCCAAACCCATAGCCCCAGTCTAATCATGATTTTTAAAAACCTATCAGACCAAACCCAATTAGGACATTCTACAAAAATACCTGGTAGTACTCCTCAACATGTTTTATTTCTCTGAAGCATGAGACAGTTGACCACTTCCTCTCCAATGGTACATATTTTTGTCTGCCCAGATTTCTTTGGGGAGTCACCCTTCTCTCATTCTTAATCCATTTGGTTTAGATGGGGCTGACCTCACCCATTTAGATCCAGGGATGGGTAGTGATTCAAACCTGACCACTGTCAAGTTCATTAAAAATAAGGAAACCTGAGAAACTGTTAGAACAAAGGAAAGTCTAATTAAGCAATCTATAAAGAGACCCCTGAAAAGCCAACATTTAATCTAAAGAATGTCTTAATTCCAATAGTGGACAGTACTTATGAACCTCCCTCCCAAGTTTTTATTTCCTCTTTGGCTAATTCTCTTATTCCAATATGGAGAACTGAGGAAGGGAGTGTAATGCTCTCCTTTACATCTAAGTTGGTTTTGGAAACAAATTAACATTTTGTGGGGGTGGGGTCAATTCTGTTTTGTAACACTGATAATTAATATGCTTTGCTTATATTTTGATTTTAAATAAGTGTGGAAAAGCAATTCTTTCAAGTCTACAGGTTCTAATGTACTCTTTTTGTTTTTAACCTTTGCAGAATAAGGCAAATAGATATTTCTTCTCCTGCTTTAAGAGTAGTGTTACATCCAGAAACATCAATTCAAAAGAACCTATGCACTTCAGTGTTCATAGCAGCGCAATTTACAATAGCCAAGTGTTGGAAGCAACCTAAGTGCCCAACAGTAAATGATCAAGAAACTGTGGTACATTTACACAATGGAATACTACACAGCAGAAAGGAAGAAGGAGCTCCTACCCTTCATGACATCATGGATGGCACTAGAGAGCATTATGCTAAGTGAAGTAAGCCAGGCGGTGAAAGACAAATACCATATGATCTCACCTATAAGTGAACCCTAATCAACAAAACAACCAAGCAAAATATAACCAGGGGCATTGAAATAAAGAACAAACTGACAATAACCAGAGGGGAGGAGGGTAATGGGGCAGGGGGGAAGAAGGGAAAGGATCATCAGGGAACACATATAAAGGACCTAAGGACAAACCCAAAGGAGGGAAAGATTGAGGGTGGGGCAGGGGAAAATGGTGACAACCGTACTTGAACAAAAAATTAAAAAAATTTTTAAAAAGAGTAGCATTTCAGATGCATAACAAATTAATATCTACCCATCTGCCATCATTCATTAGTAAACTCTCACATGAACTAGGGCATTTTCTGTCTTTGTTGCAGCCTTTAGTGCTCCTTTAGTCTGCTTGACTATTATAGATTGCTAAGCAATCATCCTAGTACTTGCATTGTCCCCACTGATATGCAGAATAGAAGTAAAGGTGTGTTTGGTTATAACTCTACTCAAACACTTCTCTCTTAGGGCCATAAAGCCAAGAAAAGAAAAGGAGATGAAGCAATAGCAGGGTCAATAACTCAGGATTTTGAACAAGCCTTTCTGCAACTATCTTTTGATTGAGTGACTTCTGAATTCAAGGATCATAAATTACAGCACTGCCCCAATGGCAAATTAATTCAGAGATTCAATCGAATATAGTTTTAAACAGGTACTAGAGTTTTTTTAGCAAGTCTGTACTTGGACATTCCTAAACCTTCCACAGATAGATTGATTCATTTATACCTTCATGCAATTAATAACTATTGATGTCTTGCTTTGTACCCAGCACTATGCTAAGCACTGAAATTCTTTTTCAGGATTGTCTTCCTAAACTCTTCATAGAATTAAAAGCCTTTCGAATTCTTCCCCGACATACGTGCCTTCACCCCTATATTAATCCACCTTCTAACATACAAAGATGTATTAATTTATGGACTATGGGCATAAATGATTTCAATTAAATAGGTAGGGACACAAAAGAATTACTTATTCATATTTTAAAGGTCCAGCCTTATAAGTGACTTATCATTTCCTGCACTTGGTGCATGGCTCACTGCTGGGCATGGCCACAATATAATTATAATAAGCCTTAGTATACTCTTTCTTCACAAGAAGGCATATAACATTAGTGAGACTGGGTCCCGATTAAACTGGTAAAACTTGCCCCAGCAGGGCTTTTCAACTAGATATGTGCTGTTCTCTTTAAATACAAGCCCAGTCTGAAACTCAGCTGACTTGGTCTTATTAGGATTTCTTAACATTTCTACATAATGTAGAATGACTACTGTGAAACTGGAGGAAAAGAAGCACTACTAAATACTACTAGAATTAAATGCAATAGCTATAGGAAAAGGAATTTTCCTATAAAACTTTAATAATCTTAGACTATGTAATGTGAGCAGAGCAGAGCAAATTGATGGTTTTAAAAAAAGATTTCTCAAAATGCAAGTTAAGCTAATAGCCTAAAAAGTAAAATAACTAGGGTAAGGAAATGAGAAATTCATATGGTATATTTAACCACAATATTTTCTATGCAAAGATGTGTACTTGAGCACATCCTGGGAGCTGCCTGGCAAGACAACATCATTTTGACAAAAATATATAACGAGGATAAAGATACTTCCTTTGACACGTTGAAGCTGAAATAACAGTTTCTCATCCCACTTCTTACTTATACACACACACACACACACACACACACACACACATTTACAAAGGGAGATTCAGAATATTAGGTTCAATTGTGACTGATCACTAAATTAAGTACATTACATTACATTTAATATTACAACAAGGAACAGCAGTGTTTTCAGTCTATATCATATTCTGGGATGAACAGACTTACACAAACAAAACATGCTTCCCTCTACTATACATGGAAAATCAATAACAGAAAATGAAAGTACAAGGACAGAAAAGAGCCAAAACTCTTGATTGATGTGTTTCCTAGAGAGGTAATAAATTACATGTGGGAATACATGTGTGAAGTTTTGCAGGTGCAAATTTGGCCATAACCGATTAATATGAACAACTAATTAAATTTATAACAAATCACCTAGATCACAATTCTGTTTGGCATGTTTACAGTGAAAGAGTTCATTGATAAACCTGGCCCTAGTGATTAAGAAGAAGGCAAAGTATATGTACTTTGGGGTAGTGGTGGTGGTGGGTGGGAGTGAGGAGGAAGTGAAATCAAGAAATTGGCATGGGGGCAAAGGGGAGACAGGTGGAGAGGGACTTGCAAAGAAACTTTTTAAAAGTTAGTGATGCTGTGAACATTGTAGTAAGTTTACAATAATGACAGAATAAATGTTGGAAAGTTTTATTCTTAAAGTGTACATATTAATATGCATATTAATAAGAAGAAATAGTCCATTATTGCTTTTAATTGGTTAAAAAGACAGAGGCCCTAGCTAGTGTAGCTCTCTTGGTTGGAGCATTGTCCCATAAACCGAAAGTCTGCGAGTTTGATTTCCAGTCAGGGCACAAGTGCAGCCTATCACATACTAAACACTCAATACTATAAACCAAATTGAAGGGAATTCCAATGAATTAAAATATAAACTGAAATTGTTAAACTGTAAATATTGTAAAGAATTTCTGTTGTACAGGATTTCACTAAGTATCTGAAGTTAGAAGAATCAGTGAAAGGAATGAATGTCTTTTTTTTAAAAAAGATTTTAGTTATTTATTTATTTTTAGACAGAGGAGAAGGGAGAGAGAGAAACATCAATATGTGGCTGCCTCTCACATGCTTCCTACTAAGGATGCGGCCTGCAACCCAGGCATATGCCCTGACTGGGAATCAAACTGGCGACCCTTTGGTTTGCAGGCTGGTGCTCCATCCATTGAGCCACACCAGCCAGGGCAGGGATGAATGTCTTGCCCACTTATTTGTCGCATTTTTGTTATATAAATTTTCAATCTATCTGCATGATAGTGTAGGATTTTGGTTAAGAATTGGGCTAGAATTCAAACAGAATAAATCTGTGGTCAAGTACAGGGGTCAAAAAAGGAAACAGAAAAACGACATGCAGACCTAATCACCACGGTTCCTCATTTTATGTTTGTATTAATGAGTTGTTTGGTATGTTGTCAGTCAGTAATTTGAGTTAATTCAGTCATAAAATTCCCTCAAAAGTATTAATAAAAGGTAAAGGGAATACATTTTAAACTATTTCCCAAACTGGAATTAAAATATTCCTACGATTATATTTTTAAAGGATAAAATCTTGAGGAATGTATCACTAATAAAAACTATGTAATATTTTTAAGTTCTATTATGTAGGGCAGCTATATTCAATCTTTTTCACCTTATGGCACACATAAGCTAATTATTAAAATTCTGCAGCACACCAAAAAACAAATTCTTTTTTTTTGTCGATCTGAAAAAAAGAAGGTATAATTTCAATTCATTCACACCAGCTGACTATTGTTGTGTAGGCTATTGTCATTTCTTAAATTTGACAATCTAAGGGAAAAGAGGTCAGTGCTCCTGACTAAATAGGTATTGCATGTTTTAAAAATTCTTGCAGCACAACAGTGTGCCTGCTGCAGCAAAAAGTTCGAAAATCAAAAATCGCTTGTATAGGGGAAAGGCTAGCTCTCTACCTTGGGATTTGATTTCATCTGTTGCTGCTTCTGCCACATTGTTGCTGGTATCTAATGCCGAACTGCTTGGTTGACTCTGTGGACTCTTAAAAGAAAAAGAAACAGCAATTTCAAAATGAGTTGCTTTTCCTCAAAGTTGCATCAGCTCTCCCAATTAAAGAATGCAGATAAATGTCTTGTAAGAGTTGCCAAACATTCCTACTTACTTTTGCTAGCATTAAATGCTGTATAGCAGAAGCAAGGCAGTAATCAGAGTCTTTTTACTGCATTCACAAGATAAAATGTATTGGCTCAATGTGGCATCACATCTTCCTATTGCTAACAAGTAATATGCTAAGAATATTATACTTAATGCACATTAATATTTGATTATACAGTACTTCCTAGAAACATAATTTGAGAGCACAGCATAGTGAAATCAGACTTTTGAAAATATTACTTTCTTTTACTATTGGAATCATTTTTCATGTTTGTGGTGGAAAGAAAAACATTTCATCTTAATTGAGGAAATTAAAGGTTAGTTTTATTAATAGACAGTGGAAAAATAGCTTTTTGTACTCATGACAATGTACTTTTAAAAGTAGCATAATAGACTATTTTAGACTCAAATTAGTCAACTTAATGGTGAATCCATATAGCTATTTTTAGTTGCCTCCCTGTTTCTGTAAATGCTTTCTCATGTCTTGTATTTATTTAAACACAAAGTTATGCAAATGATTAACATGGAAATTACATCTTGAGAATGATAGTGAAATTACCCTAAAAACTGATGGTTATTGTACTTAGGGTAATAGTTCTGATTTTAGAATGCAATCTTGTATGTGCCCTGACCAGAGATTGGACCTGCAACCATGTCATACAGAGACAATGCTCTAACCAGGGGTGTCCAACCTATGACCCACTGGGTTGCATGAGGCCCAGGATGGCTATGAATGCGGCCCACCACAAAATTGTAAATTTACTTAAAGCCTTTTCTTTGCTCATCAGTTTTCAGTAGTGTTTGCGTATTTAATGTGTTGCCCAAGACAACTCTTCATCTTCCAGTGTGGCCCAGAGACACCAAAAGTTTGGATACCCCTGCACCAACTATAAGAAGCAACCAATGAATGCGTAAGTGGAAAAACAAATCAATGTCTGTCTGTCTCTTTCTCTCTCTCTAAAATCAATTTAAAAAATTCCCAAACTTATTTTTTAAAAAAAGGTAATCTTTATTTATATATAATTCATAATACTCTTCACAAATAATTTATCTATGGAAGCTTCCTAGAAGTGATTAAAATAAGTCAGCTTAATTTTTCCATTTGCCATTTTATCTGTATGAATAGCAATATCTTTTCCTTCTTTAATAAAAAAATTAATTTGTCCAGTTTACTCTCCAGCATTCACAACCCATTTTTCATGAAAAATCTACCTCAATAGGCTCATTCACTTTACTTGCTTCCTGTTTCCCTTCTTTGTCTTTTCCATTTTCCTAAAATGGAAACAGTGTTAGTAAGTGGTAAGCAAAAGGAACTGGAGATAAACATCTTATACTCCAGCATATCAAGCTTTTAATGTTAAACATTTTCACATAATGAGTAAACATCATACAAAATAAAATCACACCAAGTACTTGTATTAACAAATTCAAACAGTAACCAGCTCACTAATACATAAGGAATGTCAACCAACTAGAAACAGGCCACTGCCTCTTGTTGATCTCTCTTTCTTTTTTCCGCAGCATTTTTTGTTAAAACCTGATACAAAATACTTCAACTAAAAAGAGAAATAATTAAATGATAAAATATGATATTTCATCTCAGTTCTCCCAAGAAAGTTGAATCTCAAATCCTCTCATGGTTAAATGGTTAAGAGCTGATTTAAGCCAGGTACCTGAGCAGGTTTGGGTTCCTCTTGAGATGCTGACTCACTCATCTGGATCACTAGAAAATATCACCAAATGGTAGGGGAAAGTATTACCAGACCATTATTAATAACAAAACAATGGAAAGAAAATATTAATAAGCAACAAAAAGTACTCTGAAAGATTAAATATCTCCCCCAACCCCCCACCACATCCCACTGTTCTATTGAATGGTTATAAGTTCTCAACTGTGAAATTTTTCAAACTGTACTACTGTTATTACTGTTATTACTGACCAAAGCTAGATTAATCCTAGGCTAGTGCTCAGGCAGACAGGAAAATTTACTCCAGTAATCATCACCATTATCATTAAAAAAAAAAAAAGCAACAGTAATGCAATAGAATTTTTTAAAACATTATTAGCATCCTCATTAATTTTTGAAATAACAATCAAGGTGAGGTGAAGTGAAATTTTGATGGCTACCTAATTCATGGGAGAAAAGCTGACAGGCATTGGAATAATAATCTCACTAAAAAGCATTTTTTTGGAAGGGATGTTCTGAGAGAAATGTGATTTATCTGGTTTGTTTATTCATCATATGGAATTAAAATGGATAATTACCAGGTCCCTGCTTCATTGCAAATGAGTATAGATTGTCTCAGATGATCAAAATCACTTCTGTGCCAAAACTCATTTGAAAGTTTGTGTAGCCCTGGCCTGGTGGCTCAGAGGGTTGGAACATCGTCCCATACACCAAAAGGTTGCAGGTTTGATTTCTAGTCAGGGCACACACTTAGGTTACTGGTTTGATCCCTGGTCAGGGTTCATGTAGGAAGCAACCAATCGATGTTTCTCATGTCGATGTCTCTCTCTCTCTTCCTCTCTCTAAAACCAATGAACATATCCTTGGGTGAGAATTTTAAAAAACAATTGTGTATATTTAGGCTAGGTGCTATGCAAAAATTAATTTTATTCATGGCCTCTGCCTCTAGGGTGGTTATAATCTAGGGAATCTTTAATCTGAAACGGTATGTTTATAGTATGCTAGAGCAGGGGTGTCCAACCCATGGCCTATGGGCCACACGTGAATGAGGCCCAACACAAAATCATAAATTTACTTAAAACATTATGAAATTTTTTTATTATTACGAGTCGCAATGTATTTAATGTGTGACCCAAGACAACTCTTCTTCCAGTGTGACCCAGGGATGCCAAAATGTTGGACACCCCTGCTAGAGTATTCGCCTTTTTATCAACATAATATGTTCTAGTTGAACAAACCAAAATTGCATCCATTGGAGGTAACAGATTACAGCGCTTAAAAATAGCTACCTCAAAGCCTTTTTGAAGCAGTTCATAAATAAATAATATAAACCAGATTTCTTTGATAGGTCCCAATTGTACATTCTCACAGACTGCTTTCATTGTGTATAGTGTCTGTCTCCTGAAATTGCTAAAAGCATCCTTTCATTTCTTTAAAAATCTGTTTTGTTTGGATGCACTCTGATAAACTCAGTAAACCTTTATTAGGCGCAGGTAGACATTGGGGTTAAAAACATGAATAAAACCTGCCTTTGAAGAGTTCCCAGTTTAGTGAGGGAAAAAGGAATAAACGGATGCAATTCAATCTGCAAAGTGCAAAAGTAGAGGTACATACTAAATCTTAAGGAACACAGAGGAATAAATAATATATTTTCCGAGAGAAGTCAGGGAAGTTTTTGCAGAAAAATAGATTTTCAAGCTGGATTCAAGGGACTAGTAAGACCTTCTTGTGTAAAGCAGTGGGGAAGACTATGAGACAGAAAGAACACACACACACAAGAATAGGAAAATTGAAAAATTGTTTGAAGCATTCATGTAACAGAGCATAGTTATACACAAGAAAGTGGCAGAAAATGAGGCTAAAAAGTGTCAAACAAGGGTCGCTGGTGCCAATTTAATGCCAACAGAAAGTCCTAATTTGGGCTGTAGTGAAGAAGGAAATTTTATTCAGGACAAAACAGCTCAATTGTGATACAGTACAGCTGTGAAAATGGCATGGCTGAAAAAACAGCTCAACAGTATCATAGTTCAATTATGAAGCAGCATGGCTGTGAAACAGAATGGCTGTGTAGAGGCCCTGGGGCAAGGTGGCCCTGGGGTGAGGCCCCCTCTTGGGCTGGGCAGCTCTGCTCTACTCTGGTCAGCTCCATCTTCTCTGGTCCGCTCTGCTGTGTCTTTTTCTGCTCTGCTCCAGCAAGACATCTTCCATGTTTCAGCTCCAGACATAGAAACAGTTTTCAGTGAAAAAGGAGGGGCTCCCAGAGTCAGAGGGGAGATGACTTATATAAACAGAAGGTCCCTGATTGGTCCATCCACATGCAAATAAGGAATCCAAATCTTTGCAGTTTGATTGGTCCAAAAAGCACTGTCTTGATTAGTCAGAATGGAGCTGCTCTGAATCATTGGTGAAGATGCTGATGGGGATATAGCTGCACAGATCAATTGAATGGGGAAGCCTCAGTCCTATAGGTTGAAACAGGATTCCAGGAAATCCTCTATAAGGGCTGGCTCACACAGCAGAAACAGTGCAGGAAGACAGTTAGTTCAGTGCAGGAGGCAGGTAGCTTAGTGCAGGCTCCTCCCTGAAGTGCTGATTGCATGAGAGGCCCCTGTTTAGAAATGGCTGGTAGGTTCTTTTTCTAAAGCTCAGCTAAGCCACCAGGAGCCCTTCTTAGTAGGTATCATCTTTCTCAGGGTCCACAAAATGTAACTTTTTAATCTGTAAAGAGTTATTCATGATAAGTCAAGAAGTTTAGTCTTTATCTCTGCTTTCTAAGCATTGTACAGATGTGATCAAATTGGCGCTTTTAAAAAGTTAACTCCACCAGCAAAGACGGGAAGTGTGAAGGACTGGAGGAGGGGAAAGAAAATAAAAATAAATTTTGCACCTTAAATGTTGCACCTGAAGTGAATGCCTCACTGCCCCTCACTCTAATGTAGGCTCTGTCAGGCACTGTCAGTACCCTAACCATATCCCTTCAGCTTCACCTTTGCAGTACATGTAGAGGTTTCTGACTGCAAGCACCTGCAATTCTGTGAGAGGCCTTCCTGTCAGTCTAAGCGAAGGACAGGCCAGAAGAGCTTGGAAGTTAATATCTGATAGGAGAAGCCCTACAGCCATTGATGAATAGGAAGTTGCACACAGTCCCACAGGTAGAGCATTTCTGAGCATGTTCTATACTGTCTCCCAGGGTTCCCCAGTGAGATCGAGCCTCAATTGCCCGCAGTGAAACCTGCTCAATAATGCATTTGATACCTGCCTAACATTACAGGCTTGCTTCACTTCCTGTATTACTTCCCTACTCCCTTACCATTGTTTTCTGGAACCACCTCCCAAACGAACATACACTCAACATCTTGATTCAGTGTCTGTACTGAGGGAACTCATACAAAAACAACTACAATTATCAGGATTGGGGCATAATTGGATCTAAGGAGTGAAAGAGGAGGTTAGTTAAGGCTCACTGAATGTTTTTAAAAATATTTAGAAAGTTGAATGAGTGGTGATGCCATTTAGTGAAATAAGGAAAGGAAAAAAAATAACAGGTTTGAAAAATGACACAAGTTTGAATTTGGAGGTATTACATTTAAGCTACCTGCTTGATAGCCTGATAGAAGTTTCCAGTAAGAAGCTGAATGCCACTGAAACATAATGCATTTGCAGAAACTTTTGCAGAATCAAGTCCATTGGAATATGATGGAAACATTGTTCAGCCTGACCTGCATTAATGAATTTGCATTTTGCACACCTCATATTCCCACCCATGAGATTATAGTCATTCCACTTAGGTTGTTGGCTATGAGCTAACCTTTATGAATCTAGTTAAGGACTCTCCACACATACTCCCATTAGATTTTTAAATTAGTGAACTGCAGCATTTGGCATCTCAGTTGGCAAGACTGACAATCATATATGAAAGAGTAGCCAATTATCCTTGAGGAAGGAGTTTCCCAGTATAAAAAAAAAAATACATAATTCTGATTACTCAGACTAATAAAAGATATGTCATTTACTTGGATTTCTTACAAGTCTTGACCCACTGGGTATTAATAGATGTTTTTGTAGGAGTATGCTAATAGAACTCACCCAATAAGAATAGCTGGGAGAAGTAAAAAGGCTGATGGTATGCCCTTGTTGATGAACACTTAAAAGTAAGGCTGAGACAGAAGAGCCAGTGAAAGATAACTACTGAAAATGGCAGGAGATTCCTACAGCTGTGTACCTGCACACCACTGGCCTGACTCTTATCAGAAGCCTCTACTGCTATGCACACTCCTATAGCAATCTCTGGCAGCCTCAAGTGTATATTCCAAAAGCCAAGGCCCCCACAGCTACTTTTGGGCCTGGATTTGATGTTGGATCCTGTCATTGGCCTGCATGGCTCTGCTCACCTGCAGTTAACCCTACAGTTGTGCACCTGCAAGTTGCCTGCCCCAACTGCCATCACTAGCCTCCACTGCTGAGCACATGCCCGTGGCTAATCTCTATAGTCATGCAAGTACACAATGACAGCCAGAGCTGCTGCAGTTACTTGCCCACCTGAAGTTGGCCATTGCCCCTGATGCTGGCCCTGGCCATCACCACTGCACATATGTCTGCAGCCAGCCATTGTGCAGCCAGTCCCTGAAAATGTGCACACCACTGGCTCTAGCCACCACCACTGTCTAGTGCATGTAGTTCCTAGACACTGGACTGAAGGTATCATTAAAGACTCCAACAGCCCTTGCAGCCATTGTGACTGCCTGTTGCTCTTACCAATGATCATATAGTTGTTTATGTCATTGACCCCAGCTTGTCTCAGATGATTAGATGCTATGCCCCCCAATTCAGAGGCACTACATGCCCTTATACTTGGCCTGTGTACCACTAGACCTAGGGTCATAAAATGTTCCAGCATGCCTCTGCCCATGGGTGAAGGTCTTTCCTTATCAAAGTCAATACATTAAATCTGAAAGAGATGATTGATTCTTCAAATGTACAGACATCTACAAAGTCTACAGGGATTATAAAGAATCAGGGAAGCATGATATTACCATAGGAACACAGTAAACTTCCAGTAATGTTTAGATTTAACCCAAAAAAGTGATCCAAAGAAGTGACATTCACAAAATGCCTGACAAAGAATTAAAAATAATTGTCCTGAAGATGCTTAGAGGACAAAGATAAATAATTTAATGAAATAAAGAAAACAATATAAGCATGAAATAATAAATTCCACAAAGAAATAGAGGACATAAAAAAAAAGAACCAAACAGAAAATTTTGAGCTGAAGAATACAATGACTGAAATGAAGAATTCAATAGAGAATTTCAACAATGACTAGACCAACCAGAAGAAAGAATCAGTGAACTTGAACAGAGATCATTTAAATTAACTAGTCAGAGGAAAACACATTTTTTTTTTAAATGAAGAGGAATGAAGAAAGCCTTTGGACTTACAGAACACCACTAAAAGAAGGAATCTGTACATTATGACAGACTAAGGTGAGGGAGAAGGGGGCAGGACATTTAGAAAATAATGTCTGCGAACTTCCCAAATCTGAAGAGAGATTTGGACATCCAAGTTCATGTAGCTCATAGGTCTGTAAACGAATTCAACTAAAAAAGATCTTCTGCAAGACACCTTATAATAAAATAGTCAAAAATTAAAGACAAAGAATCTTGAAAACAGCAATAAAAAAGAAGCTTGTCACTTACAAGGGAAGCCCGTAAGACTATCAGCAAATTTCTCAGCAAAACCTTACAGGGCAGGAAAGAGTGGGATGTTATATTCAAAGTGCTGAAAAAAAAACAACAAAACTTTCAACCAAAGTTATCCTCAGAAATGAAGAAGAGATAAAGTTTTTCCGAGACAAACATAAACTGAGGGATTTCATTACTAATTAGTAATATGATAACATATAAAAATATAAAACACACTGGTAAATATAAATGTATAGTCAAATTCAGAATATTCCAATATTATGATATGGTAGTGTGTTAATCACTTAATTCTAGTGCAAAGGTTAAAGGACAGAAGTATTAAAAATAACAATAGCTACCATAATTTACTAATCAAAATACAATATAAAAATATGTAAATTTTGGCATCAAATACATTAAAAAAAGGGTAGAGTTTTTTTTTTTATGTGATTGGAGTTATCAGTTTTAAATAAATTACTGTATCTATGAGATGTTTTATGTAAGCTGCATGTTAACTACCAAGGAAAAATCTACAATAAATGCACAAGAGGTAAAGAGAAGAGAATCAAAGCAGAGCAAATACAAAGTCTGACCAGTAGGAAATAGCTTTTACAGCAACAGATTTTCACTATTTCTGTCACATAGTGGCAGAAACCCAGAGAATATGTGTGACAGCATATTATAAGGGAGTTAAAGGAAGGAGCACAGAATATAATACTGGGTTGGTTAGGGTTTCTTGATATGGGTACACTTATCAGAAAGTAAGGGTTTAATGTTTTAGCACCTACAGCTGGGAGTGACACTAACAATTTGGTAAGTTCACTGAAACATAGACTCCACTGTGGCCAATGTTTAATTAAGCTGAGATACCAGAACTTCCCTGGCATAATGTAAGAAGATCCAAAGGCTTAGGGAGATAGAATTGTTGGAGTAGATTTATCAAACATGACCTGCATATCCACTACCCTCAAGTACATCTTCCTAGAGGACTCTGGGGACATTACTAAGGCATTGAAAAATATGTTAGAAAATGGGAGTACTTGCATCATTGAAAAGCTTTATGGTGGCTTTCCTCTGTAGGCTAGGCATGATGGGATGATTCATTTCGGAGTAGGAGAGGCCAATGTCAGTGCTTAACCACCAAAGGTAAGGTAGGCACATTTACCATAAAGAGAAGTATAGATATAGTGGCAACCAGATATTTTGACCCTTAGTGATATTTGTGGTCCTAGGAATAAAACAGATGGCCACCCTACTAAAATGTTGATCATCTACACATAGCATTAAAAATCCATGGCCAAAAATATTACTGTAGTCACCACAGCAGAGAATTCTGACCTCTTACCCAGTTTCCAAACCTAAGCCCCTTAATTAAAAGGAAGGCTAGATCCCCTTAAGGGAGGATTCTGTATCACTGCCATTAATATATACTGAGACTTTTCTTCTAAGTCTTCTCCTCAGGGACGTCTGGCCATTTCCTAAAATGACTGAGTGCTAGGGAAAAAGAAATATCTAGGTTTTTCAAGGATTTCTAAACACTGGCACTAAATTGATGTTAATTCCTGGGGCCCCAAAATGCCACTGCAGTCTACCAGTTTCAGTGGGGATTTGTGATAGACAGCTGAGAGATGAAGTCTCAATTCAAGTTTGAATTACAGGGGTTGAGTGGGTCCATAGAACCACTATGTGGTGATCTCATCAGCTCTTGGATATATAATTAAAATAGATACCTGGTAACTGGCAGAATTTCTATATGGTCTCTGTGATCCTGGAATAAGAAACATTATAGTATAAAGGGCCAAGTTGAAGCCTTTAAAAACCCCTCCCCCACATACACACATACCAGGAGAATAAACAAAAATTCTTGCTTTCTTGGAAGAGCAGAATGAGGGAGTGCAGAGATTAGTGATACCAATAAAAATTTGAAAGACACAGGGGCAATGGAACCTATCTCATGCCAATTTCACTTGCCCATTTGGCCTATGGAGGTGGATGGATTTTGGAGAACGACTGTAAATTATTATAAATTTAATAAGGTTACAGCTGCTGTTCCATCCGTAGGTAGTATCTTTACTGGAGCAAATCAATATAGCTCCTGCCACTTGCTACGCAGCTGTTGGCCTAGCGAATGCTTACTTCTCCATACAAATTGGCAAGGAACACCAGAAGCAATTTTCTTTTACTTGGCAAGGCCAACAATATACTAACTTCACAGTCTTGCCCCAGTTTTCCTGCTCTGTGCCCAGTTCTCCTGCTTTGTGCCATAATATAGTCCACAGAGATGTCCAGCATTTCGACCTTCCAATCAGCACTGAGTTAGTCCAGTACATTGATGATATTATCCTAACTGGATCTGGGGAGCAGGAAGTAGCAAATAGGGAAAAAAGAGCTAACAGTCAAATATAATTCATACTTATAAATTTTGAATTGTTGTGAAATTTTTGAAAAATTTTCCCCACTTGTATAAAGTAAGTTCTCATCAATAATGACTACCAAGTGATCACTGTTAAACTGTCTTGTTGAGGAATTACCTCCAGTCATTTTAATTATAAACACTATATAAAAGAATTATGTTTATAGACACAATCTCAGGTTTTTCATTAAATTTTTTAGAACAACTTATTTGGAAGCTTATATAAATTCAATATTTATTATCATCCTTAATATGTTTATCTTACTTTTCTCATTATAATTATAAATAAAGAAAACAATTTTTTTTCACTCAGCTCCTACAGCTGCGTTTAAATTCCCTTTAATTCATCCCACTGTGTTATACAAATATCATCATTTCTATGGATGTCATGATATGAAAAAAGGTTGAGAAGCACTGCTTTAAACTTCAGGACAGGATTCTTAATCTGGGCCCCTCATTAGAGTTTAGTGAATGTATGAAATATGCAAGTGTGTCTTTCTGGAGAGATAGTTAATAGTTTACATAAGGTTCTCAAGGCTTAAGAACCAGGTGATCTCAGGAATTTCAGAAGTTCCACTATAATTTCACCCCCAAAGAAGTGATAATACAAATTAAAGGTTAATTGAACTCCAAGGGCACAAATGCGCCTCTATTACCACAGGTGGGAAGAATAAAGGTGCTATAAATGTAACTAGGAGGGCTATCTCTTTGGCTCACTCTTGTGGGAATCTGCCCTTGGGTCTCTCTCTTCTCAAATTCAACTAGTATAGTAAGAGGATTCTAGGATTTTCTCTCTGTTTGAAGTAGATACCTCCTCCCTCATGTCATCAGAAGACCAAGTAGGAACCAGGGTGGAGCCCAGAGAAGTATAGGTATAAATGGGGCAGAGAGCATAGATTTCAAATACTCACATGTGATCCAGCTCAGTTCACAAAGCAACTATACTGAGACTTGCAGCCAAAGCCTGAAAACCAATATCATAAAGCCTACATTTGCCTAGAACTTCTCCTCAATGTTTCTAAAATACTTCACACATATCTAGACTTCTCTTATATATGTATCTCCCTTGGGGCCTAGCAGTGGTGGCTGAAGCCACAGCACCACTAAACCGTACTGTCAACATTTGAATGTGATTTTCCCTGCTAATATGCTATGAACCTGTTATGATAGGTCGATAGGCTCTTAGTTTGTTCTTAAAACTGTCTAGCATATAATAAACATTGCATATTTTCTCAGTTAGGGGTGAAGAAATTGATGAACATGAACCAATAATTTCTAAATTTTAGCTTCCTTAAAAACTCATATCAGGAAGAGATATTTCCCCTGTAAATTGATAAATTAACTTCCTGATATAAACTTAATGTGAATTTGGATACCTTATAATCCCAGTTTTGACCAGGATTTTATCACCTCAGATATGCTGAACAGAGATATTCGATGTCTACCTACAGATGAGACTATCTTAACCACTAATCTACTTCTACCATTAAGAAAAGACATGAATCACATCTTTATAGTTCTTTTTGTTCTCTTTTAGCTTGATGCTATTTTCTACACATAGGGTACACTCAGCAAAAGCTAACTGAACTTGGAACAAACTTTAGAGACTAATACTCTTAATTACATACAAGGCTTTACAGTTTATACTGCACTTTACCATATATGATCTCATTTGATCACAAGAATCCTGTGAGTTAGAGCTTCATTGTAGAAATGAAGAAACTAAAACTCAAAAAGTTTAAGCCATTTGCGTAAGGTTTTAGAGCTGGAACTAGAAGCCAAGTCCTGACTCCTATGATAGTGCTCTTTCCTACTGTAAGATTAACAGAATTGTCTCCTAAGAATTTCTTAAGATTATGTTGCTACGCAAAAGTCAAAAATTAAAGCTGTTGTCCCTGAGTCAATAAGAAAGTCAACATATATTTGTAAGACCTGTTGATTTGAATGATACTTTTTCTAGAATGACACTTTGGTTTAGAAAGCACATGTGTTTCATTTATTTGAGTTCATTCAGCTTTCAGCTATGTATATTTCTTGGCTATGCATATAGCTTTCTGTCAATGTTCTTACTTTTGAACTTTGTCTACTCTTTTCCTGTTTACCAGGTAGCTCTGGGAAAAATACAGTTCAAAGATGGTTTCATCTGTGAACCATACATCTTTAATTATGTTTGGCAGAAACTCTTCACCACCACCAGGGGGCAAAAGCCTACCGGCTGGCTTCTTTGTAATACATTTCTATTGTACACAGGAGAATACAGTACGGGGACCCTCCGTGTCTGGTTCTTGATGGAACCTCCCTTCTAATGATTTCAACCACAGGGCCCCAGGGAGAGAACAAAGGCTCAGCACAGAGGGCTCTAGTGGCACTTAACCATACAAAAGTTAGAAAGAGCTCATCAGCTCTGTTAGTTCAGAAGAGGCAATGAAATCCAAGAAAGTTCGAGTGAAAAACAGAAGGAGGTGGGCTTTAATAACTGCAAACTCCTACATGTGTTTTCTACAGCTTTGATATGTATAGTGGTATTCACCAGCCCATCCATTCAGATTGAGAAATAGCTTAGTCAATTCTCTTTCCCCATGTAAGTAATCAATGGTATTTGCATAGTGCGATCTTTTTCCCTTTTTGATTTCTCATTATCTCCTTGGTTTGTGTTCTGCTGACAGTTTATCTTTTAGAAACTGATTCCCTGAAAATTTTAATCTACATTTCACACGTGTGAAACCTAGCGAGAAGGAGAAGAAACCTCAAGAAGCAAATCCTGTTTAAGAGAATTTCTTCCCAGCAGGAAGCAAGTGGGAGGTAATTAGCAGGTTGGACCCTTATAACTCCCAGGCTCACTCAGCCTTTTTTCGCCTCAGCAATAAATGAATGAGTGCTTAGACAGGGGCCAGGGTAATGGAGGAAATATGAGGGTACCCGGAAGCGTCCCACGGTACGGAAATTAAAATCTTTCTACAAAGTCCTCGTTAAAAACTCTGAGGCCGAAGGGAGGGAAGGCTGAGAAAAAGCCCGAGAGCCGGGTCAAAGGGGCATAAAAACTCGCGTTCTGATTGCGCCAGGAGGCTTTCTAGCTCAGTAAATCCCACCCACGCTCAGAGCATTTCAATCCCCGCGGAGCCCCGTCCCACCACAAAACGTGTCTGCGTCAGGTTTTCTTAGTTTCTTTTCACTGAAGTTGGTTAAGCTGTGCTCCCCACCTCATAAAATCGTTATCAATGAAGGGGTGGGACTCCAACCGCCCCAGCCTCGAGACCCCTCACCCCACCCCATCCCACCCCAATCCACAGCCGCCCGCGGGCAAGCGGCGCGATTCCAGCGCGAAGGAGGAAACCCGGGAGGGGGCGGCGGCCCGAGGCGTGCACTCTCTGCCGGCTTCCGGCAACTCAGGGGTTACCGCGAGGCAGAGGCGCGCGCCGAGGGGAGAGGCGGTTGCTGACAGGTGGCGCCTGCGCACTGGGAACGCTCATTGTGCCCCGCAGCTGCCGAACCGCCCGTCAGTCCTCCCGCCAGCCGCCCGTTCTGTACGTCAGTCTGCGAGAGTCCGGTGGTGGGTGCGGAGCCTGCGGCCGTTCCCGCGGCCTCCTCCTCATCCTCCCGTTCCCCTCGCCCCCACCCCACACTCCCTTCCCCATTCCGGCTCCGTCACCCTCCCGTCCCCCACACTCAGGACAAGAATGCCCTGCCCGGAACAACCCAGCAGCGCCTAGATGGCTTTGGTCACGGTCCAGCGATCGCCTACCCCGAGCACCACCTCCAGCCCCTGCGCCTCGGTGAGTCCCTCCCGGCCGCCGCTCAGCTCGCTTCTGTCACTGCGGCTCCGCTTTGCCTCAGCGGGTCCCGCCGAGCGCCACTGCGCACGCGCCGCGCCGCTTCCCAGGCCTTGGCACTCGGCTGCCGCGAACCCCCCACACCCCGCATCTTAAAGACGAGCTGCAGGAACTACAGGACGTTGATTTTTGCCCCCATCACTCTGGGCACCTAGCTCTCACAGTCCACGCCTGAACCCCTGTGGCATGCTTTCCTATGGCTTGAGCACTTCCTTTCGGGAATGAGTCATTCTGGCTTTTCACCCTCCCCCTTCCTTTTCTCTCTGTTGCTCTGCTGCAGGGAGAGGACCATGGGACTCCTGCGTTGCCCCTAACACCCACCCACGTCCCCTTACCCACACCCATTTCATGGACCCGTTCGGTACTCGCACACTGCACACCCTTCTTCAGGCTCAGGCGCGCTCTCTCTCTCTCTCTCGCTCTCTCTCTCCCTTCCTCCCTCCCTCTCCCTCTCCCTCTCCCTCTCCGCCTTCCTCCAGTCACTTGCTGTGTTTCTTGTGCTTCCTACTGTTCGGGCTTCATTGGACTGCTGAACCGTAGTTACTCCTTGGTTTTTTCGCTCCTCCCCTCCCCCAAAGGGTGGCTGTGGTCTCTGCTTCTTGGACCATTTACCTTTCCTGCCAGATCCCAAAGCATCTGGTGCTGCATGATGACCAATACCAGTTTGCATCTTACAGACATTTATGCCTTACTGTCATTGCTCATGATCATTCTTGTTCTTGTGTCGTGTTTGTATGGCTCGTTAGTTCAGATGCCTATGCCAGTGAAGCATGCTGCCAGCAGGAAACTACCCAGTAACCAGCCTTTTCCTGCTGGGCCCTTCTTTCTTCACCTTACCCCGGTCCTGTACACTCTATTGTTTTAGGCTTTATTTTTGAAAGTAATTACTTTTCAAAATAAAATATTTCACCAGCCGAGCGAAATGGGATCTTAAAAAAAAAATCCAGATGTTTTAAGGGAAAACAGACAATGAAAATATGGCCAATTGGAAAAACCATCTTGAACTTTAGAATTGTAATTTTTAAGACTATGTTGGTGGATTTAGTAGTTTCAAGTTGCGAAAAGATTCAGTAAACACTGTACCACCATCCACTGTAAAAAATCAGGTTACTATTAATATTTATGTTATCTGGCTTGTAATTTCAACATAGTTTCCTGAATTTCAAAATTTTGTTGTGTACAGTGAAGGGTGGTTTCTTTCCTTTTTTTCCTGAGCTTTCTTTTGCATTTTATGTGACCAAATTGACAAATATAAGCTAACTCTAGAAGTGATTATATTTCAGAGGTTAATTTACCTTATGATCTGGAGTACAGAACTACGGTCCTTGGGTAGAAGTTCAGGAAGGCAGATTTCCAATGATTGTAAGGAAGACTTTTTTAACAATGGAGTGAACTGCCTTGCCCATTGCTGAAAGTATTCAAGCAAAGGCTGGAGGCCTTTTGCCTAGGTGATAAACAGTAGTTCTATAATGGGGAACTTCTAAGGCTTTTTCCAACTTCTAAGATTCTGTAATTTGAGAATAATTGTCCCTCAAAGATGGAAAAATTTTAAGGTACTCTGAAGACAAGCATCATAGAGAAAGAAATTTAATAGACAATACTTTATTCTTATGTGGTACTTTATGCTACTTTTTTGGAAAGTCATTAACACACCATCAGACTATCTTAATTCACTCCACTAGTAAATACTTTGAGGATAGTGGTTACCAGGATTGATTTTGTTTGAAAAGCAATTGAAGGTTAGTAGAGTCATGCAAATAAACTAAAAACCAGTATTATAGTGCCATAATTTTCCCTGGCCATTATCGAAAACATTTATGCTATAATAATATACGCATATATTGAGTTATCATAGTAGTTTTCTTGAGGTGAATGATTAGTATACAGTAAGACCATATCTACTTGATGTGATTTAATTAGCCAAACTTGGTTATTTTAGAGTCTTGAGGTATGTTAATAGTCACTTCTGACATAAGTAATTAAATTAGTCATGTGGTAAGCTCAGTTGTTGAGCTGAATGATATTTCTGTATCTACTTGCTATACTAGCCTGGTTTTTTAAGTTGTTTATATGTGGTCCAGGCTGCAAAGGAATGCTGGGACTGGTGTGTGTGTGTGTGTGTGTGTGTGTGTGTGAGAGAGAGAGAGAGAGAGAGAGAGAGAGAGATAGAGAGAGAGAGAGAGAGAAACAGTCAACATTGCTAATATGATGAGCCAGTTACCTTTCCCTTTAACTTGTCTTCCTGTTTCACTTCATCCAGAACTGTATTCAGTTGAGTTGTCTTCTGGTCCTTGTGCTCCAGCCTGCATTCCAGGATGCTGTCTGACTTGCATGTATTTGCTGTTGTATCTTTGCTGCCAGAATAGGTTGTGTTATTTGTTGTAAAACAACGAGCAACAATAATGTAGAGAAACATGAAAGAAGAGACTTAATTTTGTGAGTCTGGAAATTTAGCTGTTTATTATATTAAGCTTTTTATTATACTTTTTCACTATAGGATTTATAACATTTTAATACTGTCAGTTTTTCAGTATTCTTTCATTAGGGATTAAACAAATCTATTGATTGTCTACTGGATGTGATAGACTATTGTAGATACTAAGATGTATAAGACATATACTCTATCAGGATCATGTAATCTTGGGAGGGGCCAGGAGGAAGAAAAAACATGAGGGGAGAGGGTAGAAAAGGAGGGTGAGGAGAGTGATATTGTATGCATATGAACATTCAGTTTGTAATAGCCATAAGTATTGTCTGAATTCAGATTAAGATAAATTCACTAATGACAAAAGTAATACCAATCTCTAAATCTCTTGGGTTTTTCTCTATGACAGGCATCATGTTAAGTGCTTTACATGGATTGACTCGTTTACTCCTCACAATATGTCCAAGGGAAATTACTATTATCTCCATCTTACAGGTGGAAGAAACCGAGGCAAAGCACTATTAAGGATTGTACCCAGTGACTTCAGCTGTTGAAGCTATAATTCAAACCCAAGATGTGTCTAACTTTAGAATCTGCCATCTTTTTTCTTTGTGATAAACAGAAGAAGTATACAAAGTAGGTGGTTCTTGAATTAACCTTGAAGGATAGACTGAATTTCTATAAGTTGAGAGGGAAGCTGGGAAGTAGAGAGTATTCTAGGTGGAGAGAAGCTAGCTGTATACACCAAAACTTAGAGGCAGAAAAGTGCAAGGCATATCTGAAGGACTTAAATAGGCCAGTTTGAGGAAGGATTTGTTTGGAAAGAGTAATAAAAGATAAAGGTGAGGAGGCAGCTAGAGCTGTAGAGGGACTGCTGAGCTTAGGAGTTTGAACTTGATAGAGAAGGTAATGCAAAGTCCTCAGAGGTTTTTGAGCAGATATGATCACCATGGTGTTTTAAGAAAATTAATCTAGTAGCTGCAGGCCAGAGGGATTTAAGAGAGGGAGAGGCCACAACTGGAGCGAGTTAGAGGCTGTTACAGTAGCCCAGGTGTAAGAGATAGTAAAGACCTGAACTGGGAATGTGAAGTGGTAATGAAAGAAAGGAGCAGATGTGAGGGATTGTGGAGAAGATGCAAAGGACCCAGGGACTGATTGTGTATAAGGAAGGAGGAGTCAGAGATACCAGCTCTAGGAATATATTGTTATTCCTAGATAATAGATATTTCCTAATTAATTGTCAATTTAAGAATTATCTCTTTCTTTCCATTCTTTCTGGTATGAATTTTCAGAATGGATACCTATATTGATTTAGGGTCATATAGACACAGTGAACTACTATAAAAATCCCCTAGTTTTCTGCAGTGCTTTATATTTCTCAGAATGTTTTTGCGATCATGGTCTAGAGCTCTTAAGAGCAGCCTAATAAGTTATGCAAGACATGTTACCAAGGATAAAGGACTTGCTGAAGGTTATGAAACTAGTTGGTGTAAGAACTTGAACTAGAACTAAGTTCCTTGTCTCCTGGTCACATCTCTTTCCATGGTGGGATAAGAGAAACAGCATATGAACTTCTGATCCTGAGAACTTGACTGCCAGTCAAGACTTGACATATAATCAAGAATTCACACTCTCTTTGGAGGTCATTTATATTGTAACTTTGACTACCTAGAACAGAATTATCCAAGTCTGAGCAAATCATTTTCAGGTAATACCCTTATTCAAAGCCTATTATCTCTTAGTTTACACAGAATTCTTATAAACTTGGCTATTTAGTTTCCTTACTTTTAGAAAATTATTACCAGTAGCATAATAGGAATGGAAAGTGGCAGGTGCTGTTAAAGGCTGGCTCCTTAAAGTTCTGGGAGATGATAGCTGATGGTTTTACAGCAAGAGAGGAGGAAGAAAACCTATAAATAGCTGGCTTAAGGAAAATATATAGAAATTATAGACTACTTAATTTAAGGACAAATACCCACCTAAGATTTAGTACTCCCTCAGAGCTACTATTAATGGTCATAATGATGATCCTGAAAACTTAATCTTGTTTTGTCTTGATTTAAGCAGTCAGGATTGAGCAAAGTATATTTTTAGATAGATGTTCATCTAAGATTCACCAAAGTTTTGTTTTTTTTTTCTTTTTAAAGATTTTATTCATTTTATTATTTTTTAGACAGAGGGGAAGGGAGGGAGAAAGAGAGGGAGAGAAACATGAGTGCATGGTTCCTCTCACGGGCCCCCTACTGGGGACCTGGCCCTCAACCCAGGCATGTGCCCTGACTAGGGAATTGAACCAGCGACCCTTTGATTCGCAGGCCGATGCTCAATCCACTGAGCTACACCAGCTGGGGCAGATTCACTAAAGTTTTGATATTTAAGATACACATTTTAATTAACTGGGGAATTCACTTATATATAAGTACTTCCTGGTGATGCTGGATAAATAAGATATTATTGAATTAGGTATATTCAAATATGACCACACCTCTCTCCCTAAGCAGAGAAAATAAAATCATAGCAAATATAAAATTGATTTATATGAAGTATAAATACTTTTAAAAGTGATGTCTTTTAATTTTCTTGAAGCTAGCTTTAGAAACTTTCTTAAACTGTAGAAATAATACATGGCCATTGTAGGAAATTTGGAAAATATAGAAAATCACAAGAGAATGAAAGATATGTGCCATAAAGCTGTGTATATATTTTACATAGTTGCAGTGCTGATGTATATAATTTTATATTTTTAAGATTTTATATATATCAAAGATTTATTGCCATATCACTTAAATGGCTGCATAGAGTAGTTATAACTCATTCTAACCATTCCATAATTGATGAACATCTAAGTGTTTCTCAACTTTTTTTTTTTTTTTTTTTTTTTTTTTTTTTACTATTGTAGATTCCATTGGAGTGAACGTCATTGGGCATAAATATTCCAGTGCATTTTGGAACATTTATTAAGATTTCAAGAAATAAAATTACTGGATCACAGAATATAAATAATTTTAAGACTTCTATTACACATTTATACTTTCTAGGAAAGTTGTTCCAGTTAACGTTTATTCCAACCAGCATAGTGTAAAAATGCTCATTTCTCCTAGCCTTATTTACCCTAGATATTCTCATTTCATTTTTAATCATTAATAATTTTGGAGGATAAAGACAATTCGATATTTTATTATTAGGTTGAATAGTTTTTCAGGTGTTTATTAGGCATTTCTATTAACTTTTTTTAAAAGATAATTTTATTTTTTTATTTTATTTTTATTTATTGATTTGAGAGAGAGAAAGGGAGAGAAAGAAACATCAGTTTGTTGTTTCATTTATCTATGCATTCATTGTTTGAATCTTGTATGTGCCCTGATCTGGTATTAAACCCACAACCTTGGCATAGGGGGACAACAGTTTAACTGAGCTACTTGGCCAGGGCCCAAAAGATAGTTTTATTGAGCATAATCTACAAACCCTAAAATAAAACTGTTTTAATGTATACAATTTGGTGATTTTTAGTAAACTTAGAGTTTATAGAGTACAACCTTCACTAAAATCCTGTATTTCCATTTTAGTTTATTCTTTTCGGTCTCTGTATCTTCTTGATAAATTATGAACATTAATCCTTTATTGTATTTATTAAAACTATTTGCTTTTTAATTGTTTGTATTACCCTTAGCATAAAGTCTATAGTACAGAGTTTTGCTGGCAAGACTTTTAATAAGCCAACCTTACTTACCTCTTCAGCCTTGTCTCTTCCCAAGTCCAGGACTTGCACACTGCTCAGTCCAGCTGACATGTCATGCTCCCTTTTATCTCTAGGCTTTGTACATGCTGTTTCCTTTACCTGGAAAAATTTTCCTTCATCTCTTTACCTGACCAATTCCTACTCATCCTTCAGGTCCCAGCTTAAATGTTATTTCTTCTGGGAAGCTTTCTGACTCTACTCTCAGAATATGGTAGGTGCTCCTTCTATGCACACCATAGCATCCTTACCCATCGTGGCTCTTATCTCTTTATTGTGCTTGGTTGTTTGACTGCTTATCTCCCCAACCAAACTTTAAGCCAGGGACTGGGTCTACTTATGCATATTTTTGTGTCACTAAGGTCAAAAATATTGGACGCATGGATCAATGGATGGATTGATATAGTCGTATTTAGCAATCTTTCCCATTTTGAGTTCTTCCATTGTTTTTAAGCATTGTTCTATTTCCAGAAGAATATGACCACCTTTAAGACTTTTCATACATATTACTAAATTGTCCTCCAGAAAACTTGAATCAATCTTTGTTGACAAGCTATGTATAAAAATGTCTGCTTCACTGTACCCTCATTAGCCCTGAGTATCGTCATCATCATTCATTTTCTTTATCGTAAGAGCTATTTATTGAACACTTACAGTGTACCAGACACTGTGCTGAGTACCTTACATGGATTATGTTATTTAATTTTTATATCACTCCTGTGATGTAGGTATTATTATTTTCTCTACTTTACAAAGAAAATTGAGGCTCATAGAAGTAAAATGAATTTTCCAAGATTATAGGCCTGGTATCTGATCCCAGAACCCTTTCTCTTAACCACTAGTATCTTACTGATGTTTTAATTTACATTTTTAAATTCAGAGGCTAAACATTTTTCCAAATACAGGGTCTGGCAGAAGGCTGCTTGAATGTGGTTGGTAGGGTAATCACATCTGTGTCATAATATATAGCTTTAATTTGAAATTTTCACCTAAAATGTTATATGGTGTGCTTGAATGTGATATTGTTATGTTACAGGATTACATGTTAATGATTTTGTAGTAAAAGATTTTGTAATAATAAAGAGGCATTATTTGTGCTGGACCCTGTATTTATCATATATGTTTTATATTCCCTGCTTTGTAAATTATTGATGTGATTAGCCCAGCTTTCTCCATGGATAGTTATTTTTGCCATATTGATATATAAATATTATATGCTAAGAATATTAATCTTTTTCTGTTACGTTGCACATTTTGCCTCAGTTTTTCATTTGCCATTTTTTGTCTTTTTTTGTTTTATTTATTTTAATGTACGGATATTTAAACAATTTTAATGCCTTCACTCCAAAGTGTTTTCACATGTTTGTTTTTCACACTGTTTTTCTTAGTTTAATTTTCCATCAATAGAGTAGAGAAATATTCACCTATATTTTCTGAAGTTGTCTTATAGTTTATTTTTAGTTTTAACTTTAATCATCTGAAATTAATTTTCCTACATGGTATGAGGTAAATATTAAATTAATTTTGTTCCAAATAGTTAACAACTTGTCCCAGTTCATTTTATGAAATAGTCACTCCTTTTTTCTAATGGTGTATAATTCTACCTCTGGGAAATACTAAATTGGAGTATAAGCTAGAGTGTGTTCCATTGCTATTCCCGCAGGAGTTTTGTTAGTTTAGCAGGTATTACTTAGTATTCATTAAATTGCGTGGACAGAAAATAAACTTAAACTAGCTTAGATTTTAAAATTTGATTCAATTGCCTGGGAAATCCAGAGGAAGAGCAGACCTTTAGTACTCAAAAGCTATCTTCAGGTATCTCATCCTTTCTATATGGCTTTAAAAGAGAGGGAGCAGATTCTAGATTATCCCCAGTCTGAGAAAGGCACTGTGAAGAGCCCATATTATATAGCACCATTAAATATTATTCCTGGTTCCAACAGCTTAGGGCTTTACTATTTTTCCATTAAATACTTGCCGTCAAGGTTGGCAATCCAGTGCCTAGCACATTGTGGGCATTCACTTGTCCATGTTTTTCATTTATTTGCTCATTCGTTCAGAAAAACCTAGATGAAAGTAGGAAAACTATTTTTAAAAGTCTTTACCTAATATGCCAGAGGCAGGGTACACGTGGGAGAGATCTAAGGAAATTTGTTAATCAGCAAATATTTAATGAGTGCTATTTTATGCAGGTAATCTCATCCATTCTCTTCCTGTGGCTCTCAGCACTGAGTCCTTTTCATTTTCTTGCCCAGCTGAGCAGCACAGCTGCTGTTCACAGTGCCCCTTATTTTCCTGTTTGCCAAGAGAACATCTGATGAGGTGATCTTGGCTCTGAAATATAGTGAAAGGTCCCATGGTTTCCTAAATTTCTTAAGAGATGGGAAACATTTCATTTACTGAGTGGGAGAGCATATGCTTAGGAATAAATGGAGAGAAAGAGTATACTGTGTTCCAGCCTAGGTTATGGAGCCATATGATTCAATTTTTAAAAAATGATAATTTAGTACCTTTTTGTATCCTGTGCTATACTTGATTCTGAATATATCTATTTATTTACTCATTCATGCCAGGATTGGGGATCAAGCAACCAATTAGTCCCCTAAGCTTCAGGAAGCTTAGCATGTAAGTGGAAAGATTGGCATTAAATAAGTAGTTAGAATACATTGTAGTAATCACAAATTATATAAGCTTTGAGGAAGAGAAGGAAGGCCAACAAGGACTTCTAGGTTGAGCCTTAAAGATTGAGTGGTAGTTGGTCTGTAAACAGAAGGTGTGGGGTGAGTAGCAGGAGACAGGGAAGCATTCTTAAGCATGAACTGAAGGCACAGGGCTACACGTTGATGTATGCTGGGAACCGCAAACAATACCATGCTGATGGCATGTGAAATGTAGAAAAGGAGGCAGGAGAAGTCAAAACAATTTCTTCTGAATTGTAACATTTAGGCACTTACTTTTACCTTTGATGCAGTATATAGGTTCTCTTGGCTTTCCTTTAAAGTGAATTTGTTAAAATTTGTGATTGCAGGCATATATCACTGTCCTAATAGCTACCATGTTTCATGTGTTTTCTGTGCTGTAGACACTGGGTTTGACACTAAACAGGCATCACGACCATTTGAAGGAGTAGTATTATTGTTCCCATTTTACAGATGAAGAAACTGATTTTCAGAGAGGTGTTAGACTCCCTAAGGTAGGAGTGGCAGAGCTGGGATTTAAAGTTTGGTTGTCACACTCAGAGACTAAATTACCTTCCATGTGTTAGAATTAGTCTCTATATCTAGGTGCTATTTGAGTTGCTTCCATTTTTTTTAACCATTTTGCTTCATGTTTGTCCTGCTTTAGTTTGAAATTACTGCAGTTTGAGTCATTTTGTGGCATATGCCTTTATACTTGATAAACTCAGTTCAGCAGAAGCTTGTTGTGAGCCTTCTGAAGCACTGTGGGATTATATAAGGCATTATCCTTATCTTAGAAGTGGGCGGGGGGTGAGGGTGGGGGTAAGTAGCTATAAAGTAAGTGTGTAAAATAAAAAAACCTAGTATGGTGAATGCAATAGGGAATAATGGACAGGGAATGTGGAACAGACTGATTGGAAAAGATGAAGGAGCAAAAGATCTTTGCAGCTAAGAAAATGAAAAATATGTTATTTACTTCTAAATATTCATTCCTTTAATTTTTATTTACAATCAGAAGCCAGTTTTATCTACAGGATGATTATTGTAAGATAACATTGTCTAAACCAGATACTGAAGCTTCTATCTTTGGAAAATGTGTGTTTTCAGGTATTACTGTTGCCCCTCACCTCTCCCATCTCCATACTTTTCCCTGCTTAAAGAAAACAAATAAACCAACAACCTCTTTTTTACTGATTCAGACAGATACTAGAATGTATGAAATTATGTTTACAGGAGTTTAAGGGAAGACATTTCTGCCCAACTCGCTCATTAGAGCAGTGATTTTCTACTTGTTGCTTCAGACACTTTTATAGAAATAACAATTTGGGAGAGATTTTTCTTCATAATTACAATATTTAGCATGTCTCAGACAAGAATTAAAATAAACCACAAGTTAGCTTTTCATAATATATTATCTTAATCTATTAAGGGAGCTCATTGATTCTTTGGAGTTTGAGAAAGCAATTGTGGTTTAGAATAAAAATAGTATCTGCCCATGGTTCTAATATAGTCCACATGGGGGTGAGGAAGCCCTAAAAGTATTTTAATTTGTTTCTTCTTAGGCCTTCCTAAATACCTATTGCAACATGAAGCAGTCTAGCATAGTGGTGGTTTGGAAAATGTCTACCTAAATCTGAATTCTGGCTTTACAATTTACTGGACTCAGACAACTCACTTAATTACTCTATGCTTCAGTTTGCCCATCTGTAAAATAGAGGTAATAAATAGTACTTCTTTTACAGAAGTAAATATTAAGTGAGATAATGCCTGGCACTAAATAAGCATGCACTCATGAAGTATTAGTCATTTTTATAATGATGGTGATTTAAAGTTGCTATTTGGTTATTAAGCAATTTTTCACTATAATATAAATCTGGTAGGGAAGATACTTGCTTCGTGACATAAAATTCAAATGAATAACCTGTTTCAGGAGTTTCTCTTTTTTCTTTATAAAAGCTTTTTTTTTTCTCAATAGCTTTATTTTTTAAAATTAGAAAATTTCTGCCCTTGCTGTTAGTCTCCATGGCAAAGTATATTGTGTATGATTTCGTAATGACCTGGAGCACCATGCAGAATGATTAATGCAACTATAATATTTAAAAATCTTCTCTTGAGAGCTTATCAGTGTACCAGGCCATGCTTAGCAGCATTTTAACCTATAGGATGTTTTGGTATATGGTAGGACAGATCATCGTAGGTGGTCACTTTAGTTTGTATAGTCAAATCAGGCTGAATATGTTGGCATTTTTAATGATCAAGACTATAAATTGTGTAGCAAAATAGAATAGAAATTGACAGTTTTAAAAAAAATATAGAGAACCTGAGGACACTGAATGTGTTCATGGGTTTAAATATATCTTTTTACAAGAAAACAACAGGTGAGAAGAATGATTTGTGTAATCCAGCTATACCAGGCAGTTGGCAGTTGAAACCGAATGCATCTTTGAAAAGATGCATTTCCAAAGCAACTGAATGAACTCACATATAACAAGAGGTCTTTCGTTTAGGCTTTGGTTGCATTTTGATTACAGTTTTTACCATTGAATGCTGTCAGAAAAGAGAGACAACCTATTTCATTTCTTCCGAGAAAAAGTACTGAAAAAAATTACACTAAACTTTCTGAGTCCAATATTTTGATTCGTCTTCTAAATCTGTCTTATATGAGAGGGGACCCAAAAAACCCTGGAATTATCTTCGGGAGGGCAGCCCCTTTTACTACATACAGGCTTCCCCTGCTGAGTGAGTATTCTAGAAACACATCTGTATTAGTGTACTAGCTGATGTTGTAGCAAGAGGCTGTTTCGGCCTCAGTGAAAATTTTTTTCAAGACTCTTTAAACACATTTGCCCATTTCATGGCTGGTGATTTACCAGTGCACCTGCTGACACTGCGCTGAATGTCCAGCAGTTTTTGACTAAAAACAGCATGGCCTCCATGTCCCACCCTCTGTATTTATCCGATCTCTCCCTGGGCCATTTCTTTTTTTTGTTTCCCCAGATGAAAAAAGTCCTCGAAGGGAAATGTTTTGCTGGTGTGGAAGAGCTGAAACAAAAAATGGCAGAAGTACTAAAAGGCATCAAAATCGATTAGTTCAAAAACTGTTTTGAGCAGTGGAAAAAAACACATTGTTAGGTGTATTGCATCAGATGGAGAGTATTTTGAAGGCGACTGAAGTTTAAACATGTAAGAATAAATGCGCAGTTTTTTATAAATAAATTCCACATTCTTTTGTTCCTCCCTCATACAAGCTGCAACTTTCTCAACTCTGAGCATTTTTATGTTGATTCTGTGGTTTTCAGTTAAACTTCAAAGCAACTGTAGATTGTAAAGGAATTCTGGTTAGGTAAGGTGTGGCTGAAAAATCCAGGAATTCCTCCACTTGCCTGCAAAACATTCTTGCAGGATATGGAATCTTGATAAATAGGACTTTTAGTAGAAAGAAAATATTCTTAGGAAATTTCCACTTAAGCACCATTTTGTAGGATTTTAATCCATAAGATTAAAAAACTTAAGAGAATTTTATTAAATAAACCAATGTTGAAAAGTCATCTTATGTTCTTGAAATTGTCTTACAGAAGACTATAGTTGTAGTGCAAAATGAAAAATTTTGAAGGCCCAAAGATGCTTTGGACCTCCATGTCGCATGAGCTTGTTCAAAATGCCGGTCTGCTGAAAGTTAGAAATAAGAGATGTTGCTCACCAAATTAGTATTTGGTTTGTTTCCAGCTGTCCTTGAGGTGATTCAAGGCACTTGGAGGAAGACTGTGTTTTAACAGGTCCGGGGCTTATACTTGTTTTTTTTTTCATAGTTTTTTTCCCACTTTATTGGATTGCATTCATCTGCAAACATTTACTAAGTATGTACTGTGCACAAGACCTTATATCATTTAAGCTGCTAGTATAGTCTACTCTTTTTAAAACCAGTTGACATATCTGAACATGTGATTTAGAAAATTGGATGATTGAGGTTCTGTGTTTTATTCTTTCTTCATTCTACTGTTATACTGAAATCTCCCGTTTGGTTTTGTACTTTTTTATTCTGTATTTTATTTGTGGCTCACATTTTTGAAATAACTATAATGGTGATTCTTTAATGAGGAAAAAAAAACTTTTCTGCAACAGTTATGTGGACTCCACAGTGAAACTTTTTAGTATAGAATTAGATCATATATAGTACTAAATTCAGTGATGAAGGAAAAAAATTACTGAAATGGACAGCTACCTTCGGAAAAATTTGAATGCACAAAAATGTATTTGAAAAAGTATGGGTCAATAGTTGAGAAAATGCCTTCTTAGATAGTTATTTCTTAACCCCTCCCTAAAACTAGGAAGTTCTCTTTTGTCATTTTGCTTTTTGCCTACTTCACTTGATTTATTACTGACTTTCCAAAATACCATTTTGGAAGTTGAAAGCAGAACTTCTTTAGGATCAGCAAGCAATGTGACAGTAAATTTTCTTAAAATCCTGCTAAGCCTTATATTTCTCTGAATATAAGTATTAAAAAGTATTTTCTATGCTAACCTTCAGCATACTTTTCTTCCCTGCCAAATCCAGACCCAAAAGGACAGTTTCCCTTTCTTAATAATTTAATAATGATGTTATGTCTTAAGTACTTGTTCTCAGAAAATGGGCTGCATCATAGCATAGTGGTTAAATTGGCGTTAGGCTCCGGAGCCAGATTCTGGAGTTAAAATCCCATCTCCCCCACTTTTAGGTATAGACCTTGGACAAATCACCTTTCTAAGCTTCTGTTTCCTTATCTTATAGGATTAGTGTTAGCTTTCATGAAATAACTAAATGAATGCTTAACATACTGTCTAGCACTACAGCACAGTGAAGTAGCCAGTGACTGCTAATGATTACTAGTGTTAAGTGGATTTAATTTCTTTGCTTCTGGCACAGTATTACATACAGTACTTAATTTTAAAAGATTATGATAGTTGGCTTCCAAAGCATAGTGATATATTTGAGTCTTTACTGAATTGTGTCAAATATATATTACTCTAGATGCATTACTTTATGAGTAGTTTTATACCCTGAATTGAAATGGGCATAACTACCTTTGAATGGTAATGAAGTGATATGTGATGAAGTACATTTGAAGTAGTGAAAACTATAGTTTGTGGTTATCTACAGGTGCCATTAAAGCTATTAAAGTTCTTTTTATGTAAAGATGCAGTGAACTTTTGCACTGAGCATATGACTCTGAATTTAATGCTCAGTGGGCACAAATAAGTGATATTTTAAATAATTCCTTTTTATTATTTATCAAAGAATTGACAAGAAATAGTCTTTTGGCAGTTGAGGTATGTGTCATTTCTTGAAAATGCTTCTAATGAAAGTCTACATTATTTAGCTATTCTAAATGACAACTTTCTTAAAATGTCCCACAGCATCATCCTTAGTGACATCTGAAGTTTTTGTGAAATTCCAGCTTAATAGCTTTGTGTATCAGAACCCCAAACCTTTCATCATTAATGTGCAGTAGTGGTACAAGTTCACCTTGCTAAGACTCCTGAATCACAACCTTAATTTCTCGTTTGGGCAATTTGGAAATACAATGATTTTTCTTTCTTTGCTAATCCTATATGAGAAATCCAAGAGATTTCTTGGGTCTTTAATTATTATTGAAATCTTAGGGTTTATTCATAAATATTGCTTCCTAGGATTTCACAGAATTTCAGAACTCAGAAATTGACTTTTGAACTCCTCATTTTACTGTTAGTTTCCAGAGTCTGACTTCATGGATAAAGAATAACTCTTCTGTTGGGAAGATTCAGGAGAGTTTTTACTATTATAAAAACCTTGTACTACATCATTAGTAGGGATTGATTGGAGGTTTTCGAAGATGCTAGGTATTCAAGTAGACACCTGAGTTCTAGTCTAGACATACACTGAGGTATAATATAGAATGTAACACATTTAAATGTGGCAGTGGGATCAGGCAGGAGACCAAAATTAATGAAACTGGCCAAATGGGGCCTGTTGTATATTCGAGACTGTGAACTCTTATCATCAGGGGCTGCCAGTCGTGACCAAGTGAGAGTGTAGACCCGACGCTGCCAGAAAAGTCTTCCATTTCAAGAAACAACTAGTAATGCGGATCGTTATGTGAAATCTCCTCATTTTTAAATGTTGACAGCTGAATTGGCTGGAAATTTTGACTGCAAGTAACAAAAGGCCAAGGTTAAACCATAAGAATATTTTTGGTTTATATAGTAGGAAATCTAAAGATATATAGCCCAGGACTAACTCAGCAGCTTAACAATGCTATATAAGGATTCAAATTCTTTATAACTTTTTGTTCTGCCATTAATAGTATATTGGATTCCCATTTTTATGCTTGTCTCCACGTAAAAGATATCTTTTGTGCCTGCAGACAGTACATCCTTGTTTGGTTAAAGAAGGGGTAAATGGTGCAGTGCCAGTAGGTATACCTTTAATTAGGAAAACAAAAGCTTTCCTAGGAACCAATCCCCCATTCCTAGTAGACTTCTCTTTAAGTCTCTTGCCAGAACTAGATTACATGGTTACCTCTAGGTGCAAGAGAGCCTAAGAAAGCAAGAATATGACTTTCCATCTTAACCATTGAGTGGCAACAAGGGAGAATGATGTTTAGGGTAGCTGTTTTCAAACTTTGTCTATCATGGCAATGAATGAAGATTCAAAGAAATGTTTGTATTAGAGGGCTAAACAGAACATATCTGTGGGCCAGCTTTATCTTGTGAGCCACCGTTTTGTGAGTGCTTTAAATCAGTATTCCCCACTACCACTTTAGTACTCTATTACTCATTTCTTACTTCTTTTTTAAAAAAGATTTTATTTATTAATTTTTAGAGAGAGGGGAAGAGAGGGAGAAAGAGAGGAAGAGAAACATCAATGTGTAATTGCCTCTCACACGCCCCCTACTGGCCTGCAACCCAGGCATGTGCCCTGACTGGGACTCGAACCTGCAACCCTTTCCTTCGCAGTCCGGTGCTCAATCCACTGAGCCATGACAGCCAGGGCTCATTCCTTACTTATAGCAATTATTTTATTAGGTTTTCAGGGTAACCTAGCAGAGAAGAGACATTTATAATGTAGAAAGAAATTAGAAAACTTGAATATAAGTCCTGGTATAAAGACTTGCTAGCAGTGTAATATTGGACAGGTTTGCTTAATCTTTCTGAGACTCTCATCCTTCATCTGGAAAATGGACATACAATATTGCAATACGGAATAGTAGTTAAGTGCAGAGACTTTGCAAGCAGAAAGACATAAGTTGTTAGTAATCATCTAACCTTCTGTGTATAACTACCATGTACCTGTCCCTATTGTTTTGGCTTGTGCTGACCCATGTCATGTCTTTCATCTAGAAGTTTGTTCTTGAGAGCTTTTGTTCTTTGGGAACCTTATAACACCCCTTATATAGTGCAGGCACATTGCTGCTATGAATAATAATGATCTTAATAAGGACCAGCAGTAAATAACAAACACAACAATAGATACAGTATCATATGACAACTCAGATCACAAAATCAGCCTTGCAACCAGAGTCCTTAGGGACTTTGTGAAAAATAGCAGCATGGGCTCTCTACAAGCTTTAAATCAGACCTGCATGAAGGGGTCTGTGACCAAGTCTGTGATGTGGTAGAAATGCTTGGCTTTGCAGAAGACAAATACAAGACCACACTCTGTTAGGAAATGCTCTGGGCTTGGTGCTATAAATAATAATAAAGATAAATTAAAAAAAAAATAGACCTGAGTTGGAATTCTATCTCTGCCAAACTAGTTGCATAATCTCTCTGCATGTTAATTCTTCTGTAAAATGGGGTTAATAATTGAACCTACCTCCCAGAGTCTTTGAGAACCAAATGAAATACAATGAAGTCCCACCTTATTCGTTCTAAAGTTAGCATATAAAGCAAAAATCAGAGTCAAAATTATCCTTGGAAAAAATCTCCTAAATCATTCATAAAGAACAATATGCATGGTTTTGGGCATATAACTCTTTAACCGAGACTGTCTCAGGGGACATGGTTTCTCCCATTTCACGCTCACTTTGTTACATGCACTTGTTACATGTAATGGTAGGTAAAATCATGTGCACTATAACATGACATATTTTCATTCATGTTAATTTATTGTCTTCTGAGCAAATATTATCAAATTAGTGTAAATTAAATGCATATTAGATGCAGATCCAGAGTTATTTGTGAGATGCTTAGCAGAGAACCTGACACTCACAAAATGGTAGATGATGTTACTTGTAAGTACAGCACATAATGTTTGAGGATAGAGAAATTGAAGTTATCCAGGGCTCATCTTGGCTCCTGATGTGCAACATACACCAATGATAATTTTTTTTTTCTGCCACACCAGTCAAAATTTATAACAGATGAGTATGGCCAAGGGAATAACGTCACTATTTTAGGGATTATGATAGATTATTAATTGTATTTCAAGGGAAAACTAATGTAACTACCTCAAAATTGTAGGCCAAAATGAACATGATCCCCTGAAATAATATACCAATTTTACTTTTTTCTTGTTTAAATTGTGAAGGATATCATTTACACAGAATATTTTAATTTTTTAATGCAAAAAGTTTTGCTTTCTTTCAAATTTATGATGTAAGTTTTCAAAGGACAAAGTGATATTAATTGGAACACAAGATGTCAGGAAGTTCTAATGATAAAATTCTTCTGGGGGTCATTCATCAAGGATGTTAACCATTTTCAACCAAAGTTACACTGAGCCATAAACAGTTTTACAGTGTTGCTCTGTTTTACAGTGTTGACACGTATGTATAACAAGATGTAACACTGATAAGAAAAAGTACTTATGACAAATACAATAATATAAAAATCTTTGTACACTTACTCTCTAAATAACATGCATTCGTAGCTTAACATACTTTGGGACTTCAGTGGCTTGGGTCAGATTGTGGCCCAAATATAATGAATCATATATACATAGAGTGAGGCATAAATAATAGCCTAAGAAATTTACATATAGGAAGACTTAATTGCCTCCCTTTCCTGGAGAAGTATTTCCTTTTTTACAGTGGACAGGGGTACAACTCTGAAAGTTTCCTTGAGGATTCAAAATTTATAAGTAACAATAATAAAGATAGAGAGTAAAACTCTAAGAGCAATAATATGCTTTTGTTCAAGTTCTACTGAAAGTAAAGTTGTCTAAACTTGTATCTTATCACTTGTTGCTTGGTATAGGATTGTCTTGTTTTTAAACAAGGAGGAAAATCTTGTTTTAAGGTGACTCATAGTGACGTAGTATATTAGTAACGGGGTGGTGTTTCTTTGCTCAATATGAACACGGGTAATAACAGATACTGGCAATTTCCCATGAAATTTAACTCATCTTGGGAATTCCTAGGAATCTGTGTTTACAGTTACCTGGTTCCAGGAAGTCTTAATAGTAAGAATAGTTAAAATCACTTCTGTATGACCATGAGAATTTAAGGTGTGGCATTTATATGAGTTATAATTAGTTTATACTTTTAAGACTTTAAATATCTAGTAGTCTCTCTTATCTGTGATTATTTTTCTCTACCTGTCTTTTAATATCCATTTATCTATGATTGGATTATTTATCCATTTAAAGTTAATTAAATCCAGCTACTGAATCCTATTTTATGTTTTTTAAAAAAAGATTTTACTGTGGTTATGGAACTATGTCTAATGGTAACTTGATTTTGGTATCTTTATAGCTGTACAGATATTGCCATGACACTTGGAAATGCAGTTTGCTAGTAAAAGGATAGGACAGGTATGGATAACCGAAAAGATACATAGATATTTATTTTTCTAGTTAGAGATTTAGAGATTTTTATAATTTCCTGTAAGAAAAGTTGTGTTGAATCTTCAAGCCGTTTTTACAGTAAGGAAGATTATCCTTTTTTACAAGGTTTTATTTATGTATTTTTAGAGAGAGAGGAAGGGAGGGAGAGAGGGAGAGAAACATGTGAGAGAGAAACATTGATTGACTGACTGCTTCTCCTACATGCCCCCCACAGGGGACTGAACCCACAGCCCAGGCATGTGCCCTGTCAGGGAATCAGGAATAGCACCAGACAGAGACCTTTCCCTTTACGGGACCCCTTCCAACCAACTGAGCCACACTGGTCAGGGCAGAAGATGATCATTTTAAATAATAAATGTTCTAAAGCTAAAAGAGATTTGGAGAAACTGTTCATGAAAAAGTTAGGGAAAGTATTAAAATGTGATACAATTTTATCAGGGCTGATACATTTTGATTGGTTGGCATTCTTTTCTTGGAGGGAATAAGAAAATTTTTAAAAGTACGAAAATGTGTGGGTTCAGATGTTGATGAAGAGTAGCCCATTTGGCTCTGGGCCTTAGTTTTTTCTTTCTTTATTTGGAAGATTTCAGTTAGTTAAGGAGTTCCAGGACATAGGGGAGTAAGACTGGTTCTTGTAACATAACAGAGCTTATTTTGAAAGACCGTTGGCTAGGTCCTAAGGAAGGTAGACAGTAGTGTACTTGTGCAAATGATGCAATATTAACTTAGTATCTTTGGAGCTCCTTTTTGGCATTGCCTTCAGTTCTTTTAAACATCTCTAAGGGTAGCAAATCTTTGCAGGTGAATTTGATTTTTGGAAATAGCCAAGAATAATTTGTATCCATATCTGATAAAAGTTAAACAATCCAAAACATCTTGTCTTCTTTATATTTCAGGATCTAGGGATAGAAGAATATCAGTCCCTACCCTCAAAGCTGTGGGACAATGGTTGGTGCATAACCATGGGGGCAGATGGCACATCAAAATACTGTCTTAGGGATTTGGCAGGGAGAAGCAGAACAGAGGAGAGGGCTCTAAGCCATGGAGCCATATTCACAAAATAGAACAGGATTAGAATCCAGGCAGTCTGAGTTCAGAGCCCATTATTTTAACAGCTCACGCTGAAGACTGACATGCCTTATCCTTTCTGTCTTAAACTCCAAGCTTGAATTCCATGTCATTTTTGATGGGTCTAAGAAAGAAGACCTAGGAAATACACCTGAGGTATGCCGGGCTTTGTTATTGTTGTACTGTTTTCTACCAAAGCTCAACCTTATCCTCCATTAATCTTTATTAAACAATTTCATAAAAATAATGTTTAAATGTACAAAACTCTCCATGCATACGTCAAGACTGTTTTATGTTATTAAATGGATTCTATGGTAATAGCTTGTTTTTAGAACATCAGTTAATTACTGATCCTAAATATTAAGTTGTTAACAAAATATTATACATAGGGATATTATTAAGTAAAATAGGTGTCCCCAAAGTAAATAACATTGGCTTGATAGGAGAAGCATTTATCTGGTTTTGCTATGATTTAACTGGCCAGTCTCTGCATCTGTTTGGCCCTACTTTTTTCATCTAAGAAATAACAGTTGAATCTCTAAGGTCCTGTTCAGTTTTAGCATTCAAAGATACTATATATTCTAGGTAAAATGTCTTTGGAACCATGGAATAGTAGTTGAAAGAGTACTGTAACTGGATTTTGTTTCTGAGATATTATGGTAATTATTGGCAGGCATGCAGAACAAGCTGAGAGGTAATTCTGTTAAGTGACCTCTAGATACATGCTCCTGCACAGGAAGTGTGATTCACATGCTATGTCTTGGAAATGCAGTTTTATATGCTTATAGTGTTTTATTAAGGATCTGTACAGAGACTGTTCACGGCTTAAATATATTCAGTAATGAATTAATACATTAATTACTAAAATTCTATTTTTAAAAACATAGTGTTTTTTTTTAAACCTCACTTGAGGACATGTTTATTGATTTCAGAGGGAGGAGGTGGGGGTGGGAGAGAGAGAGAGAGAGAAAGAAAAATGAGAGAAATTGATGTGAGAGAGAAACATCGATTGGTTGCCTCCAGGATGCACCCCAACCAGGGATGGAACCCTCAACCTAGGTATGTGCCCTGATCAGGGATCAAACCTGCAACATTTTGGTACATGGGATGATGCTTTAACCAGCTGAGCAACCCGGCCAGGGCATGGGTGGCTTTTAATGTTATACTTGGTGTGCTCTTATGCTTCTATATTTTTAATGTTTTTTAAATAGCTACATATTTGATTCTTGGGATGCAAGGTTGGTACAATATCTGCAAATCAATTAACATGGGAGCAAAGTGCCTGCTTGATAGAATAAAGGCAGTGGTGGACATTCTTTCATAATTCCCTAAAGGTTGAGTAAGACTTGAAGTAAAGAAAGGGGAAGAACAGCAAAGGCATGGAAGCCAAAGACTCTGGGATAAGTTCAGAAAAAGTCAGTATTCTAGATTATAAAGCACTTGATGGGAGAGGGGCAGAAGCTAGATTAGAGAGCTAAGTAGACAAAGACCAAGTCCTGGAGGGCCCTACATGCATCGGTAAGAAATTTAAACTTAAATTTTAGCCTGTACTTCTCAAGTTTTAAATTGCATCATAGTCACTTGGGAAGTGTTTAAAAATGCAGATTGGCTCAGGAATGTGCAGTTTTTATGAGCATTGTTTGGTAACCCTGACATAGGTAGCACTGCTTTTGGCAATGAAGAACATGAAGGGTTTTATTCGCAGAAGTAAGGTCAGAGCTTATTGGAGCAGATCATTGCAGTAGCCAAATCCTAGGACTAACAAAGGCCCAAACTAAGGCAGTATGGTTGGGGTACAGAGGATGAGATAGATTAGAGAAAAATATGAAAAGTAAAATGGTAGGGGCTTGATGATGGATTGTGAGAGGTGAGGCAAAGGGAGAAGCCTAAATTAACTCTTGCAGATTTTGAGCTTGGTTGGGCTGAGTAGATGGTGGATACCATTAACACAGATACAAGAAGTAAAGCTTCGGTGTGTAGAAGACGAGTTCAGTTGTGGACATATTAAGTATATAAGCCTGTGGACCATCTAAGCAAGTGTTCCCATTGGGCAGCAGGATATACAAGGGGACTGGAGTTGAAAATTTAGAAGTAATTAGGTTATAGGCTCTTGTTGAAACTCGGAGGGAGATGAGATCACTGGAGAAATACCATGGACACTAACTATCCAAGAGTCCCCACGCATAAGGGATAAAAGTGGAAAAGGAATATCTGACAGAGACTCACAAGGAACAACCAGAATGCAATTTATGGAAGGCCAGTAGAGAATAGTATCACAGATGCCAAATGAGTAGTCTGAGGAAGGAGTGAATGGTCTAGTTTTGTCAAATGCAGCTGAGAAATCTAATAAGACAAAAGTGTTCTGAACTGGTAGTTTGGAAACCTCCAGTGACTTGGGGTAGAGTAGTTTCAGTGGAGAGGTGGGACAAGAGACACCTGATTGTAGTAGGCAGAAAAAGAAATAATCAAGTGGAAACATTGAATATAAAAGATTTCTTTCCAGAAGAGTTCTTGTGAGTGGATGGAGAAGAAGAGGATTGTATGTAGGAATAAATGAAGATTTGTCTTGTTTTTGTTTTTAAAGTATGGGATAGATTTAGAAATATTTATATGCTCAGGGAAATGAACCAAAGGGATGGGGGTGAGGGAAGTGATAGAAGATAAAAGTGAAAGAGGAGCTCAAGTCCCAGGGGAGAGTATTTAGAACACTAAATAAGGGGTTAGTCTGGAATTGGAAAAGAGCTAACATCCTCTATGATTTAAATATCTATTTCCTATTATGGTTGAATCTTACTGTATAGGATGACATTCAGTCTTGTTGTAGAACTTAAAATATATCCAATGTGTATTTTTATCAATCTGCCTGTACCATAGATAAAAATTCTCATGAATAACTACTATTTAGGTAATACAGTATGTCATGTATAATTAGGTTAATACTAATTTCTTGCTTTGACTTCTGTACGGATTAGCAAAAACCTTTCTGAAGCGTGGTAAGAAAATGAATCTTCTGTTTCCTTTTTTATATTCTTCCTTTCTTCTTACAGTTGTTCAACCCATAGTGGACACCCAGTAAAATGGCAGCTCATGATAGGATTTGGAAAATGTTTGAATAACAAAGATATAGCCTAAAATATAAAAAGTATTCATCATTCAGTGTTTACAGTCCTTGAGCTTATTAACTCTACAAATTGACACCAAGCTCAGTTTTTAATAGGTGCTTTTGTTATATAACAAAAACGTGTCACTAGGCATAATTTAATTTAGCCATTAAGAAAAGAAATTGACTTTAATGATGACTTGGTAGACTTCCAGCCTAGAACATGTTTATTAAAAAACATGTAAAGTTCTATGGGAGAATAGAATGCTACATTGAGGCAGGGGGGCAGTGATGTGGGAAACAACGTCCAGGCTTTTTCAGTCTCTAGCATCCTTTTTTAAAAAAGATTTTATTTATTTATTTTTAAAGAGAAGGGAAGGTAGGGAGAAAGAGTGGGAGAGAAACATCGACGTGTGAGAGATACATCGATGGTTTGCCTCTTGCACGCCACCCAACTGGGGACCCGGACCATAACCCAGGCAGGTGCCCTGCCTGACTGGGAATCGAACTGGAGATCCTTTAGTTCACAAGATGCCACTCAATCCACTGAGCCACCACCACCCAGGGCTGTCTCTAGCATCTTAAGGCCAGTTATAAATCCTTGATGATTTCAAATCAGTTATATTCATTTAATGGTAATGATAGTAGAAGAAAGGACATTATGTATCAAAGTGGATTTACTAGAAAAAAGGCAGTGAACTTTTTCTTTCAATCTTATTTCTGTTGGTTAGATAATCATATACATTACATAGTGTTCCTTCCCCTCAGTATTTCCGATACCCCAACTGACACCATACATAGTTATCACAATATTATTGGCAATTCTCTATGCTTTACTTACATCCCTATGACTATTTAGTAACTACCAATTGTGCTTTTTAATTCCTTCACCTTTTTCACCCAGTTCCCCCAAAACCCTTCCCTTTGGCAGCCAACAGTTCACTCTCTGTGTCTATGAACCTGTTTCAGTTTTGTTTGTTCATTAATTTGTTCTTTAGATTTCACATATAAGTGAAATCATATATTTGTCTTTCTCTGACTGGCTTATTTCACTGAGCATAGTGTTCTCTGGGTTCATCCATACTGTCCCAAAGGGTAAAATTTTCTTCTTTTTTATGGCTGAGTAGTATTCCACTGCACCAGTGTCCCATAGTTGTTTTATCCATTCATCTACTAATGGACACTTGGGCTCTTTCTGTATCTTGGCGATTGTAAATAAAACTGCAATGATCATAGGGGTGCTTATGTTCTTTCGAATTAGTGTTTTGGGTTTTTTCGAATAAATCCCCAGAAGTAGAATCACTGAGTCATAAGGCAGATCCATTTTTAGTTTTTTGAGGAAACACCATACTGTTTTCTATAGTGGCTGCATTAGTCTGCATTCCCACCAACAGTACCCCAAACGTTCCCTTGAAAAAAGACAATGGACTTGTAAAAGGATTTTGGTAAGTGTGCTAAATTGCTTTCCAGAGAAGTTGTATTAGTTTACACTTCCCATCAGTAGTGGCAGTGATCATGCCCCAAGCATTTTTTTCTAAAAATTTAAAATTACATTCCCTTTTAGGAAATGGCACTGTACAGGGCAGGGCAAAAGTAGGTTTACAGTTATGAGTTTGCAAAGCACAGTTTATTCTTGTATTATTATTTATTATTATATTATTTTCCATATAAATATTGTAAACCTACTTTTACCCCACCCAGTGTAACTGTTCAGGAGACAGGCAAAGTTGATAGCTATGTACCAAGCCATGTATGTCCCAGAAGCCTCTAGCTGTTGAGTTCTAAATGAGACTACTTCCTGTACATCTTGAGGAGCCAGTTATGCATCTGTTTTTCAGTGAAGATGTTTAATGTATTTTTCTCCTTGAGGAAAATTGAGTTCCTTTCACAGTTTTTAGGGAATTTTCAAGTTCTAATTTAGCCTCCCAGGTGTAATTTTCATAATTTGTTATTAACAAAGAAATTGGGAAAATAGGAACTACAGATGGCTTATAATTCCCCAATTCCATTTAATATAAGGATTTTATTTCTCTTTTTCATTTTAAAACCATCCTGCTATTCTTTGGTGGCTGATTGATAATAAACTTTTTTTATAGCTACTATAACTAAGGTTTGGGAAATCTTTAGTTCTTCACATACGTGTAGATGTAGGAAGTATGTTATTAAATTTTAGTTTCTAGTCTTTAGTTCTTCAAAAATATTTAGACATTTTACACTTTGTTCACCTTACATTCCATTTGTGATCATTGGTTATAACATTTGTATTTGAAGACATTAATCACAACTTGGAATACATAATGGGCATGTAGGTACTACTCTGTATCTTTTAGATTCCCTATATTTAGTGAAATATATTATTCAGAGTACAATATGATCACTTCTAGTTTGATATAAAAATTTTTCTGAAAGGAAAGAATTGAGCTATAGATGAATTGTTCTATATGCTGTTTGCTTCTGTGGATTTAAAGCTTGATAAAAAGACCTCTGAACTGAACAGGAAACCTACGGTCTAATTAATAGGATTTGTCACCTATTAGATCCGTCACTAATTAGATTTGTCACCTTGAACATGTAACTTATTTCTGTGTTTTTATAAAATGTCCTACACAAATAATATAATTTATATTAAAGTATTACTCAAATAAGAGGTAATATTATTAGGGAGAAAAAAAACTTGGCATTTAAAATTTGGGATGGTAGGGAAATATGGTAATTTTCTTGATTAAATTTATCATGTATTACTAGAGAAGGCAGCACAACATAAAATAGGGTCAGAACTCATTCTGTCAGAGCCAGGCAGAAAGCATGAATATGTGAATTGAGACCGTATTCATAAGACTTAGGGAATAGCTAGAGTAAGTGACAAATCAATCTCTGTGTATCTCTTGCTTTAAAAATTCAGATTAATAAAAAAAAATACTGTGAGGGCTAAACAAAAGAGTTCTGCAGGCAGGATTCTTCCTATGAACCTCTGATTTTTGACCTGTGGTTTAAAGGAAAGAATACTGGACCAGAAACGTAAGTCCTAAGTCTGCCATTCACTATCTGGGCAGTCTTGGTCAAGTCATTAGATTTCTCTCAGCCTCAGTTTCCTCATCTGTGTAAGTTGAACTAAATTCCTCTGTAGTTATCCTTCCAGTTTCTGAGAATAATATACTTTCTTTTACATTAAGAAGCTTATGTTCTTTTTTTTTTTTTTTTTACGATTTTATTTGTTTTACTTTTAGATAGAGGGGAAGGGAGGGAGAAAGAGAGGGACAAACATCAGTGTGTGATTGCCTCTCTTGCACCCTCTTATGGGGACCTGGCCTGCAGCCCAGGCATGTGCCCTGACTGGGGAATCGAACCGGTGACCCTTTGGTTCGCAGGCCCATGCTCAATCCACTGAGCTACACCAACCAGATCAAGAAGCTTACGTTCTGGTGGCAACAAACTAATGTACCTGAGTATATTTTTTTATCTCACTGTTTTACCTTCCAGGCCATTGCTGTGTCTTACCCCTGTAGTTAGCTCAATAAGGTTAAAACACAGATCTAAGAAGGCAAAAGATTTCTGTAGTATGTACTTGATTATCTTAGTTTTCATTTATTAATTGACTAGTGAAAGTAACTATGGCTGATACAAGAATTATTAAGGAGAAACTAGGAAAGAAAATGTAATGTGTAAAATTATATTCTACCTTTTAAAGTTGAGGAAAAGAAACTTCCTCTGAGAATATTACTTCTTTGTAAGTACTAATTATTCCTCTCAAAATCATAGTCAAGGAGGAGGGTAATATTAGCTCCATTCTACAGTTTAGAAGTGGGAGTATCTCAACATTTATTAGTTAAGTGGGCTGAGTTAACAAGAGAATCATGGAATCCATTATGAAGCCTGGATTTCACTTAGCCTCTCTACAGTATTCAACCTGCTTCCTCCACCCAGACAGAATGCACAAGTATACCCTCCTCACATTTCCTTATGTCCACATCTTCTCTGTCTGTCAGGGCCCAGTTTAAACACCTGTCCTCCACTAAGCCTTCCGTAATCCTTGAGCAGTAAGTAACTTCTCCTTTCTACCTTGCACTTTTTCCTTTTAGTACTAAAGACTATGAAGAGTGGAATCTACATTTGATTCATCTTTATATACTGTTCAGCAGAGTAGCCCATGTAGCAGGCACTCAATGAGTTCCAGCTAGCCAGAGGGATAATGGACAGAGAGAGGGATGGATAGATGCATTTTAACCTTACTGAGCTAACTACAGGGGTAAGACACAGCAACTGCCTGGGAGACAAAACAGTGAGATAAAAAATATACCCGGGTACATTAGTTTGTTACCACCAGAACATAAGTGTCTTGACCTGGCTGGTGTAGCTTAGTGGATTGAGCATGGACCTGCAAACCAAAGGGTCGCCAGCTCGATTCCCCAGTGAGGGCACCTGCCTGGGTTGCGGGCCAGGTCCCCATAAGGGGGTGTGTAAGAGGAAACCACACATTGATGTTTCTGTCCCTCTCTTTCTCCCTCCCTTCCCCTCTATCTGAATGGATGAATGGATAATTGAATGAATGACTAGAAGGCTTTTATAATAGCATAACAAATATATTTAAGTGTGGCATTCATTTCATTTTATTTCATTCCTTTATTAAAAATATTTAATAACAGCTTTATTTGTAATAACCCCAAACTGGAAACAATCTAAATGTTCATTAATGGATGAATGCATAAATAGGCTGTGGTACACCTATATGAGGGAATACTAGTCAGAAAAATAAAAGAGGTATGAACTACTGATATCTACAAAACATGGATCAATATTAAAGTAATTGTGCTGAATAGTAGAAGCTGAACAAAAATGTGCACATACTGTATGATTCCATCTATGAAAAATTTCAGAAAATGCAAATCTATTGTAGTGATACAAAGTTGATTTGTTGTTGTCTCAAAATGGGCATTGCAAAAGTGGCAGTGAAAAAAGCTTGCAAGTTTGTGAGGAAACTTCTGGTGTTGATGGATATGTTCATTATTTTGAACGTATTTGTGGTTTCATAGATGTGCATTTTATTTTTTATTTGATTCTCAAGAATAAAGTATTTTGAAGTATTAAGTTTTAAAAACATTCTTCATCTTCTAACATTCTATTCTTTTACATGTTTAGGTATTATATAACATTATAATTGCCATTGCTTTCACTAGCTTAATTTTCATGAGCCTTGGCTGGGACTTGGAAACAATGCATCTTGTTTTGATGACTTTCTCATGGGCCAGAGGCTTCAAATGGATGTCACATGCTGTTTGAGCAGATCTAACAAAGAAGACAGTCGATCCTCTTCGTTTCGAGTAGTGTCCTTCTCTCAATATCTCTTTCTCTCTCTCTCTCTCTCTCTCTCTCTCGGTTTAGTTTGATTCTAGAAGTATTTAAGTAGTTATGAGCTTTAAAGACAAGTTATAGTTTCCTTTCTAATATCCGTTTAATCACAATAGCACCCAGTAGAAACTCAATTAATATTGAAGTGAATGAAAATTGAACAGCAGAAAAGCATCGTAGCAAGTGAAAACAACACGAGCCTGGTTTGAATACTGGTTCTACCTCTTATACCTATCTTGGATAAATTATTTGACTCAATCCCTATACCCTTATCTATAATATGGAAAGATGGTAATACTTACTTGTGGATTTTCAATACTCTTAGTTTTAAATATTTATCCAATATATTAGGATTTTCTTTCTTTCTTTCTTTCTTTCTTTCTTTCTTTCTTTCTTTCTTTCTTTCTTTCTTTCTTTCTTTCTTCTCTTTCTCTCTTTCTTTCTCTCTTTCTTTCTCTCTTTCTTTCTCTCTTTCTCTCTCTCTTTCTCTCTTTCTTTCTCTCTTTCTCTCTCTCTTTCTCTCTCTCTCTCTTTCTTTCTTTCTTTCTTTCTTTCTTTCTTTCTTTCTTTCTTTCTTTCTTTCTTTCTTTCTTTCTTTTCTTTCTTTTTTAAATACAGTTACCATGTTTTAGTTAGGCTTTTCAACATGGAATTTTAAAGCTATATACTTTTGGACATATTTTTAATAATAAAATGTAGAGGCCTGGCTGGTGTGGCTCAGTTGGTTAAAGTGTTGTCTCAACACAAAAAGGCTAGGGGTTTGAATCCTGGTCCAGGCACACACCTGGGTTGCGGGTTTGATCCCTGGTCAGGGTACATATGGGAGGCAACCAGCCGATGTTTCTCATGTCGATGTTTCCCTCTCTCTTTCTTTTTCTCTCTTCCTCTTTCTCTAAAATCAATAAACATTTTTTAAAATTTAAAAAATATATACAGACATGAGATTCAAGGGAAATTCATGTAATTTAGCCACCAATTTATACAATTGGCATAATTATGGAAAATAAGAATACCAAATACTATATTTAAGATTTCCTATGATTGCCATAAAAAATTCATCCAGTCTTGAACCAGACTTTTTCAGTTGTTCACTCTCTGCTTTTAGCTTGTTTTTTTCTGCCTATTCATAATTTATGTAGCTCAGATAATTTTGAGGTCACAAGTATCATATTGCATTACTAATGTAAGTTTGCCAGTTACAATAATAGCATAATATATTCAGTAGGGTACAGCTACATTTTATTTTATATTCTTTTTCCTGTGCCTTCACCGATACTTATGACCAGTAACTCATTATTTAATATGGAATACTATAGTAGAAATCTGGAAGAAATTTGAATGCTGAGTAAGGTGGTATGATAAGGTAGTTTTTGTCCAGATTTTCTTGATCTTCTGTTGTTTCCATATACTACTTCAATTGTTTTTTAAAAAATCTTCATTAATTTATTAATTTTAAAAATATGTATTGTGTATCTGTTATGTGTCATACCATGCTACACAGTAACTGCATTGATGAGTACAGCAGATAGAGTTTCTTCTCTCATGAAGCTTACTCTATGTAGTAGTGAAGATGGAATTTAGCATGTACACAAATTTTTAATACAAATTGTGATTGTTCTATGACTGAAACATCAGAGCAGCAGTTCTTAGTTTGAAAATTAGGAAAGACCTCCCTCAATAATGTGGTAATTGTGGGGTTGGGGGAGTGTGTGGAGGTGGAGGAGGGTATAAGGGGGTAAATGGTAATGGGAAAAAATACAATAAAAAATAAACTATTAAAAGAAAAGGAGTCATACTTAGTGAGGTTTGAAGAATGAGTAGAAGCCAGCCATAGGAAAACAAGGAAAAGAATAGTCGAAGCAAAGAGAATAGCATGAGCAAAGGCCCTGATGTGCAGGGAGTTTGGCATGTTTGAGAATTTGAAGGAGGGTCAGTGTGGCTGGATCAACATGCCATGGGGCATATTGAGGACATTAGAGAAGAAGGCAAGGACCTGATCAAGTAAGGCTTTATAGACTGTAGTAAGAAGTTTGGATTTTTTTTTCCAAGAGGAATGGGGAAACAATATTTCTGTTTTCAAAATAAGGCTTTGGCTGCCCTGTGGAGAACAGATTGTAGGAGATGAGAATGCAAACAAGCAGGTGGGACAGGATAAGTATGATAGAGGTTTGAGGCAAAGGAATAACTCAAAGATGATTCCAGCTTTCTGATCAGAGCAACTGAGGTGTATTTTTGCACCATTTTCTGAAATAAGGACTAGTAGGCCAGGGAAGATTTGGGGGAGGGAGTGGGAGTTGAGATGTGGAGTTTACCAGTGACTGTGAGAACCCCAGTGGAGGTGGCAAATAGTTCAATATCTTAGTCCGGAGCTTAGAGAAGAGGTTTTGGGTTAGGGATATACCTTTGGGAATACCAGTGAATACTTGATATTTGAGGTTCTGTGACTAATGAGATCATTCAGGAAGGAGAATTATAGAAAGGAAAGAGGGCTCAAGACCAAGTACTCTATCTTTTGAGATTCTGCAACATTCTAATTAATTTTCTGACCCAGTTCGACATTATCTGACTGTCACAGAGAATTCTTCTGCATCTCCATGTTCTCTTTTCATAGCCCCATGAAGGCAATAAATAAAACAAACCTAACCATGAATTTTTTTTAGTTAAAAGTGTTACTCTGAAAACTACTTTAAAGTAAATGTGTTTCTTTGGTATATTCATAGACTTTCCTGGAAATCTGTTATTTTGGAAGTGCAGATGTAGAAAGTGGAAGAAATTGGGCCAAATATAAGATCTCTGATGAACTTTTCCTAGAATATTGTTTATAAATCAGTCAATTTGTGTTCTTGTCAATAACACCTCTAAAAACAGAATGTAAAGGGTGAGGATGATGGAGAACCTTCCTTTTGATTGGAATTTCCAATTATTTAAAATTTGCTCTATTCGGGTCACATGTTCTGTACTCTTGGAAGCTGACTGATGTTTACCTTGGTAGGTAATGATGATAATGTTCAGTTTTTCTTCGGATATGTGGCCTTTATTTTTGGGTTTTTTCTTTGTTTGTTTTTTGTTCCAAATGTTTCTGTAGAGGTTTTTGAGCCACTTATACATTTTAAAGCCTCATTATTTAAAAAATTATCTTAAAAGCCATCCTTCCCAATTCCACTTCTCTTGGTTGTTTTTTACATAACCCATTAGTAAGTTTGGATATTTTGTTTAGCTTGCATGTTGTCTTGTTTGCTTGTTTTGTTAATCCTGAAGCTCTAAAATTTATTATTTAAATTATTCTTCCAAACATGGAGTATTTCAGAATCTTACTACTTGTACTTAGTTTACCAAAAAATACCTTTTAGACTACCAAGAATTTCCATCTGCCACTATAAGCCCTTCGTGCTCCATATCACCATGTTAAGAGAGCACTAGCCCCTCTACCTTCTTTAGCTGTTCCCATACCCACCTAATCTTATGTAAATATTATTAAATTTTTGAATGTGGGAGGTAGATTTGTCCTTTCTTGTTTTAATGTAGGCCCTAGGCATAGGAATACACACTGATTTTTATTGTTGCTATTGTATTGTTTCTTGGATGGAAGCCAAGACTTCATGCTAATGTTGTACTGTGCAGTTATATCCAGTGAGTACTGATAGTCACCAGTTCCTATTGTGAGATATTAAAACAAACTTAAAGCTGTAAACTCTGTTTCCAAGACTGAGAGCTGGAATTAGTCTAAAATTAACATGTACATAATTCAAAAGAAATCATTTTGGCTTTCATAATTTTGAAAACCAAAAAGAAAGCATGTTTAACATTGCTTTTCATCACTGTTCTTCTCTTTTTAAAAAAATGAATCAGAATTATTGAAGGATTTGGCTAAAATAAGATTTCCCCTATGTTTTAGTAAGATATTCCTTTCAATGTGCTATAATTTAACTACCTATTTTTGGACATTTGGGTTGCAGTATAAATTCTGTAGGGAATATTTTATATGTAAATCTTTATATACATCGCTATTATTTCTTTAAAATAAATTAGGGAAATTACTGAGTCTAAGATGTGAACATTTCCAGGGATTTGATACAATGTTATATTACTTTTCAGAAAAATTTTATCATTATACACTCCCATCCATCAGTGTGTGTTTCTCTTTCTCTTACTCAGGAGCTTTGGAAGCATTTATAGTCTCTTCTCTTTGCTATTCTGAAAGATAAAATTTGTATCTTGTTTTATTTTGCAGTTTTGATTAGCAAATGAAGTAGGACATGTTTATTTTCTGATTTCTTTTAAAAAATCAAATGAATCAGAAAACACTGATGTAGATAGAATAATATATCTCATTCCACAGTGACATGAAAAGGATTTGCTTACAAATGGCTGCAAAAGAGTTTATTTTCAAATCTCGTTTCTTGAAAGACTAGAGGTAAACTTTCAGTTCTGCTGTGAATTTCTCAAACTTTAACCAGTGTTTATTTGGATATTAACATTCTGAATCCAGTGCTCCAGAACATGAATTTGCCAGTTTTCTAAAAACAATGTATAAATGGAAAATTCAACAGTCCTACTTCAGTGACTTGATTATGATCCACCAAAGGGCAAAATGTAGGCAGGACTGCAAGCTGCTCTGCATCTGCAAGCATTTGTGCAGAACTAATTTTAATAGCAGATGTTGGAAATACTTTTTTAAAAAAGCAGCCTTCCCTCTGAGAGTCAGACCTATCCCGTGACTTCTCAGATGCCCCATAACCCTGTTGGCCAGAGTTTCATTCCTAAAATTCCATATTTTGCTTCCCTTACTTCTCATGTGAGAAGTTTCAGAAATGCTTAAGGGTATCTCAGACTTCAGAAAGTTTTGATGCTGCCTTAGTTGGCTCCCTATGATGTTGTCATATTTAGAAGACTGTACAATTAGAGTTCACCCATAAAGGATTCCATTTTGACCTTTGGGGGTGCCCTAACTTCATATCTATCATAAGAAAGCCTATTTCATCACTTCGTATTGAGGTAAAAATTATAGGTAATGAAGATAAACTTTAAAGAGAAAACTGTTTTTTTTTCCCCAGTTAAATCTCTTTCTTTGCTGTTTTTCCATTGCTAGTTAGTCCTCTTATTCCCCTGTCGCCCCAGCAATCATCACACTGTTGTCCATATCCATGTGTCCTTATTCCTTTTTGCTCAATCCCTCCACCCCCTAACCACCCCTCCCCACCTTAATTGTCATCCTGCTTTCTATCTATGAGTCTGCCTCTGTTTTACTTGTTATTAGTTCAAGTTGTTCATTAGATTTCACATGAGTGAAATCATATGGTATTTGTTTTTCTCTGACTGGCTTATTTCACTTAGCATAACGTTCTCCAGGTCTATCCATACTGTCCCAAAGGTAAAATTTTCTTCTTTTTGATGGCTGAGTGGTATTCCATTGTGTAAATGTCCCATAGTTGTTTTATCCACTCATTTACTGATAGGCAATTGAGCTGCTTCGAAATCTTGGCTATTGTAAATAATGCTGCAATGAACACAGAGGTGCTTATGTTCTTTCGAATTAGTGTGTTGGATTCCTTTGGATATATTCCCAGAAGCAGGATCACTGGGTCAAAAGGCAGATCCATTTTTAATTTTTTGAGGTATTTCCATACTGCTTTCCACAGTGGCTGCACTAAACTGCATTCCCACCAACAGTGCAAAAGGGTTCCCCTTTCTCGACATCCTTGCCAGAATTTGTTATTTGTTGATTTATTGGTGATAGCCATTCTGACACGTGGGAGATGACATCTCCTTGTGGTTTTAATTTGTGTTTCTCTGATGATTAGTCACATTAAGCATCTTTTCATATGTCTATTGGCCATGTGTATTTCTTCTTTGGAGATGTGTCTATTCAGGTCCTTTGCCCATTTTTTAATTGGTTTGTTTGTTCGTTTTGGTGTTGAGTTTTTAAGTCCTTTATAAATTTTGGATGTTAACCCCTTATCAGATGTCTCGTGAATATATCCTCCCATTCTGTGGGTTGTCTTTTTATTTTGCTGATGGTTTCCTTTGTTGTGCAAAAACTTTTTACTTTGACATAGCCCCATTTGTTTATTTTTTTCTTTTGTTTCCCTTGCCTGGGGAGATATATCTGATAAAAAAATTGCTACCAGCAATGTCCAAGATTTTGCTGCCTATGTTTTCTTCTAGGATTTTTATGGTTTGGGGCCTAACATTTAAGTCTTTAATCCATTTTGAATTTATTCTTCTGTGTGGTGTAAGTAGGTGGTCTAATTTCATTTTTCTACATGTATCTGTCCAATTTTCCCAACACCATTTACTGGATAAACGATCTTTAGCCCATTGTATGCGCCTGCTTCCTCTGTCAAATATTAATTGACTATAAAAGTGTGGGTTTGTTTCGGGGCTCTCCATTCAGTTCCATTTATGTATGTGTCTCTTTTTATGCCGAAAACTGTTATTTTTATTGATCACAGGGATACTGAAAGTGTGGCGATTCCCCTGGGAATTTGCTGTATCAGTGTCTGAATAATGACATATACAGATTTTGGGTTAATGATATTAATATTTCAGGTCTTCAAAGGAGCTCACGCAAGCCCAGATAGCTGCCTCTGTGACATTTGTCATTATCCTTGCTCACATAACAGATTTTAATTGAATCTGTTGTTTTTCTGGCGCTTGCTTATGCTAAAAGCCTAAGTAAATTACTTCATTGTTATTACTTGATTTTTAAATTTATTTTAAAATTCTGTTCATAAATTTCAAAATTCAAAAATTATTAAAGGGTATATGTATAGTGAAAAGTCTTCCTACTTTTGTCCTCTTAACATCCAGTTCTCCTCTTCACATACAACTAATGTTATTAGTTTTCTGTGTCTCTTTCTAGGAGTTCTGTATGCATAGACAAGCAAATGTGTGTGTGTGTGTGTATGGCTTTTCCCTCTTTTATACTAATGGTATCATACTACACACAATATTCTGTACCTTGCTTTTTTTCCTACTTAGTCTTACTTAGAAGTATTCCATATTAGTACATTAAAAGCTCCCTGTTTTTATTATTCCTAGATAGGATTCTATTGCATAAATGTGCCATAATTAATTAACTAACCAGTCTCCAGGCTTTTGTTATTCTAATAAATGCTGCGATGATTAACAGAAAAATATCATTTCGCAAAATTACAATAAATTTCTAGAAATAGAGTTGCTGGGCGAAAGGGAAGGTATAGTTTGTTTTAATTTATTTATTTATCACCCAAGAATATTTTCATTGATCTTAGAAAGAGACGAGGGGGTGGGGGAGAGAGAGAGAGAGAAACATAGAGAAGCATTATTGTGAGAAACATCGATCAGTTGTCTCCTACACCCCCTCTGGGGATCCAGCTGACAACCTAGGTATGTGCCCTGACCAGGAATCAAACCCACAACCTTTTGGTGTCTAGGGTGATGTTCCAACCAACCGAGCCACCAGGCCATGACTAGTTTTATTTTTATTTATTTATTTTAATCCTCACCCGAGGATATGTTCCCTGATCCCAGAGAGAGAGGAAGAGAGAGAGAGAGAGAGAGGGAGAAAGAAATATTGATGGGCTGCCTCTCCTGTGTACCTCGACCCAGGATCAAACCCACAGCATAGGTATGTGCTTTGACCAGGGTTCAGACCTACAATATTTTGATGTATGGGATGATGCTCCAACCAACTGAGCTACCTGGCCAAGGCTATAGCTTCATTTTTAATAGACATAAAGCTATTATGATCCAAGGGTTCAAGTTTTAAAACTAAACCTAAAAAGAAAGAGAGGTCATATCTGACCAGAGATTTTCATCTGTATCACTAAATGAAGTATTGTGCTTTATATAAGTAAAAATGGCAGTGAAAATATTAAATGATTACTTATAGTAATGATTGTTTTTCAGTGATCACTAATAACTTATTTAGCAATTTAAATTATGTTCTTATTACCACAGATTAGCAATTTTCAACTTTTTTCATCTCATGGCACACATAAATTAATTACTAAAATTCTGTGGCACACACTAAAAAAATTTTTTTTGCTGATCTGGCAAAAAATAAGGTATAATTTTGATTCATTCACACTAGACAGCTATTGTTTGGATGCTATCATTTTTTAAATTTGACAATTTAATGGAAGAGAGGTCAGTGCCCCTGATTAAGTAGTGAGGTATTGCTTTTTTTTTTTTTTTTTTAAATAAGAGAAAGCCACAGAGGTAGAAGAAGTGAGCTGTAGAAGAAATGGCTTGGGAAACATGTTACAGAGGCAAAAGAAGGGCCCTTGGAGCTTAGGAGAAAAAGAGGCAAAGAAAAATGCACCTGGAGTAGGGGGTGGGGAAGGGGATGGGCAAGCTCCATAGAGAGAGCTGCCAGGTATTGCATGTTTTAAAAATTTGTGCAGCACAACGGTGTGCCGCTTGTGGCACCTGGGTTGAAAATCACTGCCATAGGTAGTTCAAAGCAATTACGTAATTCTAAGAAAGTTCATTTATTTAACTTGCTACCATCCTAAATACTGCTCTGCAGTTATAAAATGTTAGTTAAATATCATCATAATTTTAAACTCATTCACAGTGCACTAGGTTTAAACAATTTATTAGGCTCCTATTATATGAAGACATTTTCCTTGCCCTTAAGGAGTTCACTATATTAGTAATTTACAACCTGGGCAAAAATTCAGAAAATATTCTTTTCATCCTTTAATGTTATATTATGATCTGTACTTTATCTATGTTTTTATCTTTCTGTCAATAAATTGTACCTGGCTAGCATCTTTTCATGTGCTTATTTGCTGTGTTTTTTCTTGGTGAAGAGCCTATTGAAATATTTTGCCTATTTTTTATTAAGACACTTATCCTCCTATTTAGTTGCACTTCTTTACATATTCTGTATACAACTACTTTGTCAGGCATATTTCACAAATATTTCTCCGAGTCTCTAGCTTACTTTTTGTTTTCTTAAGTGTGTCTTTCAAGGAGCAAGTTTTTTATTTTGTTGAAATCCATTTTAGAAATTTTTTCTTTTATAGTTTGTGTTTTTTGTATCACTGAGAAATCTTTGCTTAACCCAGTACCACAGAGATTTTCTCCTATATTTTCTTCTAGAAATTACACTTACTCTTGGGTTTGGTAACTGTGTGTGGTTGTCACAACTGGTCTTCCTAATTGAGGAAACAGGATCAGAGAGGTTAAAACAATTTGCCAAGACCTTTTAGCCATTAGTTGTCACTATGTTTTCTGATTCTCAGTTCTGTGCTTTTCCTACTGTACAAGTCTGTGCATATTATGTCAGAATATGTACATAGTAAGATCGTAGACCCATGTTGGTCTGATAAATCCTGGGGGAAATCATTTAGTTTGTCAGTTCCCAAGGCCTTGCCTTCTGTCATTTCCTGCTGGGACCTACCATATGTTTAGCACATCATAAGAGGTCAAGGGAGGGAGGAATTGGTAAACTTACTGATCAAATGTTATTTATTTATTTATTTATTTTAGTGCTCTCATAAGAGACATCTTGTAATTCCTTGGATTTCATCCAAATTTTGATTTATGGAGCATAGTATTAATAATATAAGAATGAATATTGAATAGTCAACAAATATTTATTGAACACCTATTATAATTGCTAGGTACTGTGTTCAGTTGCTGGGTACACAGTAATGAGTGAGTGAAGTACACTTGATCTTTTTCCTCATGAAACTTGTAGTCTAGAGGAGTAGTTTTCAAATTCTTGTGACTGAGATCCATAATAAGAAGTATATTTGCCCTATGTGGGTGGCTCAGTTGGTTGAAGCATCATCCCATACACCAAAAAATTGTGGGTTCGATCCCTGATCAAGGCACGTAGGGGAGGCAGCTAGTCATTGTTTCTTTCTCTAAGATCAGTGAGGATTTTTGTAAATAGCACATTTTACGTTATGAGCTGATAAGCTTGTGTAGATGCTCTTGCAAACACATACATGTCAAAAACAATTCTTTCTCTTCCTTCGTGCTGTATACTCTGTCATTTTCTGTTACATTCACTTAAAAAACAATACAGAACTATGTTGATGCAAACCTAATTGATTTCACAAGCCATTAATGGTTCTCAGCTTGAAATCTGAAAAGATTTAGTAGAAGCTGGTTGATTACGAAATTTTGGGGGTAGTTGTGAAGACTGGTTTGTTGCCAAGAGGCTTGCAGGGAATACTCTGTCTGCCTCTTGAGATTCCTATCTGCCCACTGGTCAAGTAGGACAGAGAACCTAACATGACACATTCCCCCCAAACACACAACAGCTTTCAAAATTTCAAAGGAAGTGCTAACTTCCTTCAAAAGATTATGGAGTGCTGGAAATGAAAATGCTTCTTTACATGTTCTCAAAGTTACCAGGCTTATTATAGTTAACTAGTAACTGGTTAAGAAAATTTGTCACTTAAACATAAATGCTAGAACATACACAGAAACCTGAAAACCTGTTTCACTGAGAAGATTAAAAAGTATCTGTCTTTATTTGATTGTTTAGAATTGAGGAAACCAGGTATACTGAGTAGTATTATTTATCTAGATGTAAATTATGAACAGGCTTTGGAGAAGGTAGTTTTATGAGTCCTAACCATAAGTGACCACAGTTTTCATCAAAATGGTGTCTTATGCTTCAAAACACAAGAGGGATTTATCTATTCATCTCAGTTTGTAGTTATTTGAGGATTAGAGAAAAAAGGACATCGCTTCAGAAATTTGAAATTAGAGACTTTTAATCAGAGGAAGTTTTATTCCGTGACACTGTGTAGTCTGATTTCTACCCAAATAGGACCTAAAAATTGGGGTATTGGTAGTGAAGGTTTTTGTTTTTTAATTCCCAATGAGAGTGTAACTACTATAGTAGGGCGATTTTTACTTTGAATCTTTCTAACTGCCATCCTTTGACAAATCCACATGAGCTAATAACATTGAGCTGAGGACTAGAAAATATGGTCCAGATTTAAAATTTCTGGACCATAGATGTAGGGTTCCATTGCATTCCCTAATGGGCTGGTCCCTTTTCTAATGGAATTATTTTATTGTGGCAAAAGGGTGAGAGTAAATGATCATATTTTTAAACAATAATTTTCTAAGATTTACATGGTTTAGTTACCAACCAAGAATACCAGTATTGTTCTCATATCAATATTTGTTCTCCATCTAGACAGTGAGAATAATGAGAATAACAAAATGGGCTTAGGACAACTCCCAAGTCAAATGCTCCTCAGGTTTATTATTGTTTCCTCAGTTAGGAGAAAATAGTATGAGGGAGACCTAAAAAACTCTGGAACTTATTTATAAAAAATTGTGTATTCTTACATGTTTAAACTTCAGTCACATTCAAACTACTCTCCATTTGATGCAGTACACCTATCAAGACATTTTTTCCACTCAGAGCAGAGCTCAGAACAGTTTTTGAACTCGTGGATTTTGATGTCTTTTAGGGCTTCGACTATTTTTTGTTCACCTCTTCCGCATCAGCAGAATGTTTTCCCTTGAGGACTTTTTTTCATCCAGGGAAATAAACAAACAAAAAAGGTCCCTCAGGGCAAGATTGGGTGAATAGGGACATGGGTGTCATGCCATTTTTGATCATAAACTACTGAATGCTCAGCACGGTGTGGGCATGTGTGCTGCTAAAATCATCCATCATGAAGGGGGCAAATGTGTCGAAAAGAGTCTTGAAAAATAATTCACTGAGGCTGAATGCAGCCTCTCACAACAATGCCAGCTGGTTCACTGATACAGATGGGTTCCTAGGACACTCACGTAGCGGTGGAAACCTGAACTACAAGGGGCTCACCCTCCAGAAGATAATTCCAGTTTTGGGGGGGGCTCTTCCTCCTATATTTGGAAAGAATTTCCTTGCTTATGAAAAACAGAGATCTTCCCTTTCAGAGGATATATTGACATGAGAACTAAGATATTTATGTTCGTAGAATGAACGTTTTTATTAGAGAAATTACCTTCATAGGAGAGGATTTTCTGCTGTAATATCCTGGTTTCTGACAATCCTGATTAGGCTCAGACAGCTCTGGCTCTCAGAACCTGACTGTGGTATGTAGGACATGGTACTTATCACTTTGCTTTTCTCAGGGACTTTGCCTGGAGTTCTTCCTCATGCTAACTAATGTCCCATTCAAGAAGTTCATGCACAAGCTCCAGGTTTTTCTCTAGAATCAGGGCAATAGCTATAACTTCTGTGCTTAGGATTTATCCCTGCTGCTCATGAGAAGAGCTGTGGTTTTATTAGGCCTGGGCTCTGTGCAGAGGCTGATGTGGACTTTGATTTCTTCAGGGGACCTTCTTGCACTTTGCCTCTGGTTCTTGACAAAACCCACTGTCAGAAGCAATTTATCCTTTTCTGTAAGCTGCTTTTCAGAGGAACTCCTTTCCGTGGCAGTAATCAGAAATTCTTATTCACAAGAGTCTCTGCTAAGCCCCTGGCCTGGGCAGGGTGCCTCTTCCCCTTCTGAGTTCTCTGGTCCTGCATCCCTCTTTGATGCACTCCTCTTTTGGGTCTCTGGTATAGTATGTTTGCTCTTGTCAACTGGGGCTAAATTCTTGTCCTGGCTCTTTCCTTTGGCCTGAAACTAGGGAATCTAAGGTGTTTGCCTTTGGCCTCCATAAGGATACACAGCATGGAAAACTATCATGACTCTAGTGGAAAATCTCTGGAGATGGGTCTACAAGACCTTAGAAGCCAACCTAACTGAGTCAAGGAGCGTTGTAAGGGAACACACATGTGGCTGGCCCTGGAGCCTGACCTCAAATTTGACTCACCAGCAAGCTCCTCTTTAAGGTATAGTTGGCTCAGATTTGGGGCAACCAACACCTTCTTGGTTGTTGGAAGCATTCTTTTGTCACTGGAACCCCTAGACTACTTTAGCTTTTAGGAGTTTCTTACCACAATGGCTTTTATGTGTTTCCCAATTGTGGTTTAAGAGATAAGACCCCTTGGTATTGACCATCCCCTTGTAATCTCTGGCCCGAAGCAATTTCTGAATTTATCTCTAAAACCCTTTTCCTAAAATGGATACTAAACTTAGAAAAATGCCCCCTTTCTTTGATGGTTTCTTCTCTCTAGACTCTTGCTTCTCTGTTCTCTGGCTCCTGGGCATTGCTATTTAATGTCTGGAATCTCTTGAGATACTTCCACTCTCACCCTTTTGCTCATTTCCTGACACTGCTCAACTTGTAGTCAGCTCTGGGCTGCTATTTAGCCCTACATAAAGTCCCACTTTTCTAGGTTATTTTCTATGATGTTAGATGAGAGGGGCCGGAAAGTCTGTTTCTCCCCCATTGAGGGAAGAGCGGAGGACTCTACAGGCCCATAACTAATGTTTGATAGGGACTCTTCTCAGACTTCTCTGGTGGAAACTGAATTTTGTGTGATCACCTTGTCTCCTGTCTGCATGAGAGTTGGCCCCAAGGAGTCTGACCATCACACTATGGTGTCAGCCCTTGAAATGTGGGTGTGTAGGTTTTGAGAAAAAAGAGAGTGGAGTAGATTTTATAATTGGGCTTCTCTCACCTTTCAACAGTTTTATGAATTCAAGGATCTTGAGTGGTAGACCCTACCTCTACCACACCCAAAACTGAATATGATATTTTAGCACGTGCTGAAATTTGGATCAGGGAGGGAGAGTTGTGGAGAGGTATTCAGGTGCTGTTCCTCCCAGTTAGTTTTAATGGTTGATGTAACCATTTCTCCAAGGAATGAGGAGTGAATGTCTCTGAAGGATTATACCTGAGGTTTACCACCCTTTAGTTCCTTCTGGGCAGCTTCTTTCACCATAGTCCAGTTAATCAATTGGAATACAAAAATGACCTTTCTGCAGTGTGAAGAGATGTTATGATCAAAATGCATGTTAGTCTTTAATTCTAGGTATCTCTAGCCTTCCTTGTTAATCAACCTAGATTCCTACTTCAGTGCTAGAGGTAAATCTTTCACTTCTTGTATTTATTGAAGGAGGAATCAAGCTCTTTTTTTAACTGGGAAATAGGCTTAAACCTTGATTCTAAGCAAAAACTATTCTTCTCACAATCATCTGAAACCTGACTTGGTAATGTCTCAGGATTCTATCTCAGTAACAGCAATCTTTCTGGACTTGTCTTTCTTTCCTGGCACACATCCCCAGACAGCTGTCCAAGAGAGGCTTTTCTCTTTCTCGCTCAGTGTCTTCTTGTCTTCAAATTCCTCTTGTTTTCTAAATTCCCCTAGTTTCTCTAAAACAGTCTTCTCTTTGCTCTTCAAACCTGCATTCCCCGAAGGAATAACAGCATACAGTAGTCATATTACATGTATACACATTAGTATCTCTAAAACCCAATGGACTTTCATCGCCTAAGTTCCAAATCAAGCTACATAGAAATTTTTGAAAGGTGTTTGTGTGGCAAGGATTGGGGGTAATTGATGGTTGTGTTTAAACTACAGATAGCTCCTGTACATTGATCTGAGGAAGGAAATAATTAGAATTCTAAGGTTTTAAACGCCATAAAAATAATATGTAGGATGACTTACCAAGTAAATGGGTGTCAACAAGAATTGTATGCTTTCAGCACACATATAGAGTTAAGCTTTCTGAACCTTCTTGTTGGACTAGCCTGCTGTCAGTCCTTGAAGTTGACAGAACTAATTTATTTTATTTATTTTTATTTACTGATTTTTAGAAAGAGAGAAACATTGATTTTTGTTTTTCTACTTATTTATGCATTCATTGGTTGATTATTATATGTACCCTTGGCTTATTGGGACAGTGCTTTAACCAACTGCACACCTGGCCAGTGCAGAACAGATTTTTAAAAACTCCTACACAGAACAGGAGGGAAGTAGGCAGCTAACTTGTTAATAGCAGAAACCTAAACAAAAAGGGAAAATAATAGGATATTTCGTTTGCATAAATTGAGACAAACTAATTTTTTTATGGATTGTATATCAACTTTGAGCCACTTAATTAGCAACTAGAGACATATCCAAAGCTTTCTTTTGCATCTCGAGATCCCAGATCTAGAGGTTCTCAGTTGCTGTTATTTTATTCTCATGCTTTTTGTGGGCTTTCAACTCGTTCATTACTTGTTTATCAATTTATTCTCACTCCTGTAGATGATTACTCTTCAGAATCCAGTGTGGTACCTAGCTTAGTTGCCCTATGTGGGCATTCATTAAATATATAAATGCCCCATTATGTAAATTGAATAACCTGTGCATATGAATGACCACTTTTACATCTCACTGGCAATACACTAATTTCCTGTTCTTGGTTTTCCTATCAAGAGCTAGTTTTGGCCCTGAATGATGTGGCTCAGTCGGTTGCGTGAGGTCCCACAAAGTGAAAGTTTGCAGGTTCGATTCCCTATGAGGGCACATGCTGGGTTACTGGTTCAGTCCCCAGTTGGGGAGTGTACAAGAGGCAACCAATCAATGTTTCTCTTTCACATAGATGTTTCTTTCCCTCTCTCCCTCCCTTCTCCACTCTCTAAAAATAAATTAAAAAAATCTTTTTTAAAAAAGAGCTAGTTTTAGAGTGAGATGATTCCATCATTCTGGTTCTAAAGCAGTGATTTAAGTGCTACCTACAGATGCAAATACTTTAGACTAGTGGCTCTACAACTTTAACACATATCAGAATTACCTGGAGAGTTTGTTAAAAGCACATTTCTAGATCCTATCCCCAGATTTTCTGATATGAGAGATCTAAAGATGCAGCCTAACAATTTGCACTTCTAACAAGTTTCCAGGTAATGCTGCTGCTGGTGGTCTGAGGACCACACTTTGAGAATCACTGCTTAGGGATTTTTCTACTATTTCAGAAACATGCCCTTAAAGGACAGATGGTCATATCAGAAAAAGAGGAAGAAAAAAAAACCTTCAAGGAGGTGACAGGGTTTGGTGGACTTTCATATGTGTGTGTGTGTGTATAAATTATCTCTGTGTGAGGATGTGAATTTGCTATTACAAGTAATGTGGCTTTTGTAGAGGATCTGAGATACTATCATAAGTGACCATTCAAAGAATTAAAAGCAGAACCTCTAGATCTGCAAAATACTCATATATTAAATCATTATGTTGTATACCTTAAATAAAATATTATATGTCAATTATACCTGAATGAGACGGGTCAGGGGAAACCCTCTAAATCTTCTTACTGTTAATAACAATTAAAGACTTAGAAGAGGAGGGGGAGGTATAGTGTAAGAAGGTGAATGCTGTTATCTAAGATACTTGAGTTAAAATTCTTACTCTGCCACTTATATTTAGTGAGTGATTTTGGAGTATGTAACTTCACTGGATTGTTATAGTAGTAAATGAGATAACAAATGTGAAATGCTCGGATTATGGTAACTGTCCATCCGCTATTTTAATAAAAGCTGATCTCTTCAGTTGATTTTTGTGTACTCAGGAATCTTTTCAGACTCAATGGGTGGTAAGTTTTATGCAAAGTCATATTCATAAAATAAGTGGATCCTAACAGTTGCAGTTCTGTGGTTGCTGTAGAAATGCAGACATAGAAGTTGTGGGTCCTATTCTCCATGTACCTAAAATCTGTTTAGGGAGTTAGAATTATTTCCATTGAAAGTACCAGAATACCATATTAAAAGTAGGGTAAGCTGTGACATTTTTAACATGAGATGTCCAGAGAAAAGGCAGTGGCTCAATGCAGTCATTAAGGTTCTGGATTCTTTCATCTTTTCTGTTTTGTCATCTTTAGCATGTTGCCTTGTGTCCTCGCGCCTCTCATTTCAAGGTTACAAAATGGCTGTCATAGCTGTAGACATCATATCTTTGCACCACTGCATCCAAAGGCAGAGAAAGGGTAGTTTTTCTTAATTCTTCTTTATCAAGGTGGAAAAATCTTTCTTACAAACCCATGGCAGACTTGCCCTCTGGGCCAGGATTAGACTATATGACTGTTTTGGCCTTCAAGGAGGCTGAAAAGACAGGTATATGATATTTTCAGCTTCGTTAGCAGAAGTGGTAGGTGAGAGCGGTGAGAAGTGACTGTTGGTAGACAACAGAGGAAGTTTATCAAAGGCAGATAAGACTATGATTTATACAAAGATTAGAGACAGTTCTAAGCAGTTTATCATTAGGCTGAATTGTATGTGCTATTTAGGCCATGGATCAGCAAACTTTTTCTGTTAAAAGCCTGATAGTCAGTATTTTAGGCTTTGAGACCACAAATGGGCTGTGTTGCATATTCTTCTTTGTCTTTTTTTTTTTTAAACAACCCTTTAACAATGTGAAAACCGTCTTTAGCTTGTTGGTCATTTAAAAATAGGCTATAGTTTGCCAGCCCCTGCCCTGAAGACTCAGAGGAGAGGGAGATCAGTGAGACTGAAGTCATCATTTTGAAACTTCCTGAAATTCTGGGATTTGATTGGTGCTTTGGAAGATGGATAAGATTTAGATCCAGAAGAACACTTAGGTTGTTTCCATGTTTTGGCTATTGTGAATAATGCTTCAGTAGGGGTACATATATCTTTAAATGTTTTCACATTTTTGTGGTGGATAGCCAGAGAAGGAATTACTGGGTTATATGTTAACTCTACTGTCAATTTTTGGGAGGATCACAAGGGTTTTGTCCACATCCTCCCCAACACTTGTTATTTCTTGTCTTAATTATAGTAGCCACACAGTAAAATACTACTCAGGCATAAAAAAAAAATGATGCAGTATTGCCATTTGCAACAACATGGATGAATCTTGAGAATATCATGAACTGTCAGATGGAAAAAGACAAGAATCATATGATTTCACTTATGTGTGAGATATAAAACAGAAAGCAACAAACAGACTCATAGACACAGAGAACAGTGTGATGGTTAGCAGAGGGGAAGGGAGTGAGGAAAGATGAAGAGGGTAAAAGGGGTCAAGTATGTGGTATCGGAAGGAGACTAAACTTTGGGTGGTGAGCACGTAATTTAAAATACAGATGATATATTTTGAAATTGTACATCTGAAACTTATATAATGTTATTAACCAGTGTTACTTCCCAAAATTTAATTTTAAAAAAAGATTTACATTGAGAGATCATGTTCTTTCTGAAGGGAGTAGTGAGTGAAGAAACAAACTTGTGATACAATAAAACAGCTGTGTGTTACATGCAAAGAATGGAGAGCAGCAATACCTTTGTAGATTAAATGGGCTAATTGCAAGTCAAAGTTAGCAAAGCAGAGAGTACTGTGGAATGAATAGCTGCACTGCCTCAACCACTGATGAGCCAACCTGCTAAGTAGCTCAGAAATAAAGATGCTCTTTTGGCGAAAAGCCTCTACATTGACTTGGAGCCCAAGGGAGGCAGTGTCTCATGTAACAATTGGCTCTTCAGTAGGAGCTGTTGCTACAGTGACTAATTAAAGGACAAACATCATGTATTTAGGATAATGAAAACGACTGGTCTCTTAACCATACCTATACATAAAGATTATAACTCATATTCTATATGTATTATTGTTACCGGCAATGAGGAAGAACTGCCACAACTAATGCTAAGTCATTTATTCACTGAACATTTGTCGAATGCTTTCTGTGTGCCAGGCCCTAGAGATACAAGTTGAAAAGCTCAGCCTACAGGGAGAGAAACAATGTATATAGACATAATTACAATAGAGTGAGATAAAGATTAGAAAATATATGTGCAAGGAACTGTGGATGCCTAGAAGAAGGAACCACAAGTTCATCTTGATTTAAACTTTCAAACTGACTCAGTCTGATTATTCCTGTCCTTCAGTGCCATAGAGTATATCAATACTAGCCTGTTGTCTTACAGATCTGTACCATTGACTACAAAGAGGACTGTGTGAAATACTGTAGTTGAATCGAATCCAAGTTGAATTCATCATCTTTCCAGAGAAAACAATTTTAAACATTCTGCTGTTGCTACTAAGTTTTTAGGAACCTCTTTATGTGCAAGTATACAGCAGTAGTGTTGCTTGGTCACTTAATTCTTTGCTTTCCCACTATGCTGGTGTGAATATTGGTTCTAAAAAACAATTGTTTTCCCTAGTAAAACTTGCAGAAAAGAAGATTCTGTGGTAGGCAGAATAATGGTCTCCCCCCAAAAGACCTTATCTTAATTCCTTATGAACCTGTGAATATATTGTTACATCCTGTAAAGGGAGGGAGTTGGTTAAAGTTGCAGATGAAATTAAGGTTGCTAATCAGATGAGTTTAAAATAGGGAAGTTATCCTGGATAACTTCAGAGTAGGGGCAATGTAATCACAAGTGTCTTTAAAAAGAGGAGGAAAGAAAGAGAGATGAGGTTGGACTGATATGATATGAGACTCAACCCAGTTTTTCTGACTTTAAATATGGAGAAAGAGGGCCACAAACCAAGGAACATAGGTAGCCTCTAGATGCTGAAAAAGGCAAGAAAATGGATTCTCCCTATATTAGTTTATTAGGGCTGTCCTGACAAGCACCATAGTCTGGTGGTTTAAACCATAGAAATTTATTTTCTCACAGTTCTGGAGGCTAGAAGTCAGATGTCAGGGTGTTTGCAGGATTGACTTTTTTTCTGAGGACTCTCTCCTTGGCTTGTAGATATCTGTCTTTTTCCCTCTGTCTTTACATGATTTTTCCTCTTCATGTTTCTGTGTCCTGATCACCTCCCCTTATAAGGACATGAGTCATATTGGATTAGGGCCCACCCTAATAACCTCATTTTAACTTAATTACTTCTTTAAAGACCATATTTCCAGATACAACCACAGTATGAGGTGCTAGGAATTAGGACTTCAACATAAAATTTTGGATGGAGGAACACAATTCACCCCATAACACTTCCCTAAAGCTTCCAGACGGAACATGGGTCTGCCACCACTTTGATTTTAGGACTCCTGACTTCTAGAACTAAAATAAATTTGTATTGTTTAAACCATCAAGTTTGTAGTAATTTGTTACAGCAAATCAGAAAGTGAATACAATTACAAGTAACGTGAATTTATTAATGGGAGACTGATTATGTGAATAGTGGAAAAATCTATACAGTTGAATATTATACAGCAATCAAAAATAGTGTAATAATTGTCTGTTGACAGGTAAATAGATGAACAGAACATTACACACACACACACACACACACACACACACACACGACACAATGGAATATTATTCAGTTTTAAAAGGGAAGGAAATTCTCACATATGCTACAACATGGATGAACCGTGAGGACATTATGCAAAGTGAAAAAAGCCAGTCTCACAAAGGGAAATACTATATGATTCCCACATATGTAGTATATACATATAATGAGGTATCTAGAGTAATCAAACTCATGGAAACTCAAAGTAGAATAATGGTTGCCTGGGGCTGTGGGAGGGAAAAATGAGGAGTTTTTTTTTAATGGATATAGAGTTTTAGTTTTGCAAAATAAAAAAGTTCTGGAGATTGGTTGAACAGCAATGTGAATATAATTAACACTAATGAACTCTACACTTGAAAATGAATAAAATGGTAAATTTTATGTTATTTTACTACAATTAAAAAGTTTAAATAATTAAACAATGATATTCTTTAAAAAGGTTATGACAGAAAAATCAGTGTAGTGTGACGCGCTTCTGTTACATATTTTAGAGAAAGTATATATACACATAATGCTTCATGTACACAGAATATTTCTGAAAAGATATTCAGGAAACTGGCATAGTGACTACTTCTAGGGATAGGGTTATAGAGAACTAGGAGTTGGGGGCTAGGGACGGGAAGAAAAATTAAATACTCTTTGACACCTTCTGAATCTTATTTACCATGAATACATCTTACACATTGAAAATAATGCTTTTTACAGAGTTCATAGACACAGAGAGATTAATGGTTGCCAGGGATCAGGGGTGGACAAATGGGTGAAGGGAATCAAAAGGTACAAAATTCTAATTCCTAAAAATATGTCATGGGGATATAATAATTTTAAAAAGAAATAATGGTTTTAAAATGTGTCACTTGGAGTTAGGGACTGCAGAGAGTTTTCTCAGTTTATCCTTAGGCTATGAAATCCCTTTGTCAATCCAGTTATATTCAGATATCAGGATAAACAAGACCTACTTGTCTTTTCCTTTTTTTTTTTTTTTTTTTTTAATTTTTAGACAGAGGGGAAGGGAGGGAGAAAGAGACGGAGAGAAACATCAATGTGTGGTTGCCTCTCGCACGACCCCTTTTGGGGACCTGGCCCACAACCCAGGCATGCGCTCTGACTGGGGAATCAAACCTGCAACCCTTTGGTTCGCAGGCCAATGCTCAATACACTCTTTGCCTTTAAAGGGTTAAAAGATTTTAGTCCTAAAGTGGTGATCAGGCTTTAGGGTACACATATACAGTTATACCTCATTGGCTTCAGACCTCATCAAACTTGGTACTCTTCACATTTTGCATTTTGACGAGAACAAAATGTTTCAGCACTCGGCACTTGCTTGGGACTCTTGGCGCTTGCTTGGGACACGTTGCACTTGCTCAAACTTGTATGAGTCATGACACTGCCCCACAAGAGGAAATGCTTCTTCACTTGTTGCTTGCTCACCACTCCTCAGTTTCTGCATTAGTCTCGAGTCCCATTCCGGAACAAACTAATGATGAGCACTGAAGTACCACTGTATTTTATTGCTTGATGTGTAACAGTATATTTTCTAAATCTCTAGTTTCTTTAAGAACAACTGCAGCATAGTCACTCAGAACCCCCCAAAAAAGTTTCATAGAGAAAAGATGGAGGAAAAAGGAAAGACAAATGTAATAATTAATCTTTTCTGTTTCGTAAAATCATATAACCTAAAATGAATAGAAGAGACTTAACAGTAACAGCAGATTTTGACTCTTGAGGGATAATTTCGTAAGACTTCTTCTTGCAACTTGTTAGTTAGCTGCACAAATTAGATTTTAACACTATTCAAAACACCCTTCTTAGTACATGAGTTCTTGCACCAGATATTCCATATAATGATTGTGATGTTTTATTACTGTAATTGTTGTATGGAAGCTCTTCTTGATACTTCTTGTTATATATGGATGTGTTTTCCTTACCAACAACCTTAGTCCATGTTTTTCTCCAAACAATACTTGACCAAAGTGCATACCTGGCTATGCAACCATATCCTTATATTTCATGGGTTTTTGGATGTCTATTAAAAAACAAAACAAAACACTATTTCTGGAACCTGTTCAGTACTTTTCCTTTGGTTTGGAGTTTTACTGCAATTAATCAGCACCCAGAAAAGCACCTAGAACATAGTAAGGGCACAATAAATGATAATGAATAATTCACTGTGAGCTCAGTACTTCAGGAGTATATAGGGAATACAAATTTGTGTTTATTTAGAAGTGCAACACTTACAATTTTATAGAAACAAAAATTCCTAGATGGCAAAAGTTTCTTTGAAACAGAATGTAACCCAAATGTGTAAGCCTTCTACATGTAGGAGCTTATTATTACTGTATTAACATTTATTATTGTTACTGTTGTTAGAAGTAGTAGTAGCAACATCAGTAGCTACGTCCTGCTAAGTACTTCCTTCCTTCCTTCCTTCCTTCTTTCTTTCTTTCTTTCTTTCTTTCTTTCTTTCTTTCTTTCTTTCTTTCTTTCTTTCTTTCTTTCTCTCTCTCTCTCTCTCTCTTTCTTTCTTTCTTTCTTTCTTTCTTTCTTTCTTTCTTTCTCTCTTTCTCTCTTTCTCTCTTTCTCTCTCTCTTTCTCTCTTTCCCTCCCTCCCTCCCTCCTTCCCTCCCTCCCACCTCCCTTCCTTCCTTCCTCCCTTCCTCCCTTCCTCCCTTCCTCCCTTCCTCCCTTCCTCCCTTCCTTCACTTCTCTTGGCAGCTACTAAAAGTCATGGAGACTAAGCACTCATATTATCTCTCATTACAGTCTTCCCAACAACCCTATTGGATAGATGCTATGGTTGTGCTCATTTTTATGGATGAGGAAATTGAGCTCAGAGAGATTAGGTAATATGTTCAAAATCACATGGTTAGTAAGAGGCAGAACCAGGATATGAACTCATTAGTGTACTTAAGATTTGGGCTTGGTACTTCCAATGCAAGAATATGAGTTTACCTTAATTCTCTTCAAAATTCCTACTGCAATGGCTGAAGGGACATGAGAAAAACGAATGGTGGGAGGGTAGGAAAGAAGAGAAAGAAAAGAGAATTGATATCTGCACTATGAACAGGGATGATCACCATCCTCATGCTAGAACAACCTTTGGAGGACTCTCTACAATATGAAATTGAGGCAAGACCAGATTGAGATAAGGGTCCACCATCCTGAGAAGTACTGTATATAAAAGCCCACCTATTCCTAGCTTACAAAAAAGTGTTTGAAACAAAAAATGACTGTTAATTTTATCTGTTGAATATAAAACAAAGGTCGATTAGGTATTCCTTCACCAAAAGGATTTACTCGGGGAGGGGGGGGGAAGAAAGGATTGCATTTCCATATGTGCAGACATGGCAAGCCATGTGCACACACTCCACAAGAAGAAGCAGAAAAACTCCTCTTACAGAGGGGAAAAGGAGGCTAAGGGGAGGGGCTGTTACAACCGTAGAGCTCTGTTGTAAACATGGAGTTCTTTCTGTAGGGCTTTCATGAGAATGCAGGGTATGAGAGCTTCTCCCACAGGCTCTCCTGATTCCTGTATAGGTTAATCTTACAGTTTTTCTCATTTGACTTAATAATATGCTAAATAATACTAATAAAATTCCTAAATATTAATTCTTGGAATAAGCCCTTTATAGTCAAAAGCCAGACAGTTCACTCTGCAGAACCCAGGAAACGGATCATGAATTGGAATTTCCAAGTACCCGAGAAGGCAGAAGAAGGATCTTGAAATGTCCTTTGTCTTCCATTAGGATTCTTAGACTTTAACTTAGAACTAAATGTTAGTTGCAAATAAATACTTATTCCATGAAGCAATTATTTTTATTTTTATTATTTCTATTTTTCTAATTAATTTTTATTTTTAAATTCTTAAATTTTTTCTGGAGTCCTCTGAATGTTAACATCAAAATCCAGTGAAGTAGGACCAAGTTTTCAGTTGTAACTCTGAAACAACTTAGATCAGAAAGAACACAGCTACTAGCATAGATAAAACCAACAAATGGCAGATGGTAGCCAGAGAGGCAATGCAGTCAGCACACTTAAATTCATACCTTGTATATTAATTAATAGAATTTGAATTAATAAGTATGCAGTAAAGTCTTAACTGTTAAGAATGCAAGTGTATTTATAAGAATGTAATAATCTTGTAAGAATGCATTACAGGACCTTTTTCTTGAAAGATCATTTTCAAAAAGCTACTATAAACGTGAAATATTTATAAGAATGAAAACTTTAAATCTTAACTCGTGATTTGCATTAATTACATTGTACTTTTCTCTCTCAGTTTGTATACACTGTGGCAGTTACAAATCACTTTTGATCTGCTTAATATTTTCTATGTTATCATCTTTTGTGATATGAGAATTAGGGTGAATTGAAAGCAGCTTTGATTTCTACCTTATAATTTCTTCAAATATTTGCTATTTGCTATTTATTAAGGCTTTAGCTTTTATAATGTGACTTTTAGAAGTCTTCAAGTATTTTCTAGACTGATTTTTTTTAAGACAAATAGAGTGTTAAATGTTCTTATTTTTCTCCCTCCAAAATGCAAGGGAATAAGGAATAGACTTTGCATTTGCAGGATTTAAAAAGCGATTTTATTTTATTTTATTTTTTATTGACTTTATTGGGATGACATTGGTTCACAAAATCGTACAGGTTTCAGGTGTACAGCTCACCAAAACATCTTCATCTGTACACTGCATTTTAAATACTTGGTTGTTTCTGTTTATTTTATAAGAGAGGAAGAGGAAAGGATAATGAAAGATGAGAATTGGTTATAAGAAGAAAAACCAAAGGTAGGCAAAGGATCACAGCTGGGAAAAAAGTGAGAAGGAAATAAACCAGTAGAAGGCAGTTACCAAAAATAGCAACTCTGAGCTTTACTTCCTTTCATGTAAGTTTATTTACACTCTCAACCTCTTAACCTCAACAAGGATAGCCATAAAGTAGTTGTATATAATTAAGTTTCATCCACTGGTAGTGAGTTTTTGTTTTTTTTGTTTAGCAGCTTTATTGAGATATAAATGATATACAAAAACTGCACATAGTTAATGTATTCAATTTGATGAATTTAGACATACCCATACACTTGCAAAGCCATCATTACAGTCAAGGTAATAAACATGTCTTGTCATTTCCAAAAGTTTCTTTGTGCCCCTTTGGGATGTTTGTTTGCTTGTTTTGTGGTAAGAACATTTAACCTGAGATCTATCCTCTTAACAAATATTTTACATGCACTGTAGAGTATTTTTAACACTAAGGACTATTGTTGTACAGCAGATCTCTCAAACTTACTCATCTTGTATAACTGAAACTTTATACACATTAAACAACAACTCCCCATTTCCTCCTCCCCCTTAACCCCTACAACCACTATTCTACTCTGCTACTATGAGCTTATTTTAAATACTTCAAGTAAATGAAATCAAGCAGTCTTTATCCTGTGACTGGCTTAATAATTTCACTTAGCATAATTTCTCCCAGAATCACGCATGTTCTCACATATGGCAGGATTTCCTTCCTTTTTTAAGGCTGAATAATATTCCATTACATATATATACCACAGTTTTCGTATTCATTTGCCTGTCGATAGACATTTGGGTTATTTCCATATCATGGCTCTTGTGAAAAATGCTGCAATGAACATGGGAGTTCCGATAGTCTCTTTTGAGATCCTGATTTCAGTGCTGTTGAATTTATACCGAGAAGTGGGATTGTGGATCATGTGGTAGTGAGAAATTTTGATGACATTAGCATATACATCTCTATGAAGGGATAGCTGGATTTCTAGCAGCTGTTACCTAAACAGCAAACATTTGAATGGAATTTATTGGGTCACAGTTGGTGCTTTTTCTCTTCTCTTTTTTGTGGTGTTTTTAGTCCTAAGGGAAAAATACTCTGCATTACCAGCTAATTGTTTTACTCCATTGTCCTGTTTTCCTTATCAGTCTTCTAGACAGATTTTGAAAAAGAGATTGGCAGTGGAAGAAAGGTCTTAAATTGTTTTTTGGAATCTGTCAGGAAGACTTGAATAGGGCATGTCTTTTGGCTCTTATAAACACTTGTTAGCAGAGGGCTAATGAGGACAGACTAGATCCCTCAATTGTGTACTATGTTATTTTTTAAAGCCTGTCTCTAATCTCTCATATCAAATATGTATCTTTGAATATGAGGATAAATGAACACAGTCCTACCCATTCTGGGAAGAGTACATAGTACATGCTATGAAGAGTTGATGGCACCATCTTTACAGAAAAAGAACATCCCATTGCTTAAACCACAGAGATGCTTAAGCTAATCAAACATAATCAACTTTCCAATCACCCCATCAGTCACTTGTTGGCTTCTTCTTTCCAAAATAGCAATTGCTAATCAGAATTGCAGCTTCTCACCTATGATCTAACACTGACTCTGGTTTCTTCTGGCTTTTCCCATCAAGCTTGTGGCCCCATTCGTCTGGATCTCTAAAATGATCTTGTTTGTGTTACAGAGCTCTTATTTGGAAGACAGTGAATCAGCAGCATTACTTTGCTGTGAATGTGAAGAATCAGAAATCTTTAGTGATTCCAATGTACGTAGGTATTTGATTTTATACAGTCTTTGGTGATTCAAGGGAAAGCTTTTTGGGTGAAACGGCTTTTAAATACAATTGGGATAGTGCTTAAAGGCAAATAAGTGACTTAGAATGAGTGTGTATACAAATAATGTGGTATATTTATATGAATACAAAGCACGTCTATCAGAAAAAAATAGAAAAATGTATCCTGGAGCCTTGAGTGAGTCTCCCTCAATAAGGAATATGATTGTTTTTGTGCGTTTTTTTTCTTTTTAATGGTCAGTAGTATCCTTTTCCCGGTGAAAACAGCTTCGTATTAGTGCTGCCACTGTACCTTTTTCTTTTTTATTCCTCATTTGAGGATATACTTACTTGTTTTAGAGAGAGTGGAAAGGAGAGAAAGAGAAACATCTATGTGAGAGAAATAACTGTCAGTTGCCTCACTACCACTCACCCCCCACTATGCACCACGACTAGGAATCAAACCCCTATCCTGTGTATGTGCCCTGACTGGGGATGGAACCCATAACCTTTTGGTGTGTGCGATGACGCTCCAACTAACTGAGCCACCTGGCCAGGGCTGCCACTGCACCCTACATGCATAGACCTAAAACATCCTGGTTGTTGATAATGTTAGGCCAAATAGTATTAGAATTACTGGGCTGGAGAGTCAACTACATCATCTCAAATGTAGAACTAACATTTCATGACATGTTACTAATTTTATTTATCTCATCTGACCTACAGCATAGTTGCTGAATTATTACAAATTACCCATGGAATCAGGCTAAAGTTGGAGAATGACTTAAATTGACTTATTAAAAAATTAATATCTCTTCCATAAGGATAACTGCTTTTGCTAGCCATGACTAAAACTAGGTTCTACAACCCTTGATGAGAAAATCTGGTTTCTGTCAACTTCAGGATGTTTATTGTGCACAGTAAGCACTCCATAAATGTTGCTGAGGTTTCAGCAATGAAAGCTTTCTCTTGAAGTAAGCTATGCCTCTCAATTGTATCACCATAGGATTGCCTGTGCTGTAACTGTCTTCTTTACTTTACCCTTGTGGCAAAATGAAGGTGATCACTGTCGCAGGATCTCATTTGACTATTACAATGATTTACCTGGTTACACTTCATTCAGCATTGATGAAGAACCTGGAGTGGCATGAAGTCATTTATTGTGACTCATGAATAGCTGGAGTGGTGCTCGTTTCCCTAGTTCTTGAAAACATTTACTGATGAATTCACATGAACACTCATTTATTATCAACATTTGCAATGACAGGCTTAGGGTGGAAAGGTTATATTCTTTGTCTAGTGTTGCGTGATAAGCAGGGGCAGTGCTGACATCAGATCTAAGCTGACAACCATCAGTGAGCTCATTATCAGCAGGCAGCATCATCATTGATAGAATGTGTACCAGCTCCTTGTGTAGTATCCTACAAGATTTATTTTGTTCAGTCTACAGTGGAGTCCTCTCGACTTGGACTGACTTATTATATACCAGTGTATGGCAATCCACATGAAGAATAGCTTTATGAAGTGGAACACATGTGGTGAAAAACGACTCAAGTTTTAATGATTTCCTCCCTTAGAAACAATTAGTTGGTTATATGTATTTGCAGATTACCTGGATTGCTTTATTTTAGTGCCAGAGCTTTCATTCATTTAAATCAGATTTGTTTTGTTTTTCCTCTTCAAGAGGCAAAAGCAATTACATGTACTTAGCTGGTTTTTTGCAAGGTATTGGATCCTCATCTTTTGTTTGCTCAGGAAGTATTTCCCATACTTTTTTTCCCTCTCTTCTCTGCTCTCCATTTCCACCTTCACATCAAAGGAGATCAAAGAGCTCCTTCTGCAAAAATTATTTGTGGAGCAAATAGATTAAATTTGCTTTAAAGGAAGAGGTATGGGATCCTGAGAACTATTTGAAATAGAAGTTAACTGATGTAAAGAAGAGTAGAAAATAAAGTCAATCACTGAAGAACTTTTTCTTTAATCTTGGGATAACAAAAATATGAAATTTGGTTAGCTACGTTCATTCATTTAGTTATGTACACACTCATTCATTCACCAAGCATTGATTGATTGTCATGTACAAATCATCGTGCCTAGGGTTATGGAGGTTAGGCATAAAATATAGAATCTCCCATAAGAACAAACTTTAAGCAATAAGAAAAATAAGATCTGACGATCTAATGTAAAACATGGTGACTATAATTGATAATGTGTTGTTATAATTGCTAAAAGAGCAGATGTAAATGTTTGCACTAGAAAAAAAAATATGTAAAATGATGGCTATGTTAATTAACCAAATGGAAGGAATCCTTTTACAATGTACATGTATAGTATCACTACGATGTGCCCTTTAAATATTTTACACTTTTATTTGTCAACTATACCTCAGTAAAACTGAAATTTAAAAAAAAAAAGAATCTACCCTAGGAGAATGTATAATCTATGCTTCAACAAATTAGTTTTATGGCTATTCATGGAAAGCCATGAAATGGAGAGAATAAAATTCAGATGCAGTACGTGGGGAGAAGAGAACTCTGCGAACGAGTGGAAATTTGGCTGGAGGCAAAGAAGGGATGGCTTTCTCTGGAACAGTGCTTGTTGTCTTACATCTCCTGGGGCTTTCCCAGAAGGGAGGAGAGGAGTTTATGAAGGTCTTTGTTCCTTCTCTGGTCCCACTCAGCCTCTACGGAATCACATAAAGGATAGAAACAGCTATTTGTTCCTTCTGCTGTGCACAGGTTGTTGGAGGCCTCCGAACTGGGAAAAGGACTGCCTGCCCCAGAATAAGATGACAGTGTGGCCGGAAAGGATCACAGAGGAGGAAGCTACTACCCCTAGCTACAGGAATTTCCCTTTGGCTCTAGATAAGAAAGAATTTAGGCAGTAACCAGAGCAGTTTGGGATACTAGTGGCTGTAGCAGCCACAGAGACTCCTGAGTGTCCTCTCCATTCCCCATCACCCCATTCCTACTGCTAGCCTGCCTTAAAGGAGGGTGGGGGGTGGAGAGCTCTGCATTAGCTTAGGTTCCAATTATTGTGTTTGTAGGAGTTCAGCTAGAAACACCTGGATTCATTATCATTGTAAGGGTTGCTTCTTTCCGAGCCTGGAGGTCAGGAAAATGCTTGTTATATTAGTTTATTTCCTAAGAATACAACTAATTTCTTTGTCTCCTTTCCATGCTCTTCTGACCCCACTCTCACCCTCTGCAGGAAGAGGGACGCATATAGATGATTCTACTTTATTTTTTTAAGTCTATTCATTTATTTGCTAGGATATTATATCCTTGTAGGGAATGCATTTTTCTTGTGTGCAATCAAAACAGCTTTTATATTTACGTAGCCCAGTGAAAGGAAGAGGTGTTATTTAGCCTTTTGTTACTAGGGGGGGGGGGGAAGGCCACCCTCTAGAATCAAATTTGGAGAAGGCAGACAAAAGAAAATCTAAAATGTAAGAATTACTTAGTTTAGAATACTTTACAAAAACTGTAGATTTCTGTTCTCCTTTAGGGCAGGACAGATATCTCAGAATACAATAGTATCCTTCTAGATGGCAGCTTCTTGGGAGGTTTTCACACATACTCATTTCGTGAGTGGGAGAATGGCTTTGGAGAGAGAATATTTAACCTGATACTAAATTCAAGATGAAGGATTTAAGATTTTTTTTAAAGATTTCATTTATTTCATTTTTAGACAGAGGGAGAAAGGGAGAAACATCAATGCGTGGTTGCCTCTCACGTGCCCCCTACTGGGGACCTGGCCTGCAACCCAGGCATGTGCCCTGACTGAAGAATCGAATGGGTGACCCTTTGGTTCACAGGCCAACACTCAGCCCACTGAGCTACACCACCTAGGGCAGATTTAAGAATTTTAAAAAGTTATTAGCATTAAGATAAACCCTAATCCACAGCCTGCTATAGAGTAGCCTACCTGTGGAGTTTAGAAGGGACTTCAATCTTCAGGATTATTCTGAAGCATCTTGTTTTTCCCGTACGTTTTGAGTTTTGGAATGTGGTATACGAGATGATAAAAACAATGAGTCCTGTCTAGGTAACTCAGTTGGTTAGAGCACTGTCCCCGATATGGCAAGGTTATGGGTCTAATCTCTGGTCAGAGCACATGCAAGAATCAACCAATGAATGCATAAATCAGTGGAACAACAGACTGATGTCTTTCTCTCTTCCTCCCTTTCTCTCTCTCTCTCTCTCAAATTAAAAAAATAAAAGGAGTATTATCATTCTTCAAATAAAAAATTAAAAAAGGGGACGAAATGGAGTATTATCATTCCCCAGCCACCAAACCCCCTTCTACCAACTCTCCTGCTCTTGTCCCCTTCCAGTCACTACTCACCCTCCCAGCCATCACCTCCCAGAAATAATCAGTGTTCTGACTTCTTGACCATATGAGTTTGATGTGGGCATCAGGCTATGAGCTTTTTTTAAAAAAATCCTCACCTGAGAACATGCTTATTGATCTCAGAGAGAGGGGGGAAGGGAAGGAGAAAGACAGGGAGAGAAACATCAACTGGTTGCCTCCCAGATGTCCCCTACCAGGAATCAAACCCGCAACCTTTTGGTTTGCAGGATGATGCCCAACCAACTGAGTCACTCTGGCTGGGGCCAGGCTGTGCACTTTAGAGGACCTTCTCTGACCTCCAGAGTCAGGGCTCAGTATCATGTATGTAATAGTTAAAGAGCTCACGCTCAAGGTTCAGACATCTTGGGTCAGCGTCCCATCACATACTGGCTTTATCAGTCCACTTCCCTAAGCCTCAATTCCCCCATCTGTAAAATGGAAATAATAATACTTGTCTATAGAGTCATTATACTTAAATGAGATAATTTGTGTCTTTAGAGGGCCTAGCACATTATCTGTGCTGAGAGCAGGGGCCAATATAGGATGACATGGTGTCACCATCTCTTCAGCAGTCAACAATGCCACTGTTGTCTGTGGATACAATTAAGTTCAGCTCTGGAGGGAAGGAAGAGGAAAATGTGGGCATTCTGACCATCTTCCCTTTCTTCTCCATCCTTGATTTGGCTTGTGGCATGACTAAGTTGTGGCAACTTCTGAAATACATTATTTAAATTTATAAAGTGGCCATTGAAAAGCTAGAAAGTTTCTCTTACGCATCTTTATATTTGTCACAGTGCCTAGCACAGTAATTTGCAAATTGTACATAGTTAAAACCTTGGCTACAGGAACCTAAAAATCATGCTTCAGGTATACTGTACTTTCTTGTACTAGATTTGTGTTGGCCTGACTTCTGGTCCTTTTCTTTGACCAGAGACATAGTTTTGAGACATCTTGCATAAGAGGATGTAGAATGTGGCAGTGAAGTAATTGCAGGCAGAAACCAGGAGCTTGGCCTAATTTACAAAATCAACCAAATAAAAGCTCCAGCTAGCTGTGTTATCTTTTTTCTATTATCTGAGGTGGGCCTGCTCAGGTGTACTTACTCCTATTTTGGTTTAGGAGAGCAAGGAGAACAGTAGATGGCAGGACTTGTAAGTTTTTTCATTAATAAAGCTATACAGACTTTTTTAAAAATTATTTTTTAAAAGATTTATTTATTTTTAGACAGAGGGGAAGGAAGGGAGAAAGAGAGGGAGAGAAACATCAATGTGCGGTTGCCTCTCACGCGCCCCTCACTGGGGACCTCACTGGGGACCTGACCCACAACCAAGGCACGTGCCCTGGCTAGGAAATTGACCTGGCGACCCTTTGGCTCGCAGGCCGACACTCAGTCCATTGAGCTATACCAGCCGGGGCTCTATGAATTTCTCAAGTGTGCCACTGTTGTACTCAAGCACTCTTTCTCAATCCTAGTTTGCTCTCCCAGTTTTCAGTTATCTCAGTTCTTGGGGTAGAGTCCTGATTAAGACAAATGTCATGGGGGAGTTGTAAACTTAACAAATTATTAATCATAATGGAAACTATCTTCTGAGTTCCTCCTAATGCTTTTTGATGATGATGATGATGATGATGATGATGATTTCGTAATCTCACAGTGTGCTTTAGCAGTAGAGAAGAGGTAGTAATTCTTCTTTTCACTTTAGTTAGGAAAGTTGAGTTACAAAGACCATGATTTGCTGAGAACTATAACTGAAATAATGGCTAACATTTGTTGAGCACTAACTGTATATCTGGCTCTGTACTAAATGTTTTTACATGTATTATCCCATATTACACCTTTGATATGAGTAGTGTTATTTATCCATGTTTTGAAGAAAACTGAACTCATTTAGTCTACAATTATTTGTGTCTACTCTGTGGCAGGCACCAGGCTAGGCAATGAGTATCCAGTGATGAACAAATCAAACCCTGCCCAATGGGATTTACAGTCCACTGGGGAAGATGCATAATAAACAAATGAGCAATCAACTATAAAATGTGATAGCACCATGAAAAATACAAATGGGGAAATAATAATGAAGAATAACAAGACAGAATAGTCATTTAGATAAAGGATGGTCAAGAAAGACCTAACATGGTGATGTTTTAGTTCAGAATAGCTGAGGGATTTGCTTAATGTCACATATCTAGTGAGTGGTGAAGTTCAAGCCTGATTCCCAAGGTTACACTTCATGCTACACTGTTTGTCAAATATGTGCTTAGAATCTACTCCAGGCTTGTGACTCAACTCTCTGGTCTGTCCAGCATTCATAACATGACACTGTACCAAATTTCCAGAAGGGGCATTCTAATATTTATAAATAATAAATTTTAATAATAAGATAATTTTTCAAAAGAAATCTGCCTCCTTAAATGCTTTTTGAAAGAGAGCCCTAGGAGGCAGCAAGGAGAAGGAGGAGCAGAAGGGTTGCAAGTAGTATGTGATTCAGCAAACGACAGAGAGACAGCTCCAAAGAAGCAGAAAATCTCTGCTATATCCATAATAGGCTGGGGGTGGATGTTCAATGTTCCACTTTAGATCAACATCTTATTTCCTGATCTTGACTTAAAGAACTTGAACGGCCTGATCCAGGAGCCAAGTGGAAGAAACTGATAAAGAGTTATTAGATGGCAGCTAGAACTTAAAGGTGCTTGCTTGGAAAGAATGTGGGAGGAAGAGAAACTGCTCTTGGGAAGAGAAAAGAGAGAACGGTGAAATACAGCCTTAAATTTTTTTATGTATTGATTGATTTTTTAGGAGGGGAGAGAGGGAAAAAACACATCCATTTGTTCCTCCTTCTTGCATTCAATGGTTGATTTTTGTATGTGTTCTGACTGGGGATCAAACCCACAACCTTAGTGTATCAGGATGGTGATCTAATCAACTGAGCTACCTGGCCAGGGCACAACCTTGAATTTAAATGATGCACACTTCTTCTGAGTCTACTGAAATGCTTGATTTGTCAAGTTACTCTTTTAGGGTTTTCCAGTAGAGTTTCTGAATCACCCTTTGCTCCAGAAGAATATGTCCACTTACTTTTTTTCCTCCCAGGAAATAACAGCAATTCTTAGGGTGACCAGATTCTGTAGAAGTGTGATGTAAGTTTTTTGACTCTGGATTATGAGCCTAACCGTTGAGATTTGTATACTGCCTAGTGTAAATTTCATTTTGGAAGAGATTTGTGCATATTCATATACACATATTACTTGATTGTATTGGTAGAGATTATAAATTGGTTAAACCATGGCAATCTGACAACTTAGTCAAAGGTTATAATAATATTCAAACTCTTGTCCCAGAAATCTGATTTTTGAAAATTTCCTCTGAAGAAATTATTTAAGAAGAAAAAATATATATAATTAAAATTTTAATGAATATGTTTAGTAATAGGAGACAAGGAATGGTTAAGTAGACTATGGTAATGCTAATTCGATGAAGCCATTATAATGAAAAATATGAAACCTGTATAGTTCTATGAGAAATTGTATATGAAATGTTAAGTGAAAAATGTGTAAATAAATGGAAAAATAAAGTTACATCTTACCTCATTCCTTTGACAAAGTAAATTACAGATGGATTAGAAAATTAAATGTAAAATCATTGACATTGCAAGGAGGAACATATAGGTGAAACTTTTTTATAACCTTAGAGTAAGGAAGACTTTTTAAAACTATGATGCAAAATCCAGGAACCATAAAAGAAAACACTCATAAATTCAAATACATGAAGTCAAAAATTTTACATTGAAAGATCCTATAAACGAAGTGAAAAGACAACACATTGTGAGGAAGATTTTTAACACATGACAGAGAGCTAATTTCTGTAATATATAATGTGTTCTACACTTTTAAAAAAATCAGAAACATAACAGAACAATGTGCAAGAGAAATTAACACTTTCACAGAAAAAGATATATAAATGGCTCTTCAATATATGAAAAAAATTAACATATAAAAATAGACCTCATAACCAATACCTTTTTTTACCTCCTAGATTGTCAAAGATCAAAAATGTTTGCCATTTCATTGTGTTAGCAGGGGCATAGGGGAAGTGGTATTGCTATATGTTTTAATATATTGTTGATGAAGTATAAATTAGACTAACCTCCATGGAGGGCAATTTGGAAGCATCTGTGAAAATTCTGAATGTTCACAGAATTTGCTCCAGAACTTTAATTGGTAGAAATTTATCCTCCCGAAATATTTCTGCATTTATATAATTTCATATATTCAAGGATAATCATTGTAACATTGCTTGTAATAGCAAAAAATTAGAAGCAACCTAGATGTCCATCAAGATATTTCCATATCAGCTAATATGGAACTATCTCTGCTGTAAAAAGAAAATACCAGGGTACAAAGAAGTATGTGTATGGTTTGTGTAAAAAAAAAAAATCAGGGCAAAAACAAAAAACAGAGAAAAAAGTAATTTATTTAGATTTTTAAAACCACTTAGGTTGTATCTGATAATATACAGAAAAATTAAAAATAGCAATTATCTTTAGGGAGAAGAATTTCTGTTGGTGTGGGGAGCAGATGTGAGATGGAGACTTATTAACGTTCACTATATTGTCCTTTTTGAGTTTCGTATCATATGTATGTGTCACCTACTTTTAAAAAATACTAAAACAATTTAAAAAGGGGTGGAACAAAATTTCATAGCCATTATTCATTCCTTCCACAAGTATTATTTTAAAAGAAGAAAATGCTAGCTTTTTTCCTTAAATGCCCACACTTTAGAAAGAGAGATAGAAATATAGTGTAGCAAGTGCATTCATGGAGATGTATATACTAGGTACAACTGTGGCATAAGAAGAGAGTAATTCATTCTTTACTTGATATGTCAAGTTTAAAAATGAACAAAATTTACATATATATTCTGGTTACAACTACATATAGACTATATAGGGTGGGCAAAAGTAGGTTTACAGTTGTCAGTACACAAAACAGTTTATTCTTGTATTATTATTTATTATTATTGTATTATTTGTATTTCTGTAAACCTACTTTTGCCCACTCTGTATATAAGTAGATACATAACAAAAAGAATTAAAATTTACAGAAGAGACCTTAAATAAGGGTGTTCAGACGGTGAGGATATGAAGGGTTTTTGGAGTATCAAAGTTGTATATTTTAGAGTCTTTTTTTAAAAATTTACTTTAGATTTTTTTTTTTAAATAAAGTAATCCAGGATTTTACAGGGTCTGAGTTCTAGATTAGCATCTCTTACTTGTAGTCTTAAAAATGAGAGTATAGGAAATACAGTATTTGCCCGAAGTTAATATAGGGGGTAAAGAGACTATCACGCACCTTTCTTCTTTTCCCCACCATTTAAGCCTGAATCTCAACGTGCTACTATGAAGAAGAGCCTTGGGACTGATTAGAGTGCAGGTTTTATCTGTAGAAGAGGTCAATGATCTTTGGTATGTAACTGATTTTTCTCTCTCTCAAGGAGCTTTTTTAACACTAGCAGACCCCCACTAAGACCATTTTTAGATACCTTAAAGGGAAGTTGCAGAGTAGCCAGGACTATATTAAGTAATTCTAGCACTCAGAATTTATGACCCTTCCTGTCAATGAGCTACATATAACAAGTAAATACCAATTAAAATCCACCAGAGCGTTAATCAAATGTGATGCTGTTGTATTGTAATACTTTTAAATTTTACCATGCAAAGTTAGGTCTAGGTCTTAGGATCAGCTCTGTCTCTCATTGTCATACTTTAAAGTACCACTTCTTCATTTCCTTTGCTATTCATGGATTCCTATGGTCTCATTCTATGCCTCTATCTTGAACTATTAAAACTGGCTTAGCCTGGAACAGCAGCACCAGGCACAATACCAAAAGTGAAGCAGAACTGGTCCTTCCTTCACCGGCTATAGTCACACTTCCTTGCCTGACCCCTGTTCCTTAAGGGCATTGCCTTAGTTACCATTTCTTTTGTTTATGGTTATCTTTGACTCAGTTATTCTGTCATCAAATAGGTACACAGTACCTCCAAGGTGCTAGATAGACACTGTGCTAGTTGCTGGGAATATAGTGGTACATATGACAAACATCGTTCCTCCGTCTGAAACAGGTTTTAGTAAAAAAGGGTGGCGTTAAACAGCTAATTGTGTGGTGAATTTTTAAATTATGATTATGAAAAGAGGAAAGTGCACCATACTATGAGAAAATATACTGGGACCTGACCCGCTTAAGGGTTAGTGGTCAAGGGGGTGCTTCCTGGGAGAACTGGTGTTTTGAGTTGTACCCTAAAAGGTGAGTCAAAGTCAACCAGAGAAAAGTTTAATGGAGAGAGTGGGGAAAGAAATACAGGTTCAGAAACTTACGGCATGTTCAAGGAACTGAAAGAATGCCAGTGAAGTTGAATATAGAAAGTAAGGGAGGAAATAATACAAGATGATGCTGGCAAGGTCAACAAAGGCCAGATGGTGCAGAGTCTTGTAAGCTGAATTAAGGATCTTGGACTTGATTCTTCATACAATAAGAAGCAACTGAAGAGTTTTTAGTTGGGGAGTGAACATGTTAACATTTTTAAAAGATCTATCTTGCTTTACTATGGAGAATGGACTGCTGTATATATGTTTATTAATATTATCCATAAATATTTGGGACTTCATTTTTCTGTGATTTGATTTGGTTAACTCATTCATTGGGAGATGGAGCTCTTAAGAAGAAGTTTGGTGGGAAGGCAGTATGGTATGGTGGTGAAGAGTGTGTGACCCAGGATAAGTTGCTTTCCTTCTCTACGCCTCAATTTCCTTACCCAAAGAATGAGTATAATAAATAGTATACTTGCTTTGTGGGGTTGTTGTGAAGATTAAATGAGTTAATGTCTTCAAAACACTTAAATTAAGACCTGAGACATTGTAAGCCTATAATAAATGTTAGCCACTGTTAGAATCTAACAATCTCATGAAAAGCTTATTGCTCATTTGAGAACTGCTCATTCTTGGTGGCCCATGGAGTAAGTCATACATGGACTTGTGTAATCACTATCACTGAACTGTAGGAATATAGTGTAGTCAAATGGTAGAGAAACATCACACATAAAATTTAATTTTACAAATGTCATTTGGTGATAGAAATGGAAGCTAAGGAGTAGTTGCTTGCTTTAACCCTGGCTTTGGTTTTGCTTTGAAGCTGGCTTTTCACAGATACCAGTGAGAAGATTCTGACACTTGCAGAAAACTCAACGGAATGCAGTTAGTTGCTTGAAAACATTTGTATCTCTTTCTTTCCCACAATACTAGGTAACTAATGTATGCAGTTATACTGCCGAGCAAAGCTTCAGGTTGATCAAGTTTTAGTTGTTGACAGTACTTGAAATGTTAGTAATATCTCCTCATAAACTACTTTTCCAAAACAAGATTGTTCCAGCTTCTCAAAAGATTTGAATGTCGATTTCCTCATTCAGTGAGATGTGATTCTAGGTCTGGAAACTGGGATCTTCCAGTTTTAATATTTTCTAAGAAATTAGTTAAACACACAGAAAATGTGTTTTCTGCTTTAAAATTTGCCACATTACATGTTTACAGAAATTATCACTGCCTGTTTTTGGGTTTTTTTTAATCTTTAGCCTGTTCTCTAAAATTACTCATTTCTACCTTTGATCCATTTTGTGGAATGAGGAGAAGGGCTAAAGCTTGCCATCTTTATATTAGAGTCCTGGAGAGTTTGGGGTAGGTGGGAATCTATTTTTAAGGTTTACACTGGATTCAGATCCTGCCCAGGAAGTCTTTGTTTTGTGTATAAATGTGTCTTTTTATTTATTGATTTCCTTTTTTTTTTTTTTAAAGGAGAGAGGAAGGAAGAGTCAGGGCAGGGGGAGGGAGGAGAGGGAGAAAAAGAGAAGGGGCGAGAAACATCGATTTGTTGTTCCACTTATTTATGCATTCGTTGGTATGTACGTGCCCTGACTGGACATTGACCCCTTGGTGTATCAAGATGGTGCGCTAACCAACTGAGCTATCTGGCCAGAACCTCAATGTGTCTAGTTTGAGAACATAAGAAGGCAAGATTTTTAAAAGGAGTTTTGCTACCAAGTGCTACAAAGGGAAAAATTTCTTGTACAGATTTCACTGCAATCAAGTTTACTTACTGAATTTGTCACAGACTTCCTTTGGTAAGATGGTTCACTGATGGTGAATAATTACATTTTTGAAATAAGTGTGTTGTTTTTTCTCATATTCAACATGGTGGCTCCACCTGCATAGCTAAACTGCCTTTTCTGTTACTCAGTGCTGTGAGGGAAGGCTCAAAAGCATCAGCTAAATTGTTCTGGCTACAGAAGAGGTATTGGGTGAAAGGAATTGGCCAAAAATAGGGCTTTACCCAGCAGCTGGAAGAAGACAGAGGTTCTACCATATGTAACTAACTACCTTCTTTTAAATGTTTAAGTAATGCATTACATAGCATTATTACTAAAATGTAAGTGGTATGTGGTTTTATGTTGATCTAGAAAAATGTTCACATACAAATGCTGTAACTATGTTGGTTTCATTTTGTTTGTTTATTTGTTTTCGTTCATTGTTTTGTGTTTGCCCCGCCCAGCTTCAAGAAACCATACTGTCGAAGGTACCAAGTCACAATGTGTATTACGTGGGACAGCATGGGAACTGAGCATTTTATTCCTGTAGAAATTTGTTTATCCAAGTTTTAGAAGAATGACAACATGGATGAAACAAGTTTATTTTATTGCTGTTAACTATTATTTAAACTAGGAAAAGGAATTTAATCCTTGCACTTCTTTATCAACCACTTAGTATGTGCCACACACTATTCTAGCTGCTTGAGATGTGTCTATGAACAAAACCAAAGAGCACTGCCCTATAAAGCTTATAGTCTGAAACTTGTTACCATTTCACCTTCTGCCTCTGCCAAGAGAAGTGCTGGGTTCAAATCCTAGCTTGACTATATATGTTGTCTGTGACCATAGGAAGTGATTTCCCCCTCTTCGACCCTCATTTTTGTAAATGTAAGCCTAGTAATCATGTTGTCACACTATCATTCATTTGAGTATCTCAAATCATCCATCACACTGGTTCTGCAAGAAGTTTTCTTGTTAATTGCTTGGATCTGTACTCAAAGAAGCTTTATGCAAAATAACTTAAAGAAATTTTTTTCAAGGATTTACCTGTATATTTTCCCTGGTGTGTTTTCATAATTTATCTGGCTTCACATCAGCAACAATTTGTACTACGAAAACCAAGACCACATGAGTTTATGTAGCTGCTATTTTTCTGGTATGGTCTACTTTTGGCGGGGAGCTTATCTGCTCTATTCTATGTGATTCTGGTGGGGCTGACAATCACTTGGCCCTGCTTTTCTACCACTGGGATGGTCATATGTCCATTGATCCATGTATATTGCAACCCATCTGACTGATACATGTATGAAATATATTTTTTCTATATTAAAATATTCTAAATATTTCAAGTGAAAATATTTTAGTATAACATCTAAAAATGCTAATCTCCACAGAATGAGGTTATTAAGATATTTAGTATATGTGGTTGTTCTAGTTCAGTATTAAACTATAGGCTAGAAGTAAACAGTAGTGTTTCCTGGTTCCATACAGGAATTAAACCTGCTTTTAGGGCTATAATCTCTGACCAAATTATAGTTGCCTTGTTTCATATTATGTGGCAGGACAAAGTCTATAATGACAGGTGTTTATAACTCAGACACAGTATGTAAGCATTCTAGCCTTGCCCATGACAATTTCTCTTACGTGGCCAGGACAAAATGGCATCTCCCTAACCAGGCCTTGCTATATGAAAACAGAGAAACCAGACAGGTAGGAGGAAATGGTTCAAGGACAGGTTGAACAACAATCTGATTTGCAGCCATATAGTATCAGTATGGAGGCCTTGAAATTAACAGAGCCTTTGGGAGATAACCATCGAGGAAGGTGCCTGCAGTCTGCAGAGTCCTGCAAGCCCTGTGGTCATGAACATCCTCTTTGAGCCACGCCTATTTGAGGCAATGCCATTTGTTCAGGCCACATAAAACATCCTCTCTTTTTCTCCCCCCAGCCTCTGTTCCTGGACTTCAAAGACAGATATATAAAATTTCTTCACTAAAATTTTAGGGAACATTTTGCTTTAAACACACGCATGTAAGAGAGAGAAAAAGAGAGATCTATAATATCTGTGTTGGACTCCCTAGCTTGTGTGAGGTGCAACATAATCTCATGGGCAAAGCACATTTGGGTACTTTAACTTTTCCACCTATAAAATGGAAATAAAAATATTTTCTCTCTCTTCTCTTTGTGCACATGAGAAAACATGGTACATAATGTATTTTGTCAGGGTTCTTATTTGAGGGTAATAGAAACGGGCTTAAGTAAGAAAATAAAGATCATTTGCTGTTTTAAAAATAAAGGTTATTTGTTGTTTCATGTACCATCCAATCAAAGCCTGCCATCTGCTTGCCAGCCGTTAGCTTAAGCGTGAGCACGTGATGTGATCCAGTTCAGAACAGGGAGATGAGGAGGAAGCTGGGGTGCCGGGGTGCAGGTGGCTTCTTGGACATTTTCCCTTTTACTTGAGAGACATAGGGGATGAGCTATTTACTTACTTCAGCTGACTGTTGTTGGATATAAATGTAATGAACCTTGAATGTGGCCATTATCTTGGGACATATTAAGCCTGAGAGCATTGCTGATATTAGGATGGCAGAGCAGAGAGACGGGAAAAACTGCATTCTTGATGAAGTTCAGCTACTGAATTAATCAAAATGATACTTTTCTTTATTGTTTAAGCCATTTTTGGGTGTATTATTTTTACTACTTGAGACTGAAACACATCCTGAGTAACACGCAGAGATATTCTGTGTTCCTTAGACAGAAAAGAAGTTCTTGGAGGGCTGCATAGTTCCCCTGGACATAGCTGAAGCTCAGTAAATATTTGTTAAATAAATGCAGTTGTTTTTATTTGCTTATAATTGAAGCACTTAAAAATAAAACACCTTTCCCTTTTCTAACAATTTAATACAAAAGCCATTAGATGGGACTAAGCATGATAGGTGTCTTTGAGTGGGCACTGAGGCTGAGTGTGAGTGGGATATTGGAACCCAAGCAGAGCAAGGAGGTCATCCACATAGGCGAGGTGCCAGAAACAGTTGTTGGAAGCAAAATAGGGTGATGAGGGAGTCACTGAGGGAAACAAGAATTGAGAGATGGCTCAGTATGGACTATTAGAGCCTGAGTAATACTAGCCCCATGCAAGGTGTCAGATCCTGAGTGGGGTTAGACAGTATCTGCTTATAACTGGAAACTTATACTGCTTATTCTGGAAACTTTAATTTTATAATCACATGTGCCTCAAATGCACCTGTATTTCATTTTTTAATGAAAATTTCATAAAGTTAACATTCCTAATATAAAATTATTGTTTATTTTAATATATCACATGAAATTCCTCAAAGATGTGTGTGTGTTTGTTTGTTTAAAGCCACTTCCCCCTCCCAGCAAATCAGCTTATTTTCTATAATGCATAAAGTTCATTAACTATAATCTGCATTTCATCTGTGTAGAAAATGATTTTTATTTTAGTTTTCAGTGGAGTGGAACTAAAGTATTTAATTTTTTTTCACAATCGTACTATGACATTTTAAAAAAATTTTAAAGGTAGCCCTGGCTGGTGTGGCTCAGTGGATTGAGTGCTGGCCTGCAAATCAAAGGGTTGCCGGTTCAATTCCTAGTCTAGGGCACATGCCAGGATTGCAGGCCAGGTCCCCAGCAGGGGGCATGTGAGAGGCAACAACACATTGATGTTTCTCTCCCTCTCTTTCTCCCTCCCTTCCCCCCTCTAAAAATAAATAAATAAAATCTTTTTAAAAATACTATTAAAAAAATTTCACAGGTAACCTGATAGAAATTGTCTTGTGAGGAAGCAAAAGATCAGGCTCACTGATATCTCAAACTCTTTGACTTCATAAGCAAAAATTTCAACTCACATTAATGGCAACACAGCAGCACAGTATGGTTGCAATCACTTTGCAAATGTGATTAGGTAATCCAGAGCCCCTTTTTACTAGTGACAATATGGCCAACCTAGGTCCCACTGTGATATTCAGGCAAAACTAGAACTGGGTTGATTTTCTCAAAGCCCATATATTATGCATTAAATGTGCTTTTATGGAAATGAGGACTGGAGAAAACTGGGACCAGAAGAAAGTAAAAGAATGCCTTGCTTGTGTGAAGTTTTTCTTCAAGTTTATATATCATTTAACCAAAAGCTTTCAATATCTAGAAATATATACCACTTAAAATTTGCTTAATTTAACAAGGTTGAGGAAGTGCAACACTTGTTAACTGCCAGTCTCAAGTGACTGAGCTGGTGGGATACATATCTCTGGAGATGCCGAAAGGGTAGGCTTATGTACAAGGAAGGAGCAGCACTATCTTTGAATTTAGAGGACATGTTGCACTGAATGAGAGGGCATTGGTAATTATGGTTCTATCTGTGATAATATTAAGTGGGGTCTTTGCCCCTACATAGCTACAAATTTGACTCAGGTTATTTAGCTATCGTTTCCAGTTTCTTATCACTATGAATTCCAAGATTTATTAGGTATGACACATTTAGATATTCTTTTGGTTATTATTGCCTTTGTTGGCTGGTTAGTTGCTATGTTTTTAAGTCCTTATTGCTATTGCTATATAGTAGATCAGAATTTTCCCCCTTCATGAGTTTTCATTATTTTGAAGTTTAATTTACTCATTTTTCCTTTCCTTACCTAGAAAATTTTTTTTCATAATTTATTTGCTCCGAAGACTGACTGACTCAATAAATGTGTATAGAGTACCTATTAGGTACTTTAGTCTTAATAAATTGGGATAATATATGAGTACATGTAATTACAATTCATGCATGAAGAACACAGGGGTTAGGAGCACTGACCCCATATGCAGTCAAAAATCCAGGTAAAACTTTTGACACTCCCCCCAAACTTAACTACTAATAGCCTACTACTGACCAGAAGCCTTACTTACAGAAGGCTTACAGAAGCCTTAAATAGTAGCGTAACACATATTTTGTATGTTATATGCATAATATACTGTATTATTATAGTAAAGTAAACTACAGAAAAGAACATGCCATTATGAAAATCATAAGGAAGACAAAATTCATTTACAGTGTTCACTGGGGGGAAAAAAAATCCAGTGCAATTCAAGCCCTTGTTGTTCAGGGGTCAACTGTATAATTCAAGGAAGAAGATAAATGCAAGAAGAAAGAACAGGATGTTAGAAAAGTAGAGCTCACACCCAGATGAAGGAGATAAGAGACTTTAGGATTTCGCATGATTTTTTTTTCCCCTTAAAAAGCAGGAACCAAATCCTTGATAGAGAGTCCCAGCAAACTATGCTTTTGACTGAGGCATTTTCCTAGGACATGGTGGTAAAATGGTTTTCAGTTCTGAATGGACTCTTTCAGATGCTTGTAGGTTTATAGGGGAAAAATGGATGATTCCCTCAAGTAGCAGAGGCAGAAATTGCTGCACAGTTCAAGAACCCCTGGGAAGAGAAAGGTGCCAAGGGGCTGAGTTCAGTCTAATCTGAATTTCCTAATCTTTTCTTATTTTCTGATTAGTTTTCCAACAGGCTTCTTTATAACTTAAAACCCAAAGTCTACATTAATGGCCTGTGGTTGAGGTAGTCTCCAGGGGGGCACTTATATCAGAAATTCAATGGAAATGTTGTATTTAAATTTGTTTTATTCAGTAAAGCAATGATGAGGAATGAAAGGAGAGCCTTGCGGAATACTTCTAGAGGAGAGTTGGGGCTTTTACTGCACACAGCATAATAGCTGGGATCGGGCCATTCTGTCAATGTATATACGTAGTAAAACCAGTAGTACTATTTTATTTCTCAGCTATTTGTAGTTGCAGTTTTACTTTTACTTGTGTGATTATTTGATTTCTTCCTTTATCAGACTGAAGCAGGAACTAAATCTGTTTTATTCCTGACACCTAGCCCAGTGCCTGAAGACTAGAGTGACTTACGAGGTATTTCTAGAGTAAATGGCCATGTCAGCCTAAAGGATCATGTCCCATCTTCCTGTGGTGGATTCATTTTGAAGAATCTACGAGTGCTGAGTCATAGAGAAACAGATTTTGCTTTTCTTACATAAAAGTTTTTTGACGTGAAGTGTGGAACATAAGTCGAATATTTACAACTTGCGCTATACCCTTTAGTTTACATTTATTATGCCTTACATTATTCACAGCACTATATTGTCATTGGTCTTTATTTTAATCAATATGAGGGAGAAAGCTATGTCTTTTGAATTAGTTTGCCCATACCCCCGGTATGAAAATATCATGAGACCTGGCTTATATAAAGTAGAATGGTTTAAAAAATGGTTTTGTTTTACTTCACTAGAGAAATGTTTTTAATATTTCTTAAATTTTGCTTATGTGAAACTACTTTAAACTCTTCACTTATATAGGCCAAGGAAAAAGAATTTATGATTTCTTACATTGAAATTGATTTAAGTATTGATTTAAGTTACCTATGCAGTACAGTTGCTCTAAAGGCTGAGGACCACATCTGAATATATTACATAGCTTTCATAATTGTCCCAAGTAACTCTCTTGCTTACTTCTCATTTGGATTGTGCATACTGAGCATTGTTTATGGGGAAAGTTATGTAGGAAATTGGGCAAGTAATAAGTATTTCCTGGTAGTTACTCAAAGGTGTTGGCTAACCAGAATGTTGTCTAGGAGGTACCTTTTTATATCTGCCTTTGCTTCTAGAAATTTCAATTTTATGGAATTGATGGTGCCTTGTATTGAGTCTGTGAATTTATGCATACAAATAACTGTATTGGGATTGTACTAGTTTCTCAAGCAGAAATATTTAACATCTAATAATAATGATGGATATTTTTAAAGTTAAGCTTATTTATATAAGAATCTGTAAATCAGGTATACCCATCTAGTCTTTTATTGTTTACCTTTTTCTCCCTTTTCCTCTACAGTTTTATTCATTAATCTTGTCAGAATTCTAATGAGCATAAGCATTATTGATGAAGTATATTTTGAACTCCCTAAGGATGGCTGAAGAAAAGGATTGCATTGGAAAGTTGGTTATAACAGTTTCTTCTGTCTTAAACTGTTGATTAGTGAGGGGGTGGCAGGAAGAGATGCATCAATATTTTTTCAGATTTTAGAGCATAAATATTTTCTAAAGTTATCTCAAGATATAAAATTCAAAGAAAACCAAGGAGAAAACTTCATAAGGTTTGTGTAAGTGTAAGGGAAACATAGATAGAAGCCTTACAGAAGTAAAAGTGAGGCTGGAGAGGAAAATGGGGAGACATCATGGAAATAGTTAATGAAAAACAAAGGATACTTAAAAGAGTGAGTAACTGAGGAGCTTCTGAGGTGGATTGGATAGTCTATAAATTAACAATACATGATACTAATTTTCAGCACATTGGAGGGGAAATTCAAATGACTATTTGTCTCTCATAAGATTTTACGTTTCTCATAAACAGTATTTTGTATTCACGCAGTTCTAGTTAGATTTATATTAGTGGAGGAGGTGCTGTCTTGTTATATTAGAGTTGGTGGAATTTCCAGATTAGTGGGGAGTGTGAGTGCAGGTAAAGTCTTCCTGCCTTAAGTTGCCAATTAATTTTTTCATCTGTCATTTATTTCCATTAATAAAAAAAAGCAAGGAGTGTTTTAACTGTCAAAGACTATTAATAATTGGTCTTTTTATGATGTTCAGTGAGTTAGCAGGACTCACTAGCTAGGCATACCTTTTACTAGGAATTAGATTACATTCTGATTTATAACTTCATATTTTTTCCTTCATTTCAGTATCTGTGTTTCACTTCAAGTAAGCTTGGAGGCTTTGGGTTTGTTTGTTTGTTTGTTTGTTTGTTTGTTTGAAGTGCCGAATCAACTTTTTTACCACTTGTTTTTCCGTCTTTTGTTTATGGAAGCCAAATAAAGTTAAGTAACATACCTATATTTTTAGAGGTAGATCAAGAAATTAGACTGAATCGTAAGCATTTGATCGTCTTTTCGTATGTGTTAACCTGTCATACCTCCCAGAATTTAACTCGTATCTTAATTGTTCAATATTAGGCACAGGCTTAACTTTAAAGTTACATATAGCAGCCCTCTGCAGTGCTCCTAAGATCTTTCCACCAGAAGATTCTCTAACAGCAGAAGAGAGTAAGTAGGGAATCCCTGGTGGCCTGGGTATATAGAGTTTAAAGGGGCCTATTACAAAGCTGAAATTTGTTTGAATTCTTATGGTTTATTTTAAATTTCATGCAAATAATTATATATCTGTATCCTTCTTACTATAAAAATATTACTTTCTATCAGATAAAATTAATACTCTGGGAATAGGCTTTATATTCATTCTCTGGTTTCAATAATTTCTACCACACTGAGGCATGACCTTGAGAGACTTGTATCCAAGTTTAAAAAGCACAGCTAGAGAAGAAGAACATTGAATAGGATAGAAAAAGTTGTGAGCTTGAGCAGAATTCACATGGCTATAGCAGGAGTTTAGGAGCTGCTGTTTAAAGAGGGGAAAGGGAGTGTGTCATTTATTCGGGTAGCCACCTGCCAGCAGAGGCTTTTACTTGTTGATGATCTTCCAACTTATTAATTATGTCTCTTTTAAAACAGTGTTTGATAATATGTGTAATCTTCTATCTAATGTCTCAGAAGACATCTAATTAAGAAAAGAAAAGGAACAGGAATTTGTATATTTCTCCCATGTCCCTACTCCACATTTTAAATGTTTATTTTCTGATTATAATACATGATCATTGTAATCATTATATTCTGATCATGTTCTTATTTTAAATAGACAATATGAACTAATAGATTAATAGAATTTTCTTATGTAGCAGTTTTTTTCATTTATTCAGCTTTTCCTGTTTTTCTACATTAAGGTGGCTTACAACTTGTTTGCTATGATGAATAGTCTGAAATCAGTATCCTTGTACATAAATCTTTGGGGAGATCTTTGATCTTTCTGTACTAGCATGTAATGCTAGACATGAAATTATAAAATCAAAAATATGACCCAGTTCTAAAGCTCTTGATACAGATTACGAGAATGATTGCTCATTTTCTGATCCCTTGGCAGTCAGTATTGCACATTATTATTTGTTTTACCTTAAGTAATCTCATGGGGAAGACATGGAACAGCATCTGTATTTGAATTTTTGTTTTTTAAATTTCAAGTTAATCATATTTTTACTTCCTTTTCAGCCCATTTCTATCTCTTTTGTGAATTATCTGCTCCTAGCCTTTGCCCATTTTTCTGTTTGGGTGGTTGCCTTTTTCTTACTGATTTGTTGGAATTCTTTGTTTATTGAGATAATCCGTTGTTTTATATATGGTAAATATATTTTCTCAGTTTATCATTGGACTTTTTAATACTTCCCTCCCTCTCTGCATATACACTTTTATTTTTTGATGTATGCATGACTGCATACTTAAGAACATATATTCAATCATTCGAAGATACTAAAAAGTAAATTTGTGAATTGTATGGTGTGTGAATTATATCTCAATAAAGATGTGTAACAATAACAAATAAGAACACATACTTTGTGTAGATATTTGAATGTAAAGACAAAACACAGCCCCTGCCTTCAAAGCTCACAACTTAGTGGATCTTACTATACTCTTTGCTGCAAGTTAGAGATATTACTGCTTCCTCTCTGACTACAGTCCTTATGTTAGATATATGTAATTTACTTTTTTATTAAAAAATCATGAATACATCTTAATGTAAATTAAGAGTCTCAATGGAAAATATATTTTTTGATATTTTATACTTGAGATTATGCATATCATTAGAGAATAGGTTGTGAAACTTGTACTAAATGGTTTGCTTTACATCCCACTTAATATTTTTATCTTATTTGTGAGTGGAAATACTGTTTACCTTATTTTAATGAATAAGTTCTTAAATTTTTTTATACCTTGAAGAGTAATGCTCGTCAAAAATTATAAGTTATTTTTTAATGTTTAATAAACTAGTTAATGAATACATAGAATTTACAAATATGTATAATATAAATATATAGAAATGAGTAGCTTTTCTATATTTCTAGCAATAACCAGTTCAAAACATAATGCAAAAAAAATTTCAGGTAAAAGCACTAAGTTGAAAAAACTTATGTATTCATATGTTCATTCCAGCATTATTCACAATAGCCAAGATATGGGAGCAACCTAAGTGTCCATCAATACATGAATGGATAAGGAAGTGGTGCATATATACAATGAAATATGACTCAGCTATTAAAGAAAAAAAAGGAAAAAGAAAGAAAAGAAAAAAGAAAAGGAAAGGAAAGGAAAGAAAAACAAGAGCTCTGGCTAGGTGGTTCAGTTGGTTGGAGCGTTGTCCTGTACACCAAAAGACTGCAGGTTTAATACTCAGTCTGGGTGCAAGGCAACCAATCCCTCCCCCTAACTCCCCCAAAATCAATAAACATATTCTCAGGTGAGGATTAAAAAAGAAAGAAAGAAATTTTGCCATGCGCAACAACATAAATGGACCTAGAGGGTATTGTGCTGAGTGAAATAAGTCAGAGAAAAAGACAAATACCATATGATTTCATTTATATATGGGATCTAAAAACAAAACAAAACACATGAACAAGCAGACCAGAAACAGACTCATAGCATTTTGATGGTTACCAGATGGGAAGAGGCTTGGAGAGGAATAGGTGGAAAAGGTGAAGGGATTAAGTACAGAAGAGTAAGTTACAGAATAGTTATGGGGATATAAAGGACAGCATAGGAAATATCGTCAATAATATTGTAATAGTCCTGACTGGTATGGCTCAGTTGGTTGTGCATCGTCCTGGCAAGCAAAAGGTCACCAGTTCGGTCGCCATTTGATTCTCAGTCACTGCTCATGCCTGGGTTACAAAACTGATCATTGTTCCTCTCACACATCTATGTTTTTCTCCTTCTCTTTCTCCCTCCCTCCCCTTCTCTCTGAAAATAAGTAAATAAAATCTTTTAAAAAATAATGTAATAACTATGTATGGTGTTAGATGGGTACTAGATTTATCAGGGTGATCACTTCCTAAGTTATATAGATGTCTAACCACTGGGTTGTACACCTGAAACTAATATCATATTTTTTGTCAACTGTAATTGAAAAATATTCATAATAAATTTAAAAAATCTCATGTACAAAAGACCAAAAAAAAAGGAGAAAAAGTCCTATGCACAATAACAATAAAACATGTAGGCATATATATAATAAATCATAGTACTGAAATTTTTGAAAACTATAATATTTTATAGAGGACAAAAGAAAAAACTTATATAAATGGTGAGACAGTGTATGTGCCTAAATGGGAAAAATCAGTGTTGAAAAAGATATAATTTCTTCCTAATTTCCAAAATGTAATGCAATTCAGCCAAAATTCAAAAGAGATTTTTTGGATCAGGCAGATCTAACAAAACTATTCTTAAGTTCATTTGGAAGAATAAATGGATGAACCTGGACACTCACTTTTATAAATTAAAAGAATGAGACTTTCACAGTCAGATATGGAAACTATTAAAAACCTATAACTTTGTGGTGCCAGTATAAGAAAGAAATAGATCAATGTGGTAGACTAAAAAGCACAGAAATAGACCCAAGTACATGAAAATATTGAGTGACTAAGGTGGGATTTCAAGTCAGTGGGGGGAGATGGGCCAATAGTCAGTGCTAAAATAACTGATTAACTACTTGGGAAAAAATTAAGTTATATTGTTTCTTAAACTGTATACCACAAAAATTATAAATGAATTACTGAGCTAATTTTTTAGGAAAATTAATTAAATATTCAAGTGGAAAAAAAAGAAAATATTTAGAAAAAGGGCCCTGGCTGGGTAGCTCAGTTGGTTAGAATGTCATCCTGATGTGCCAAGGTTGTGGGTTCTATCCCCAGTCAGTGCACATGCAAGAATCAATGAATGCATAAATAAGTGGAACAACAAATCGATGTTCTCTCAAATCAATTTTTAAAAAAATTTAAAAAGAAAAACATTGCTAGACAGGACTAACTAAAATAAAGTAGTAGATAGAACCCACTCCTAAAAGAGGATGATTATTTAGTCCTCCTCTAATTCACTAATTTATCACTATTATTGACAACATTGTCCCATACATCTTTGTTTTTTAATCAGAATTCTGTTGTGCAAATCTCTAAAATGATTGACCATGTGAAAATGTGTGAAAGGTATGGCTATGAATATTCTCGTGCTAGGAATCATTACTACATTTTTACATTTAAATTATATATAGTAAATAATGCTTGAAGACTGAATCTACAACATTATAGAAAATGGGACACCTTGGTGAAGGATCTATCCCACTATATTGTCCTCTTTTACGTTATTTTCAACAAATATTTATTGAACATTGTTGAATGCTGGGGATGTTGTGGTGATTAAGATACAGTTCCTGCCTTCAAGGTTATAATGTGGAGTAAACAGGTAGTGTGAGAATTTCTCTACTAGAGAACTGTATGGTTGCATTTGGAAGATTATGGAACTCAGTTTTAGAGGCATTAAGGCAGGCCCCAGAGAAAGGGACACCCTAAGCTACAGTCTGAAGGATGAGTAGAAGTAGGCAAGCAAAGAAGGGAATTAAGTTTATTCTAGACAGAGGGAACAACAGAGAAAATCTTAAGAGACAAGATAGCCTGGCTTGTTGGAAATACTACAAGAATTTCAGTATAGCAAAATTCACCTGTAGTTGAAGTACATAATATCTGAAACTAAATGTCATTTTTGAAGGAGAAGGAAAATGCCTGTGATATACTAACATTGGTCAAGAGTGGAAGAAAACCACAAGAGATCAAAACAAAAAAGTACTTATGGTACTTTGCCAAATCTAACCTTAACATCTAAGCAGTCTGGTAGAATTCTCAACATCTTTTATTTAGATGTTATATTCATGCTGTGTCCTAGTCATTGAGACCTGAGGACTCCCACCAATACCCCCATTTGACGGCTCCTTGGCCTGTACAAGTAAAAAAGCTCTGCTTAGCAGACTCACCTCACTCTGACTTTAATGGGTCCTTAATTTTATGAGTCCTTAAAACCAAGCACTACCCCAACTGACCAAAAGGAGAGAACCTAGATCGAAATCATGGTCCAGAGAGTACATATATTGTTAGGCGATAGCTTGTGTTGTGGTTAGAATGTGCCTGAGATGGGTGGGGAAGGTTGAGGTTAGGCAGCCAGTGAGGATTACTGCTGTTGGCATTCCAGGTATGCTTGCCATGTATTAGCGCTGTGCCTGTCAGCTAAGCCAGATTCCTAAAGTACAACTTTCCCAACTGCTCCATTTTGCAATCGAGAAGCACTTTGTATCACAGAAATATATTCTATGAAATATTTGTCTGCTGGCTTAAGGCTCTGCCCAAGGTTGAAGGAACTGAAAATGGTCTTCGAACGTTTTCTCTTAGGATTTTCTGTGGATGCAGTTCTTCCAGTTCAACCACAGTGTAAACTTTGACTTGGCTGCCCTCTAGTGGATATCTGTGATTAACCAGTGTCTTCTGGCTTTAGGAAAAGTACCTCGTTTTTCTTGATTGGCTTTCCAAGTTTAAGCTGCTATTTCCTTAAAGAGTGTGTTATTGCCACCAAAGCAATATATTTATAATTTTATTTCATTTTCTAAGATGCTGATAAATACCTTCCCTGGCTTCCCCATAGGGTCAGGTCTAGATGGCCTGCCCTCAGCAACTTATCTTTACAGCCCACTGCCATGCAGACTGAAAGTAAACGGATGGAAAAAAAATAGTTCATGAAAATGGAAATGAAAAAAAGCTGGGGTAGTAATACTTATATCACACAGACTTTAAGCAAAGGTTATAACTAAAAGACAAAGAAGGGCATTATGTAATGATAAAAGGATCACTCTAACAAGAGGATATAGCCCTTGTAAACATTTACACATTTAGGAGCACCTAAATATGTAAAGCAAATCTTGATGGACATAAAGGGAGAGATCAACTGTAATGCATAGTAGGGGATTTTAACACCCCATTGACACCAACAGATAGATCTTCCAGACAGAAAATCAACAAGGAAACAGCAGTCTTAAATGACACACTATACTAGATAGATTTAATTGGTATTTATTTACAGAGCATTTCACCCCAAAGTGGCAGAATTTGCATTCTTTACAAGTACACATGGAACATTCTCTAGGATAGACCACACGATAGGATACAAAACAAGTCTCAGTAAATTTAAGAAGATTGAAATCATATTTTCTCCAACCACAATGGTATGAAACTAGACATCAATTGCAAGAAAAAAAAAGAAAAACATGCAGACACATAGAGGCTAAATAACATGTTATTAAACAATGAATGGGTTAATAATGAGATCAAGTAATAAATCAAAAGATGCCTTGAGACAAATGAATATTAAAACACAACACCCCCAAATCTAGGGGACACAGTGAAAGCAGTCCTAGGAGGGAAATTCATAGCATTATAGGCCTACATAAAGAAACAAGAAAAATCTCAAGTTAAAACAATCTAACCTTACATCTAAATGAACTAGAAAAAGAACAACAAAGAAAGCCCAGAGTAAGTAGAATAAAGGAAATAATTAAAATGAGAGCAGAAGTAAATGAAATAGTCAAAAAAAATACAAAAGATCAATGAAACCAAGAACTGGTTTTTTAAAAAAATAAATAAGATTGATAAACCTTTAACCAGACTCACAAAGAAAAAAAAAAGAGAGGACCCAAATAAATAAAATCAGAAATGAAGAGGAGAAGTAACAACTGACACCACAGAAATACAGAGGATTATTAAAAAATGAAAATAGCTGTATGCCAACAAATTGGACAATCTGGAAGAAATGTATAAATTTATAGAAACATACAATCTTCTAAAACTGAATCAAGAAGAAACAGAAAATCTGAGCAGACTGATTACAACTAGTGAAATCGAAGCAATAATCAAAAAACTCCCAATAGACCAAAGTCCTTGACTGGTGGCTTCACACAGGTGAATCCTACCAAACACTCAAAGAAGGATTAACACCTATCCTTCTCAAACTATTCCAAAAAACTCAGAAGACTCTCAAGAGCAATGTATGAGGCCACTGTTATCCTAATTCCAAAACCAGAAAAAGACACTACAAAGAAAGAAAATTATAGGCCAATATTCCTGATATATAGAAATCCTCAACATATCATTAGCAACGTGAATCTAGGAGTACATTAAAAAGATCATGCACCATGACCAATGGAATTTATTCCAGGGGTGCAAAGTTGGTACAGTATCTACAAATCAATTACTGTGATATACCATGTAAACAAAATGAATGATAAAAATCATATGATCATATCAATAGATGCAGAAAAAGCATTTGACAAAATCAACCACTCATTTATGCTAAAAGCTCTCAGCAAAGTGGGAATAGAGGGAACATAATTCAATGTAATAAAGGCCAAATATGACAAACCCGCTGCTAATACCATACTCAATGGGCAAAAACTGAAAGTGTTTTGCTTAAGATCAGACACGAGACAGATTTCCACTCTTATTCAACATAGTATTGGAAGTCCTAGCCACAGCAATCAGACAAGAAGACATAAAAGGCATCTAAATTGGAAAGGAAGAAATGAAACTGTCATTATTTATAGATGACATCATACTATATATAGAGAACCCTAAAGATTCCACTAACAAAATACTAGAACTGATAAATGAATTCAGTAAAGTAGCAGGGTACAAAATAAAGATTCTGAAATTACTTGCATTTTATACGCCAATAATGAACTATCAGAAAAGGAAACTAAGAACCACATTTCCAATGCATCCAAAATTTGGAAATAATCCCATCTATTCAAGTAGAATGAATAAACTTTGATATAGTCATATGATTGTGTCTTTTACCCCAGTAAAAACAAGTGAACTATAACCATATGTAATAAGTGGATGGATCTTGTTAGTATATTTGCCTGTTTTTAAAAAAAATACACATTGGGAAGACTACATATAATATAATATAATTTTAAAATCCTAAAACAATCAAAATTAAATAACATATTGTTTAAGAATATAGACTTTTTTTTAAACAGTGGAATAAAAAATAATGTAAAGAGGTAGAACAAGTAGATAAATTAGAATGAAATTCTGAAAAAAAATCAAATAATACAAAAGAAGGCAGAAACGGAGGAATAGAGGAATTAAAATATAGGAAACGTGCAGAAAATAGTAAGATGGTAGACTCAAATCTAACTATATAAATAATTATACTAAATGTTAGTGCACTAAACACTACAATTAAAAGGCAAAGATTGTCAGAGTGGATAAGATAAAGCAAGATCTTAACTATATTCTGTCTATAAAAGACATTCTTTAAAATATAAAGAGGTTGAAAAATATACAGTGAGTATAAATCTGGAGTGGCTATATTAATATTAGATAAGACTATTTTATCAGAAACTAAAGCACTGTTGAAAAAGAATCAAGTTAGAGGATTTATCTTTCCTTAAAAATTTACTATGAAAAAATTGCCCTGGCTGGTGTGGCTCAGTGGATTGAGTGCCAGCCTGCAAACTAAAGGGTCACCAGTTCATTGCCCAGTCGGGGGCACATACCTGGGTTGTAGGCCAGGTCCCCAGTGGGGGACGTGTGAGAGGCAACCACACATTGACGTTTCTCTCCCTCTCTTTCTCCCTCCCTCCCCCTCTCTAAAAATAAATAAATAAAACCTTTTAAAAAAACTTACTATACATATATATATAAACTATAGTAATCAAGATGGTGTGGTATTGACATAAATTGTCAGATCAACGGAACAAAATAAAGAACTAGAACTAGACCTCACTTATATGTGATTTGATTTTTTTTACAAAGGACCCAAGTAATCCAATGGGGAAAGCAAAGTCTTTTCAACAAATGATGCTTGAAAAGTGGGTATCAATATGGGGTGGGGGGTGGAAATGAACCTCCACCCCTACCTCATACCATATACTAATAGGGCAAGGGTAATCAGAGAGCAAATATAAGATGTCAGGGAGAAATTTTAAAGAAAAAGAACACCACAGTATCATTAATTCTTTAAACTTTTCTCACTTTTCCTTCATATCAATATTCTTGTCTCCTTGAAGATCTGTGTAGTATCTTAACATATAATAATTCCTAACATGGGCTAGGGAGGGGTAAATGATATGATTTTTCAATGTGTTAGGAAGCAGTATTTTATCAGTTTTAATTCTAGCTTCACCATATGAGTTTCCTTGGGCAACTTACTTCTTTCCTCTATGTGAATTTTAGTTTCTTCATTGGTAAAATAGTCATACTTTATTGAGTTTAAAATCCTGTAAGTTTTAACACCCTCAATTATTTTATATGTCACTAAGAAAAAAAAATGTTGCAATTAAACTATGATTCAGTGATTTTTTTATTACACTGATTTACCCTAAGTTATGTGTGTATGTCAGAATCAGTGAAAAATATGGACTGTGAACCTTTTGAGTTTATAAGGAATAAGTAGGACCAAGTATTGAGCAAGGAGTCTAAAATATGTTGTAAATTCTCTATAAGTGGTAGCCAGTACGTTGATGGTAATGGTGATGGTGATTTGATCATGAGCACTTTGTGAAGCAGTACTCGTTGTTTAGGTTGTTCTTTAGGTAACAGAATCATTAATAGACCTTCTTGATGAGATTTGCTGGTGGTAGTCAGAATGACTACTCATTTTGAATTTAAAGTAGCATAACAATAATTAAAAATATGTAACAATAATATAAGATTTTCCGTTGATTTTTAGAGGTAATTCTTTACTTGTTAGCACTTTGTTATGAGTAAAATTTGTAGACTATTGTTGAAGTTTCCTCCAGGAATAACATCCTTTAATATACAGGGGTGGGCAAAATAGGTTTACAGTTGTATGTGAAACACAGAGTTTATTCTTCTATTATTTATTTGTATTGTCTTATTATTGTTGTTATTATTTTGTGTCCTTACTTATGATTTATTTTTTAGATAGCAATGGCTGGTAATTTAACCTACTTTTGCCCACACTTGTATATCAACCTCCTGGGTTGGTTAAAATCACTTTTTATTGAGAATTTAGTTCAAGTGCACAGCATGAATAAGGTATTCCTACGTGTACAGCTTTGTCAAATTGCATTGTTGATGTTGTGATATGAGACCTCAGTTGTAAACTATTATTCTCATTTTCCTGTCTATATAGGAGGCAGACAGTGGGGAGGAGGAATGCCGGTCACAGCCCAGGAGGTATGTTTGTTCATTATATCTTATAGCATTTCTTTTTGTTGTTATTTTTCAATTACAGTGTACATTTAATATTATTCTGTATTAGTTTCAGGTGTACAGCACCATGATTAGACAACCATGTACTTTACAGAGTTTTTCAAGTACCCACCTGGCACCATGCATAGTTATTATGATATTGACTATATTCCCTATGCTGTAATTTACATCTTTGTGACTATTCTGTAACTACTAATTTGTACTTCTTGCTACTTTTCACCTAGCTTCCCAGCCCCTTTCCCCTGTCAGCTCTCAGTCTCTTCTCTGTATCTGTGAGTCTTTTTCTATTTTTGTTTGTTTGTATATATTTGTTCTTTAGTTTATACATTTAAGCGAAATCATATGGTATTTGTTGTGCTCAATTTATTTGCCATCTATAGCCATACCCTGTAGCATTTCTGTAGTTAATGTTTTTTTCTCTAATTATTTTTCAGTCTTTTCCTATTAGCTTATCCTGGATTTCCAAAATGCTTAATTGGTCTTCCAAAATAGTATTGCTTTAAGAATTTAGTTACTGCCCATGGACATGGACTAAAAGGTGTGGGGTATTGGGGTGGGGTGCAGGGCGGAGGGGATAAAAGAGGGAAAAATGGGACAACTGTAATAGCATACTCAATAAAATACACAAAAAAAAGAATTTAGTTACTGATTCAGATTTAAAATGGTAGACTGCATTATGCTGTATACCTGAAACTAATATAATTTTGTATGTCAATTATGCCTCAATAAATAAGTAAAATTATAGATTGCTTTTTTTAAAATGCAGAAAGACCAATTTTAAATGTTACCAAACTTGTATCCTCTGAACTCAATCACATGAGCCATTCTGGATGACACAGAGAAAGGATACAGTAAGCATCCTCATTATGGAGAAGGTGTCTAAAGGAAATGCTTCCTTAATGATGAGTTATCAGGTGTTTGATATATCACTCTTGTAAACTATAACAATATAAAAATATTAATAGTTCCTTTTCATCAGTTACTGAGGCTATTGGCAATATTTTTCCTGTCTTGGTTATCGCAAAAATTTTGGGTTACGCTTAATGTTGGGTTAAGCTTATTCTTAGGGAAGATCTGATAGAGCAGTGTCATTCTTTTGCATAGAGTTAAGTGATAGAAACCAGAAGAAATTTTAGCTGCATGCTTACCAGGTGCATCATAACCTTATTTCCATTCGAATGAAAAGAAATTCCAAAGGATTCTTAAGTTTTCTAGTAGACCAAATTTAAAGATCTTTGCATTGATATTAAGCTTTATATATTGACTTGGCATCTATGGGGGTAATTGTTGTTCCAAAAAATTACATAATGGTGAAGCAATGAAGTCTTTTTTTTTTATTCACAGCCTAGAATTGTCAAGCCATTAAGAACCACAAAGACCCCTGTTTTTAAAGTTGTTGGCAATAAATTATTAATATAACTAGCAGAGGGTATTTGTAGGCTTCTTCTAAACATAGGAAAAGGATCATGTATAGAAATAAGAACCCTGGCTGGTGTGGTTCAGGGAACTGAGTGCTGGCCTGTGAACCAAAGGGTTGCCGGTTCAATTGTGAGTCTAGGGCACATGCCTGGGTTGCGTGCCAGGTCCCCAGTAGGGGGCTCATGAGAGGCAACCACACATTAGATGTTTCTCTCCCTCTCTTTCTCCCTCCCTTCCCCTCTCTAAAAATGAATAAATAAAACCTTTAAAAAATATAAAAAAATAAAAGCCTAAAAAAAAAGAAATAAGAAATGAAGAAAAACCTAGTAGCACCCATTTAAAAAAATCAAAATTTACTTGCCTGGTGTAATTTCTTACATTGAGTGTTTCCCGGGCCATTTCTAAATCTAACTGCTTTAGTCTGATTCAAAGCAAAGAAACTTCTCCCAAGTGCCAAATGCTTGCCCGTTGTAGCTAGATAGTGTGTAAGAGGTTGATTTTTGTGTGCTTCGCTTCTATTATGTCATTCTCTATCTGGCATTATACTTACCATGGAATAAACCAGCATTGAGTTAGTGTGTTTTGACTGAGCATGCCTAAACTCATTTTGTCAGTTTGTGGGTTTAATTGAGGTTTGTAGTAGGGAACTGAGTAGTAAATAGCCTATTATTAAACAAATGCCAGTTCCAGGTAATAAAGAAGATGCTGCATTAATGGTCTCTTATTTTAACCAAATGCCATTTATTGGAAAAGTCCTAAGTTAAAAGTACTCCTTTAATATAATTAGCCCAAACCATGATGCCTTTAAAACCAATGAAAAGGCAACCCAGAGAACAGGAGAAAATATTTGAAAATCATATATAGGGCTAAGGGCCAGAATATATAAAGAACTCTTACAACTCACAACAAAAGACACAAACAACCTATCTTAGTATGCTTGAGCTCCTGTAACAAAATACCATAGATCAAGTACTTAAACAACAGGCGTTTTTTCCTCAGTTCTGGAAGCTGGGAAGTCCAAGATCATTGTGCTAGCAGATTCAGTTCTGGTGAGATGCCAATTCCTGGCTTATAGACTGCTGACTTCTTGCTGTGTCCTCAGGTGGTTATACAAGGGTGCTCTGGTTTCTTCCTCTTTTTATATGGCCACTAATCCTGTTATGAGTGCCCCACCTTCATGATATAATTTAACCTTAATTACCTCCCAAAGCCTCCCCAACCCCGTCACCACATGCTATCACATTGGGCGTTACAGCTTCAATGTATGGAGTTGGTGGGGACACACATTCACTCCATAATATTCCGCCCCTGCCCCCAAAATACATGTTCTTCTCACAACAAACTGTATTCATTTCATTTCAATAGCCCCAAAAGTCCCAAATCATTCTAGTATGAACTCTAAATGTCAAAGTCCAAAGTCTCATCTAAATATCATCTAAATCAGATATGGTTGAGACTTGGGGCCAAATTCTTCTCTATCTATGAATCCGTGATACCAGATAAGTTATGCACTTCAAAATACAATGGCAGAACAGCCATGGAATAGATATAATCATTCCAAAAGGGAGAAATAGGAAAGAAAGAAGAAGTTACAGGCCCCAAGTAAGACCAAATTTAGCAAGGCAAATTCCATCAGATCTTAAGGCTCAAAAATAACCCTCTTTGGTTCAATACTTTGCCTTCTGAATCCACTGGGTCAATGGTCCTTTCAGGAGTCACTGGAGTGGTGGTGTCATTTCCATGGGGCAGTCCTGCACCTCTGGATCCCTTGGAGTGTTCTCTAAGAGCTGGTCCACATGGCATTCTGCTGGGCAGCGGTACAGCCCTTTGAAACCAAAGTAGAGGTAGCCTTGGTCCTTGGCCCTTGCACTATAGCCCTGTGTTGGGTATAGCAGCCTGGATAATCTCTGAATCAACTTTGGGGGTCCTTCTTCCTCTTTCTTGAAGAATAATGCATGTTCATACTTCCTTCATTTTGAATCATCTTCTTTGCTTCCTTTCGTCTCAGCTGGCAGTATTTCTTCTGGCATAGCCCCATCCTGGCTTCTGTTGAAATGGCCAATTAGTTCCATGGTTCACACCCACATTAATCTCCTTACAAGTGGTTGGTCAACACACTCTTGGTATTCTCTTCAGAGCATACACTCATTTTTTTTGCAATATGGACAAGCTGAAAATTTTCCAAATTTTTTGAGTTCTTTCTTGCTTCACAACATCTTCAGTTCATGTCTCTCTTCTTGTATTCTACTATAAGAAATTAGAAGGAACTAGGCTGCTTATTCAGCACTTTGCGTAGAAATTTCCTGAGCTGAATATCCAGTTTTATCACTCACTAAGGAAGCAAGGAAAACTATACTTTCCACAAGACACTAAAATACAATCACAAGTCAGCTAAGTCCTGTGCTCCTTTCGTCCTCCCCCGCTCCCTCCCTCCCTCCCTCCCTTCCTTCCTTCCTTCCCCTCTCTCTCTTTCTCTGTCTCTCCCTCCCTCCCCCCTCTTCCTTCCTTTCAGAATCATTGATCAGAAACAGAAACATTGATCTGTTGCCTCTTGTACACACTCCCTCCAGGAATAGGACCTACAGCCCAGACATGTGCCCTGACCCAGGATCTAACCAGCAACCTTCGCTCTTTGGGACAACACCCAAGCAACTGAGCCACACCCGTTAGGGCCCCTTTGCTACTGTATAACAAGGGTTACCTTTCCTCCGTGTCTAGTAACATGTTCCTCATTTTGTATGAGGCCTTAACAGAATGACCTTCACTACCCATATTTCTGTCAACATTCTGTTCATGATTATTATGTATTCTAAGAACATGAGGACTTTTTCTCCAGCTTTCTTCATTCTGAGTTTTAATACACCCTTCATGGCAACCTCAGCTTTTTCTAGCATGTACCTAAAAATTCTTCCAGGCTCACCCTGACTGGTGTGGCTCAGTGTGTTGGGCATCATCCTACAAACTGAAAAGTCACCCGTTCTATTCCCAGTCAGGGCACATGCCTAGGTTGTGAGCCAGGTCACCGGTTGGGGGCATGCAACAGGCAACCGATCAATGTTTTTCTCTCACATCAACGTTTCTCTCCCTCTCTTTCACCCTCCCTTCCCCTCTCTCTAAAAATGAACAAATAAAATTTTTTTTGTAAGTCTTCCAGCCTTTACCCCATTATCCTGTTCTAAAGCCACTTCCACATTTTGAGGTATTCATTATAGTAGCACCCTGCTTCTCAGTACCAAAATCTGTATTAGTGAGGGTTTCCCATAGAGATAGAATTAATAGGAAATATATAGATAGGTTTATTTTAAGGAGTTGGTTCACAATTATGGAAGCTGAGAAGTCCCAAGAAATGCAGGTTAGAGACCCCAGAGAGCTAATATTGAAACTTCTAGTCTAAGTCTGAAGTTAGGAGAAAACTAATGTACTAGCTCAAAGACAGTCACATAGAGAGAGTGAATTCTTTACCTACCCACACTGGAGAGAGCAATTTGTTTTACCCATCTACTGATTCAAATGTTAATCTCATCCAGAAACCCCCTCAGAGACAGATATTTAATCAAATATCTAATTAAATATCAAGTGGACACATAAAATTAACTGTAACACAACCTCAATTAAAAAATGGGCAAAGAATTTGAACAGAAATCTCTTCAAAAAAGATAAAGAAATGGCCAGTAAGCACATGAAAAGATGTTCAACATCACTAATCATTAGGGAAATGCAAATCAAAACTATCAGATACCACCTCACACTCATTAGGATGTCCACTACCCCCTCCACCCTACAGGAAGTGTTATTGAGGATGTGAAGAACTTAAACATTTGTTCACTATTGGTGGGAATACAAAATGGTTAAGTATGGTGAGTCTTCAAAAAATTAAAAGTAGAATTACCATATGACCCAGCAAGTCCACTTTTGGGTATATACCTAAAAGAATTAAAAACAGGGTCTTGAGAAATTTATACACTCATGTTCATTGCAGCACTATTCACAACAGCCAAGTGTCCATTAACAGGTGAATGGATAAACAAAGTGTGGCATATGCTGACAATAAAATAATATTATTCAACCTTAAAAAGAAGAAAATCCTGACATATGTTACAACATGGATGAACCCTGAGGACATTATGTTAAGTGAAATAAGCCAGTCACAAAAGGATACATATTGTATGATTCTACGTATATGAGGTACCTACAGTAGGCAAATTCTCAGAGATATAAAGTAGAGTGGAGGATGGGGAGTTATTATTTAATGGGGACAGAGTTTCAGTTTTGGAAGAGAAAATGTCTCGATATGGGTGGCAGTGACAGTTGCACAAAAGTATGAATGTGTTTAATGCCACTATACACTTAAAATAGTTAAGATGGCAAATTTTGTTTATTTTATTACAATTCAAAAACAAGCTCTTTTATGCCATTTACATTCTGACAGTACTTTGTCTTTCTCAGGAGATAGGCGTAAAAATCTAACATAATTACAGAACTAAAGTTGTGCATCATCACATTTTTGATCAAAAGATAAATGGATGAAATTCAGTACCAGTCTTCCTTTTGCATATTTTTGAACACATAGCTTTTCTTGTTGTGTGATGACCCACTTTACTGACTGGGGAACTGCCAAGAAGGTAACTATAAAACTAAACCATAAAACATGCCAATACTCAACCATTTTAACCTATAAACAGCTATCTCATGAGTCAACCTAATAAAATTGTAAGATAATAAATAAAAATGAACAAAAAAATATGATAGTGAAATAAAGTTTTGAAATCCCAAGACATCTGTTTTTAATTTATTGAGGTGACATTGGTTAATAAAATTATGTAGGTTTTAGAGGTACAATTTTATAATACATCACAAGACATCTTTTTAAAAAATATGAATAGTTGTGATAAAGTATTTTAGATCTAAATGTAGAAAATAAATATTTTAATTATAGTAGAATTCTTATATTCCTATGTATACCAACTCTAACCTAAGAATTGTATAAGTGAAGAGAAAGGAATGACCTTTAGGAAATTGTCTTTGGGATCAGCAGGGGTTTTTTTAGGTGTTTTGTTTTTTCAGTTACATTTCTCCTTCAGCATTACTTTGTATTGGTCTCAGGTGTACAGCATACTAGCCATGGGTCAGCAATTTATAGCATCGTAAAATAACATAGTTTCAAAGACTGTGGAGAAATTGTGTGTGTATGTGTTTTTTTTAAGACAAATGCTTAAGCCATTCAGTACCATGTTTATGCCCTCCCTCAACTCAAGCAATATATATATTTGTTGCCAATTTTTATATATTTAATAACTCAATGTGAAGTTATTTTTCATGTTCAGCCCGAAACCTCTCCTGTTTTTAAGCCTACTTTCTTCCTCTTTAGTCTTTCATAGACATAAAGAATTACTTGCCGTCTATTGAAAATGTTCTTCACCTTTCAAAACATTATTTTCTCCAAGGTACTTCAAACCCAGCACTGAAAACAAAGTTTTCAGCAGAAGGGGTAGAGAAAGAGCAATGTGGGCCAGCAGAGTCTCAGAAAATCTCTTGGAAGAACCAGGTCTTGTTTATTTTTATTTTTAAATTTTTTTAGGAAGAGCCAGGTCTTGAACGAATGGGATTTAGACAGGAGAACAAAAGAAGAGCATTCCAAATATAGAAGGATGGGGAGAGTGGAAGGAAACCCTCAGAAGTCTGGAAGTAGGTACTAATGTGTTTCAGGGACAATAAGAAGGTAACTATCTATATCTTACAAGCAGAGTTTTGATTTAATTGATCTGTGTCTAGAAGAATGGCATGACTGCCAGAAAAGGACCTGGCACTGTTACACAGTATGACGGGAGGCAGGACAACTCTCCAGAAAGTTGTTGCAAGCAAATGGCTAGAGGCAGGTAGTTACCTCCCCATCTGACTGTGGACATGAGGACAGTGACTGTGTCTTTTATCTCAGTTTCTACAGCAATCAGCACGTAGTTAGCACCCAGTAAATGCTTACGGAATGATTAAATGAGAAGAATGTTGATAGGTCTACTAGAAATAATAGCTTTACTAGAAATGAATCAGGGTATGTCTTTGTGTAAGATACAGTTTCACCATGGTATTGTGTTACTAATTCATTGTGGAAAAACCTTTCCTCCAGATCTCTGTCTCTGATACCTCATCAAGTTTCTTTTATCTTGTGTTTGCTCTGTTTATTTTTTACTTTTGGGATATGACTTCATTTAACTCCAGCCTATTTAGTGAAATAATTTGTGCATGGATTTAAATATAATGACAATAAATGTACTACATTGTCCATCTTTTGGCTGTGAAAAGAAGACAGATGTACTCTACCTAAGTGTATGTTCTAGTTAAAGAATACATTAACCTAGAGAATACTTCCAAAATGAAACTCTGTACTCATTAAATAATAACTCCCCAACCTTTCCTAAACCAGCTCCTGGCAATCAGCATTCTACTTTTCATCTTTGAGAATTTGACTACTGTAGGTTAACTCATATAAATGAGCTCATAAAGTATGTGCCCTTTTGTGACTGGCTTATTTCATTCAGCATGGTGTCCTCAAGGTTTGTTCATGTTGTAGCTCGTGTCAGAATTTTTGTCCTTTTTAAGACTGATAATACTTCATTGTAAGCATATGCCACATTTTATTTATTCATTCAGCTTTTAATGGACATTTGGGTTGTTTCTACCTTTTGGCTATTGTGAATAATGTTGCCATGAACATGGGTATACAAATTTCTCGTGACCCTGCTTTTAATTGAGTATAAACCCAGAACTTTGGATCATAATGGTAATTCTATTTTTAATTTTTTGAGACCCATCATACTGTACCATTTTACCCTCACACCAACAGTGTTCAAGGGTTTCAGTGTCTTCACATCCTCAACAACATTGGTTATTTTCTGTTTTTTGGATAGTGGACACCCTAATGACTGTAAGGTGGTATCTCATGATACTTTAATTTTTTAAAAAGTGGAGTCCTGGCTTGGTGGCTCAGTTGGTTGGAGCGTTATCCCATACACCAAAAGGCTGCAGGTTCGATCCCCAGTCCCTGCTCATATGGGAGGCAACTGATGGATGTTTCTGTCTCATGTCAATGTTTGTGTCTCTCTCTCTCTCTCTCTCTCTCTCTCTCTCTCTCCCTCCCTCCCCCCTCTCCTCCCTCCACCCCTTTCATCTCCTGCTCTCCCTCTCTCCCTCATCAATAAGCATATCCTCAGGTGAGGGTTAAAAAAATATTTTTTTTAAATGGAAAAGAAGAAAAGTCCATTGTGAATAGGAGTTGATATATATATGTGTGTGTATGGGTGTGTGTATGTGTGTATATATATCATGATATTATATATGTTTGATTTACAAAAGTAGAGCTTTCCATGTATTAAAAACTGGTTCCAACTGATCACACTGAAACTGTACATCTTGTGCTATTGGTCTTTCTGAAATCTAAATCTCCACCTCTTACCAAGTGGGTTAGTTACTCTTCTGATCCAAAAACCATCAGCAGTTTATAAACATTTGGGTGTGGCCACAAGGGGGTGTAGTGAGCTATCCTCTGGTCCTTAACTAGCCATTGTATGAGTAACCCCTTTAAATTGGTAAGTGCACACTTATAAAAGCTGTTTTCCTAGACACTTGACAGGGTACGAATTTTCATTTCACTGAAGTACTCTTTGTTTATGAAGAATGTATTTATAGACTCTCTTTTATATTTATCTGGCATGTTCTGCTTTTGGTAGCTATGAAAGGCATTCTTAAATCTGATTTGAAAAGCAAATCTAATTATTGCAGCCCTAATGTAATTAGGTATATCTTTTAAAGCTAGGTAAGTAATTTTGCTTTTCCCCCCAGATGTTATTGCTCATGTTATAAACAAAAAAAGAGCAAGCAAAAACGTAAAATAAATTTCCCCTCAATTTTTGACTCTGCAAAACTAAGTTTTGGAAAAGTTGTTTTCATATATTATAAAAACCCAAAGACTAATAAAGTATCAAATACCTATCACTGCTGGCAGAGGATCCTGAGATGGTGGAATAGGAAGCACCAAGAATCTGTCTCTCTGTTTAGACAAAAATTGCACTGGCAGAATCTGTGTAACTATTTTGGAACCCTGGGGTCTGTTGAGGTCTTGCAACTTCCACAGGAAGAGATGGAAGGTAAACTGTGGTCAATTTCAACCATTAGCAGATACCCAGCCTGACTCTCAGCCCATGGCTGGCAGCTGTTCATGTGTTCCTGGAGCACCTTGCACACAGCTTGTGGAAGAGAGGACAGACAGGCAATAAGGACCCTATCCTCTAGGTACTAGGGATCTGTGCTCTGATCGCTAATTGCTGCTTCTGACCACAGAAGTGCCAAAATAGAGGCAGGCAGCTATTGTTGCACCTTCCCTCATTATTACAAGACCATCTACCTCTAGCTAAAGTGACTTCAGCCATTTAATGGGTGGGCACTCTTATTTTTCACCTTCATTGCTTTGCTTTTTCCTCTTTTGGGAGCCATACATTAAAGACTAGGACTTTCAAAATCAACTACTGCAAATGAGGAGATAATTAGAAAGAGACCATGCATGCCCAGGGAAAGGTGCAGAAACAACCTAAGAAGTCCATAAGTTTATACCTCAGTCTGATCCATGATACAGCGATGGCCTACAACAATTAAAAAAAAAAAAAGTAAACCTGGGGAAGATGGAGAACCTGATTTCCAAAGTTACCAAATTATTAGATTTCAATGTCCAATGTTCAACAAAAAATCACAGGGCATATAAAGAAACAAGAAATTATGACACATTCAAAGGAAAAAATAAATCAACAGAAGTTGTCCCTGAAAAGACCTAAGGGCAGATATACTATATTTACTTTAAAACAACTCTTTAAAGATGTTCAAAAAAAAATTTTTTTTAAACTAAAGGAGGATATGGAGGAAGTCAAGAAAATGATGCACAAACAAAATGGAAATATTACTAGAGAAAAATTAATAAGAAATGAAAAAGAACTGGAGATGAAAAGTACAATAATGGAAATGAAAAATTCCTTAGGTGGATTCAAAGGCAGATTTGAACAGACAGGAGAAAGGATCATCAAACTTGAAGACAAGACAGTGGAAATTATCAAGTCTGAGGAACAGAAAGAAAAAAGACTGAAGAAAAGCAAACAGAACCTAAGTGACCTATGGGACACCATTAAGAGGACATATCATGGGAGTCCCAGAAGGAGGAGAGAGAAGGGGGAACAGAGACTATTTGAAGAATTAATGGCTAAAAACTTCCCAAAACTTGCTGAAAGACATGACTATAAATACCCAAGAAGCTCAATGACTCCAGGTAAGATGAACTCAAGGAATCCCACACTGAGACACATTATAATCAAACTTTCAGAAGACAAAGACAGAATCTTAAAAGTGGCAAGAGAGAAGCAAGTTGTCATGTACAAGGGATCCTCAGTAAGACTATGACCAGATTTTGCATTAGAAACTTTGGAGGCCAGAAGACAGTGGGACAATATATTTAAAGTGCTAAAAGAAAAAACTGTCAACCAAGAATTCTATATCTGGCAAAATTTCCCTTTAAAAGTGAGAGAGAAAGTAAGACATTCCAGATAAGCATAAGCTGAGGAAGTCAGTGACCACTAGACCTGCCCTACAAGAAAAACTCAAGGACTTCTTGCAAAGTGAAATGAAAGGGCACCAGACAGTAACTAGAAGCCATATAGAAAAATATGGGAGTGGGTGGGACCGGGGAAAGTGGTGGCAGGAAAATGGAGACAATTGTACTTGAACAAAAATAAAAAAAAAGAAAGAAAAAGAAAGATCTCAATAAAGGTAAATATATGGGCAACTAAATAAACTAGTATTATAATAATGGTTTGTAACTGTACTTTTTGTTTTCTACATGATTTAAGAAATAAATACAGTTAAAGAAAAAAGTTACTGGTGTAAAAGCTAGTATACTGTAACTTTGGTTTCTAATTCCAAATCTTGTTTCCATATAATTTAAGATATTAATCCATTTAAAAGAATTATTAGTTTATGTTTTGGGACTTCAAAATATATAAAGACAATTAAAAGGAGTGGTGGTGGAGCTGTAAAGGCGCAGAGTTGTTGTATGTTATCAAAGCTCAACTGGTATAAATTGAAACTAGAGTGTTATAGCTTTAGGTTGTTAAATGTAATCTCCATTGTAATAACAAAGAAATTAGCTATAGCCCTGGCCAGGTGGCTCATTTGGTTGAAGCACTGTACTGTGCACCAGAAGTTTGATCCCCAGTTAGGGCACTTACAGGGGCAGCCAATCTATGTTTCTCTCTTTCTCTTTCTAAAATCAATAAACATATCCTTGGGTGAGGATTTTTAAAAAATGAAATTAGCTACAAAATAATACAGAAAAGGAAATGAGAAAGGAACTTAAACATTTCACTACCAAAAAAAAAATTAACTAAATACAAAAGAACACAGTAATACAGGAATTGAGGACCAAAAAAGGAAAGGCATATGTAAAACAAATAGCACAGTGACAGAAGTAAGTCCCTCCTTATCAGTAATTACTGTAAATGTGAATGGATTAGACTCTCCAATCAAAAGATAGAAATTGGCATAGGGGATAAAAACACATGACCCAACTCCAAGAGACTCATTTGAGATTCAAAGAAACAAACAGGTTGAAAGTGAAAGGATGGAAAAATATTTCCATGCAAATAGTAACCCAAAGAGAGCAGGGGTGAGTATATGAATATCAGTTAAAATAGACTTCAAATAAAAAAAATATTTACAAGAGACAAAGAAGGACATTGCATATTAGCCAAAGATCCAATACAACAAGAAGATATAATTTTAAGTACAGGGGTGGGCAAAAATAGGTTAATAATAATAAATAATATAATAATAAATAATACATGAATAAACAGTTTTCACAACTTGCACGCTCAACTGTACTCACAACTGTAAACCTACTTTTGCCTGTATTATGCACTTAAAAGATAGACCATCAAAATGTATGAAGCAAAAACCAACAGAATTGAAAGGAGAAATAGACTAAAACCACGGAGGCATCTCCCTTAAGAACTAGATAGATACTGTAGTTATAATATCTAATGATTAAATAACCGATAATAGCAGTGAATTTTTAACTTTAGCCACAATTCAATATAAGGTTTCTGTACTTTTTTGAATTAAAAAAGTCTACTTTTGGTAATTGCAAAGCACTACACAAATATTCTTTTTAAAATTAATCCTTTTTAAAAAAGACATTGTCAGGGAGCTTCAGCTCACAGCCACTACTATCATCTCCAGTGTTTTATATGTGGAAGCAATGCCTCCATGGTACCCTCATGACAATCCTGATGTACCTCTTCAGCTATGTGACTACAATTTCTTGTGTTAGTGTTTGTTCATCCCATGAAGGTCCAGAAGATTCAGGCCAAAGACTATAACCAAGGTCTCAGACATTTTGAAGCCAGTAACATTTTGAAGCCAATATCATAAGGCTGGTGGGCAACACAGTTGTTGGTTCTGAAATGGAAATAAACCAAATTACAGTGACCTTTTATTATCAGCTAGGTCTTTGTATAGCGGGTCTATTGAACACAACTGAGTGTCCATCACAATTGTGGCTATTGCCAGGAAAACCACCTTTGCTTGGCTCTTTATGAATGTAACCCTCTATTGAAATAGTTTGAGATTGATGGTAAATCTTTTGACCTAAAGACTGTGAATGGGGCATGACTCCTAAGAGTAGCAGAGTATTTTTATCATGTCCTATCAGGAAGGTCTCTAGACTTATTCAGCTTACAGATCCTATAAATCCAAAGTGTTGGAGGAATAGCATACTCCATAAGTCTATCACCTTACATGACTGACTAAATCATGGTATTCTCAAGGAGCACCTTCAACAACTTTGTACTTTATTTACACAGACCTATGGAAGGGACCAACCCTGGGAGGTCTCTGGCTTTGGTCTATCACTTTTTGCTAACATCACTAATAGACTCTCCTTCAGTGTCAAACTAGACTTTAACCCTTAGGACCTGGGGGGATAGCAATGGTCCAAGTGATCTCCGCAGAAAATTGTGCCAATCTGCTGCTGGAAGGAGTCTGTGGAGGCAAATGTGTTGAATCTACTAAGTGGAGCCTGATCCTAGAAGCTGCACATGATCCAAAGTCCTGTTAGGCCTACTGTCTTTTGTTTACCGTAGAGTCTTTGAGACATTTTAAGAGTTTTTTCCAGAATATATTTAAAATTAAAACTAAAGCCACGATGTGAAAAACTCAAGGGCAGAGGTAGAGTACTGATGACTTGTGTTGGCATTGGCTTACCAAACTTAAGACCATCAAGTGATATTATCTCAGGATAAGGCCAAACAAAACAATGCAGCCAAGGAAACCCAGGGAATGAGTTGGAAGGCATACATCCACTACATTAAGGACTTTTGACAACAACAACAACAAATAATAATAATAATAACATACAAAAATAAAAGACAACTATATATCAAAAAATACATTTCACAGGATAGTTTCACTCATTAAAAGATTTCAGTGACTTGCTATTAATCCTTCTCTAAAACTGTTGAATTTTGAAGGTCTGTTCTATATTAACTTGATGAATAAATTAGCAATGAAAGTTCATGATAATTCAGAGATCCCCTTCTAAGAAAAGACTTCACTTTTCACACCCTTGAATGTCTCCCCTCTAGGCTGTCAGCTCCCAAGCATTTCTCATTTTTTGTTTTCCCAAGGTTCAGGCCAAGCTCTGGCAACTAATAGGCATGCATTACCTAGTTATTAAAGTACTCAGTAAATAAATAAGTGTATGAATTGAAACTAGGGAACCTTGTATAGAAACAAGCACCTTGCAACTTTAAAAGTAATTTAAGCCTGGATGATTAATTTTTTTTAGTGCTGTTATCTTTCCCAAATGATTTTCTCAGTTAAATAGAAGGTGCAATTAACTTCACTCTTTTTAAAGAAATAGGCTGCAAATAAGAACCAAAAATTTGCTCATTCTTCTTCTCCATTTCTTGACCCTCCCATTCCAACCCCCCAAATTAGAATCTCACCTTCCTACAGAAAATATTCAGGGACTTAAAAAATTAATAAAGTTAATGTATTTTCCTTTTTGTTACAAGTTATTCGTTTTGGATGAAAGGTTAAGAGCCTATTAGGAAAGGTTTATTCTGAACACTTAATTCAGAACTGCTGAGTTCAGTATAAGGTCAAGTTTTTTTTCCTTACATCCTTACGCTTGTAGGTTTAAACATTATAGACTATAGACTTTTCTTATCTGGAAATATATATACATATACATATGTGTGTGTTTGTATACAGTGTATACACACACAAGTACATATTTCAGGCTAAGAAAAATTATGTGTATATATATATGTATTTATATGTGTATATCACCTGTGTGTGTTTATGTTTTAAATATATTTTAAAGGAAATAGATAATATCAGAAGATTTCCTACTATAACCCAAATGAACTCTCAGTTGCCACCATCATCAAATTCCATATCATTTCAACATTCATATTTAATTACTCAAAAGATGAGTAAAACATCTTATAGGGAATTTTTACAAAGTGATATTAAAGAGTGTTTACTAGAATATGTTGAATATTAGTATTATTTGTAGAATATTATTCTTCAAAAAAGAGTTCAAAGTGTTTGCCACATTTTCATCAGTTGATTAGATAACAAGATTTCTGAAAACAAGATTTCCAAGGTAGAAGTGAAAATTTACCCCAGAGCAGCATCTGTTCTTTAAATTATGATTAAACAGAAAATGTAAATAAATTATAGACTTACAAATACTGTATTTTCTGTTATACCTGTGTAATGGCAGGGGATTGGACTGTATTATGTTCTTTCTATATTCATTGTAATATTGTTTCTATGGATAAAAATTCAGTTCTGGAGATCCAAGATCAGAGGAGTAAGTGAAAGCTACACTAACCTCCTCCCAGGAGCAATCTGGAATTATAACTAAATTGTCGAGAAATCATCTTGAATAACCAGTTGAACACTAGCTGGAGAGAAGCCTTACAACAATGGACAAACAGAAGAAAACACTTCAGCACAATGTGACTGGTAGGGAATGCAGAGGAGATCCAAGAGGGCTGTCTGGGCTCCCACGGGTGGCAGCTGAAGTGCAGTAGGGATATGTCAGTGGCCAGACAGGGGTTCCCCCTGAGAAGTGTGGAGTCAAAACCCCAAGCCAGGCTCCCCAGCCTACAGCACCAGAGCCCAAAAGAAACCCTGATAACATCTAGCTGTGAAAAGCAGCAGGGGTTCTGTCGACCAGAGAGAGACAGCCGGAGATGCAGAGAGCCTTTTAAAGGGCCAAAGCACAAAATTTTGTTTGCAGCCACTTACCCTGTGTGCCAGCAAAGAGAGGGAAGAGTGGACTAGAGATGCTTGAGGAAAATCTGGGGTTGGTGGCTCTGGGGAGAGAACTGAGGGAAGAGCAGCCAGGATCCATGAGCCGAGTCATACTGTGTACCACAGGAGCCAGCTCTCTCAGGCAGGGCACTCTTCTCTGAATGGCATCAACCTGAAGGGAAGCAATAGCCCCACCCACCCTGTGGTGCTTAAGCCTGACTGCTGATGACAGATTGATTAGATTTACAGCCAATCAGCTCTAATGACTGATTAGTTTAACTTCTAGGGCAGAAAATACAAAGCAGCAGCCAAAATTAGAAGACAAAGAAATAGACCCCAAATGAAAGAACAAGAGAATTTTCCAGAAGAACTAGATGAAATGGAAGTAAGCAATATACCAGATAAAGAGTTTAGAGTAATGATTATAAGGATACTCAACAGCATGAAAAAAGATGTAGAAACCATAAAAAAATCAGTCAGACATAAAGAATGTAACATCTGAGATAAATAATGCACTAGAAGGAATAAAGAGTGGGCTAGATGAAGCAGAGGATCGAATGAGTGTTTTGGGTGACAAGGTAGAAAAAAACAATCAGGCAGAGCAGCAAAAAGAAAAAAGAGCTTAAAAACTGAGGCGAGCTTAAGACACATCTTGGATAACATGAAGTATAACAACATCTGCATCATGGAAATACCAGAAGGAGAAGAGTGAGCAAGGGATTGAGAACCTATTTGAAGAAATAATAACCAAAAACTTCCCTAATCTTGTGAAGAAAAAAGTTGCACAAGACCAGGAAGCTCAGAGAGTCTCAAACAAGTTAGACCCAAATAGACCTGCACTGAGACACATCATAATTAAACTGACAAGGCTTAAAGATAAGGAGAGAACCCAACAGCCACAAGAGAAAAGCAGGTAGCTACCAACAAGGAGCACCAATTAGACTGTCCTGTGATTACTCATCAGAAACATTTCAGGCCAAAAGGGAATGGCATGAAAAATTCAAAGTGATGAAAAGCAAGGATCTATAACCAAGGCTACTTTACCCAGCAAGGCTATCATTTAAACTCAAAGGAGAAATAAGGAGATTCCCAGACAAGAAAAAGCTAAAGGTGTTTCTTAACACCAAACCAATACTACAGCAAATGTTAAAGGGCTTGCTTTAAGAAAAGAAAGAAAAGAAAAAAAAAACAGAGAAAAACAGTCTGACAATAAAATGGCTCTACATATGTATCTATCAATAATCGCCTTAAATATAAATGCCTTAAGTTCTCCAACCAAAAGACAGAGGATAACTGAATGGGTAAGAAAACAAAATGCATGTATATGCGCCACCAAGAGACCCATCTCTGATCGTAAGTTACACACAGACTAAAAGAAATGGGTTGGAAAAAGATGTTTCACGCAAATGGAAAAGAAAAAAAAGCTGGGGCAACAGTACTTATATCTGACAAAATAGACTTTATAACAAGGCTACAGTAAGAGACACTATTTGATGATAAAGGGAACAATCCAACAAGAGGATATAACCCTAGTAAACATTTACATAACCAACATAGGTGCACCCAAATATGTAAAGCAAATCTTGGTGGACATAAAAGGAGAGATAGATGGAAATTCAATCATAGTTGGGGATTTTAACACCCCATTGACTTCAATGGATAGATCTTTCAGGCAGAAAACCAACAAAGAGACAGCAGCCTTAAATGACACACGGGATCAAATGGATTTAATTGATATCTTCAGAGCATTTCACCCCAAAGCAGCAGAATATACACACTTGTCAAGTGCACATGGAATGTTTTCTAGACTAGACCACATGCTAGGGCACAAAACAAGTCTCAATAAATTTAAGATTGAAATCATATCAAGTATCTTCTCTGACAATAATGCTATGAAACTAGAAATCAGCCACAAAAAGAACACTGAAAAACATGCAAAGACATGGAAACTAAATAACATGTTATTACACAATGAATGGATCAACAATAAGATCAGGGAAGAAATCAAAAGATACCTTGAAACAAATGAAAATGAGGACACAACAATCCAAAATCTGTGGGATTTTGGGACACTGAAAACAATCCTAAGAGGGAAATTCATAGCATTACAGGCATATCTCAAAAAACAAGAAAAACCTCAAATAAACAATCTAACTTCACACTTAAAGGAAATTGAAAAGGAGTGACAAAGTCCAGTGTGAGTAGAAGGAAGGAAATAATTAAGATCAAAGCAAAAATAAATGAAATGAAATCTAAAAAATGATACAAAAGATCAGTGAATCCAAGACTGATCCCTTGAAAAGATAAGCAAGATTGACAAACCTTTAACCAGGCTCATCAAGAAAAAAAAAAAGAGGAAGGACCCAAATAAATAAAATCAGAAATGAAAGAGGAGAAATAACAACTGATACCAAAAAATACAAAGGATTGTAAGAAAATATTATGAACAATTATATACCGACAAATTGGGCAACCTGGACAAAATGGATAAATTCCTAGAAACACACAATCTTCCAAAAATAAATCAGGAAGAATCAGAGAATCCAAATGGACAGATTACACCTAATGAAATTGAAGCAGTAATCAAAAAACTCCCAGCAAATAAAAGCCCTGGACCAGATGGCTTCATAGGTGAATTTCACCAAACATTCTGGGAAGAACTAACACCTCTCCTTCTCAAATTATTTCATAAAATTCAAGAGGAGGGAAAGCCCCCAAACTTATTTTATGAGGCCAGCATTATCCTAATTCCAACACCAGATAAAGACACTACAAAGAAAGAAAATTATAGGCCAATATCACTGATGAACATAGATGCTAAAATCCTCAACAAAATATTAGCAAACTGAATACACCCATGCCTCAAAAAGATGCTACGCCATGATCAAGTGGGATTCATTCTGGGAATGCAAGGATGGTATAACATTCGCAAATCAATAAATGTGATTCACCACATAAACAAAAGGAAGGATAAAAACCACGTGATTATATCAATAGATGCAGAAAATTAGAAGCACCCATTTATAATAAAAACTCTCAGCAAAGTGGGAATAGAGGGAACATACCTAAACATAATAAAGACCGTATATAACAAACCCACTGCCAGCATCATACTCAACGGGCAAAAACTACAAGCGCTCCCCTTAAGATCAGGAACAAGACAGAGATGTCCGCTTTTACCTCTCTTATTCAACATAGTACTGAAGGTCCTAGCCACAGCAATCAGACAAGAAGAAATAAAAGGCATCCAAATTGGAAAGGAAGAAATAAAACTGTCTTTATTTGCAGATGATATGATATGGTACATAGAGAAACCCAAAGATTCCACCAAGAAACTAGTAGAACTGATAAATGAACTCAGCAAAGTAGCAGAATACAAAATTAATATTCAGAAATCAGTTGCATTTTTATATGCCAATAACAAACTAACACCAATGGAAATTAAGAAAACAATCCCATTCACAATTGCTTCAAAAAGAATAAAATACCTAGGAATAAACCTAACCAAGCATGTAAAAACCTGTACTCAAAAAGTTGTAAGACACTGAAGAAAGAAATCGAAGAGGATATAAGTAAGTGGAAGCACATACCATGTTCATGGATAGGACAAATTAACATCATTAAAATGTCCATACTACCTAGAGCAATCTAGATTCAGTGCAATTCCTCTCAAGGTTCCTCAATGACATATTTCACAGAACTAGAACAAATATTTCAAAAATTTATATGGAACTGCAAAAGGTTCCACATAACAGCAATCCTGAGAAGGAAGAACAAAGTTGGAGGAATCACGCTACCTAATATCAAACTATACTACAAGGCCATAGTAATCAAAACAGCCTGGTACTGACATAAAAACAGATACATAAATCAAAACTCCCAACTAGTGTAGCTCAGTGGATTGAGCGTTGGCCTGCAAACCAAAGTATCACTGGTTGGAGTCCCCAGTTGGGGCACATACCTGGGTTGTGGACCAGGTCCCCAGTAGGCGGCGTGCGAGAGGCAGCCACACATTGATGTCTCTCTCCCTCTCTCTCTCCCTCCCCTCCCCTGTGTCTAGAAATAAAAAATAAATAAAATCTTTTTTAAAAGATTTAAAAAAAACAGATACATAAATCAACGGAACAGAATAGAGAGCCCAGAAATAAACCCACGTCTTTATAGTCAGTTAATATTCAACTGAGGAAGCAAGCACATACAATGGGCTAACACCAACACCATTACTTAATAAATGGTGTTGGGAATATTGGAAAGATAAGAGCAGAAAAGAAAACTAGACCACCTTCTTACACTACACACAAGAATAAATCAAAGTGGATCAAAGACTTAAATGGTAGACCCAAAACCATAAAAATCCTAAAAGAAAACATAGGCAGCAAAATCCTAGACATTGCTCATTGCAATTTTTTATCAGATATATTTCCCCAGGCAAAGGAAACAAAAGAAAAAATAAATGGGACTTCATCAAACTAAAAAGTTTTTGCACAGCAGAGGAAAACATTAACAGAATAAAAAGACAACCCACAGAATGGGAGAACACATTCGCTGATACATCTGATACGGGGTTAAATTTATAAAGTACTTACAAAACTCAACACCAGAGAAACAAACAAACCAATCAAAAAGTGGGCAAAGGACCTGAACAGTTCTCCAAAGAGGACATACAGATGGCCAATAGACATATAAAAAGATGCTCAACGTCATTAATCATCAGAGAACTGCAAATAAAAACCACAATGAGATACTATCTCACTCCTGCCAGAATGGCTATCATCAATAAATCTAACACAGCAAGTGCTGGCAAGGATGTGGAGAAAGGGGAACCCTTCTGCACTGTTGGTGGGATTGCAGATTGCTGCAACCACTGAGGAAAGCAGTATGGAGATATCTCAAAAAATTAGAAATGGATCTGCCTGTTGACCCAACGATCCTACTTCTGGGAGTATATCTGAAGGAACCCAAAACACTAATCCAAAAGAACATAAGCACCCCTATGTTCATTGCAGCATTATTTACAATCACCAAGATATGGAAGCAGCTCATGTGTCAATGAATAGATGAGTGGCTAAAACAACTGTAGGACATTTATACAATGGAATTCTACTTGGCCGTAAAAAAGAAGAAAAATTTCCCCTTTGCAACAGTATGGATGGACATGGAGAACATTATGCTAAGTGATATAAGCTGTCAGAGAAAAATAAATACCATATGATTTCACTTATATGTTATGTGGAATCTAACGAACAACCTGAACTGGCAAGCAAAACAGAGACAGACTTACACATAGAGAACGGATGACAGCTAGCAGCAGAGGGGAGGTTAGGGGGTGGAGGGATTAAGCAAAAAAGAAAAATAACGCCTGGACATGGACAACAGGGTGGTAATTGCTGAGGGAGAGGGGTATCAGGGGACTAAATGGTAATGGAAAGAAATATAATAGAGATTATATATTTTTTTAAAATTCAGTTCTGTTTTTAACTTTCCTGACTAGTTAGTGTTGATTTTCTTTTTATGTATACAAAGGGGTCATCAAGAGAAGTGTGGACAACCAGCAGTATAATAGAGGCAAAGGGCAATAAACTAAGAGCAAGAAGACCTGATTTTAGTTTTGTGTCCCCTCTTACTATGCTAAACCTCAGTTTCCTCATCTATAAAATGAGGACATCTGCCCATCTACCCTATAGAATTGTTTAAAAAAAAGTGAATAAAATAGTTCAGAGTGAAACCTTGACAGATATTGAGCATCAAATATTATGGGAAGATGTAAAGTGATGGTACTTTCTTTAGTATTTCTCTAAATTCTTTCCCATTTTATTTCACAAACTCACAGCCTGATTTCCCTAACTCCGTACTATGACTGACACCCTTTATATCATATAAACATTAAGATCATTTACTGAGGAAAAATAAGAAGAGAAATTGGCAAACTTTAGATACCAATAAAGTTCTTATTTAGTACAAATCTGGTACTGAATTAGAAATAGGGGCTTCCCATCACTAAGTCAGCAGGTCAAATCTGATTCAACCTGAATGACTATGTAAAGTTACAGCCATTGGGTGCCATTTAGAAAACCCTGTTTAAAGGTACTGATCATTTTGTTTAATCCATTCAATGAACATTTATTAAGCAAAGACTCATATGCTTGCTTCTCTTACTCACTACTGCTCCCCCATCCTGAGACAGAAAGAATGTATTAACAAACATAACTGGCAGACTGTTCTGATGTTAAATATTCACTGGGAATTTCCCCAAGCTAAGCAGCCATTTGGAGAGAGAAGAAAGGACCTGTTATCAGTGACCTAGCCCAACCCTAAAACAGCTGTTCAGCTGAAACACCCAACAAAAGGTCAGGAAATTTAGAAACTGTTTAAAACACATAATTGGTTATGAGCCACCTTTGCTTACAATGCTTACTTTTCTGTGGAAAAATTCTCACCTCATGTTGTAACAGAACTCTTTGCTTCTCTTTCACAGCATGTCCTACACTACTACTCTTACACATTATTTGTTGTCTGTTCTTGCCAATTACAACTGAGTGAGGGTAGTGACAATTTCTATCTTGCTCATGATTATATCCTTGAACTCTTGCACATAGAAGGCACTCAGTAACTTTTTATAGAAGTTACTGAGAAGTTCTGTAGAATGAATAAAGAACCATACTTTTCATCCATTTTGGGGCTTTGGAAAAAGAGATTTTGCTTCTTTGAGCCTAATCTCTCAACTCTACAAAGAAATAATATTTTACAGTTTTTCATAAGGATTTGGGATATAAAGGTTAAGCTTATCACATAGTAATAGGCACAAGCAGAAACATTAATATTTTTACTGTTAACTCATTTTTATCAATACAAACTGAGTTCTTCTCAAACTAGGATCATAATTTTGTTCATATAAAACCAAATAAATCTTTTTAAAGTATATTTTATTGATTATGCTATTACAGTTGTCCCATTTTTTTTCTTCCTTTTATTCCCCTCTACCCTGTATCCCTCCTCCCACAAAGATCCCCGCCCCCTACCCCCCACCCCCAGCCTTAGTTCATGCCCATGGGTCATATATGTAAGTTCTTTGGCTTCTCTATTTCCTGTGCTATACTTAACCTCCCCTCCCCCATCTATTTTGTATCTACTAATTATGCTTTTTATTCCCTGTACCTTTTCCCTCATTCTCCCCCCACCCGCTCCCTGCTGTTAACCCTCTATGTGATCTCCATTTCTGTGATTCTGTTCCTGTTCTAGCTGTTTACTTAGTTTTTGTTTTTGTTTTATTTTAGGTTCAGTTGTTGATAGTTAAGTTTGTTGTTATTTTACTGTTCATATTTTTTATCATTTTCTTAGATAAGTCCCCTTAACATTTCATATAATAAAGCTTTGGTGATGATGAACTCCTTTAACTTGACCTTATCTGGGAAGCACTTTATCTGCCCTTCTATTCTAAATGATAGCTTTGCTGGATAGGGTAATCTTGGATGTAGGTCCTTACCTTTCATGACTCTGAGTACTTCTTTCCAGTCCCTTCTTGCCTGGAAATTTTCTTTGGAGAAATCAGCTCATAGTCTTATCAGGGAACTCCTTTGCAGGTAACTGTTTCCTTTTCTCCTGCTACTTTTAAGATTCTCTCCTTATCTTTAATCTTGGATAATGTAATGATGATGTGCCTTGGTATGTGCTTCCTTGTGTCCAACTTCTTTGGGCCTCTCTGCGCTTCCTGGACTTCCTAGAAGTCTATTTCCTTTGCCAGATTGGGGAAGTTCTTCATTATTTTTTCAAATAAATTTTCAATGTCTTGCTCTTCCTCTTCTCCTTCTGGCACCCCTATGATTTGGATGTTGAAGCATTTAAAATTGTCTCTCAGAGGTTCCTAAGGCTCCCCTCACTTTTTTTGAGTTCTTGCTTCTTCATTCTGTTCTAGTTGCATGCTTATTTCTTCCTTCTGCTCCAAATCAATGATTTCAGTCCCGGTTTCCTTCCCTTCACTATTGGTTCCCTTTATGTTTTTCTTTAGGTCACTTTGTGTAGCCTTCACTTTTTCCTGTATTTTGTGACCATACTCAACCTTTTCTGTGAGCGTCCTGATTACCAGTGTTTTTAACTCTGCATCTGATAGGTTGGTTATCTCTTCATTGCTTAGTGGTATTTTTTCTGGAGTTTTCATCTGTTCTTTCATTTGGGCCATATTTCTTTGTCTCAGTGCCCCTGTTATGTTGTAAGGGGCAGAGCCTTAGGTATTCACCAGGGCGGGGCAACTCACAGTTGCTGTATTGTGGTCCTGTATGTGGGGGAAGGGTCAAAGAGGAAACAATGCCACTAGCTCAGCTCTCAGCAGGCTTTCCGTCAGTTTCCCTGCCACCCACAAGCAAATTGGGCCCTTCTGGTGCTGACTCCCAGGTGGGTGGGTTGGTGTGCATTCTAGGACCCCGTGGGTCTCTTCAATGAACTCTACTATGAGGCCAGGAGTTTCTCCTGCCACCACAACCTACACAGGTTTTTACAGCCAGGGGTTTTGAGGCTTTAGTTTCCTGCGCTGGAACCCTGGGTTGCACTATGTGTCTCGCTCCCTGCTTGTTCCTTCCAGTTCATCTGCACACAAATGTGGGACTACCAGTGGCCATCTGGCCCACCCAGTCCACCAGCCGCAGGCTTTCCATGCATCCTGTTTGCTCTGCGTGCCCGTCCCTGCCCCTCCTACCAATCTGGATGAATGTTCCTTCTTTCCTTGGTTGTTGAACTTCCATATAATTATATTTTCTGGCAGTTCTGGTTGTTTTCTGTTTTTAAATTTGTTATTATCCTTTTTGTTCTGTGAGGAAGCAAAGTGTATCTACCTATGCCTCCATCTTGACCAGAAGTGTTGTCCCAAATAAATCTTTATAGTACATATTTCAGAAACCACTCCTACCTAGTCCTTCATCAAAACAAACAAACAAACAAAAAAACACCAGTTGATATTAAGGTTGAAGCCCTTTTTAAATAGTTAAAATATGCCTGGCAGGCCAGTTTGGGTTTTTTGTTTGTTTGTTTGTTTGGTTGGTTGGTTGGTTGGTTAACTATCCTTCTTAAGAGCTAGAATGTGTAATTAATGAAATCACTTTTAATATGCAACTGAGTTAAATGGTAATTGTCTTAGGAAGGTTGGCATGTGGTTTCTGCAGAATACCAAATGACTTAATTTTAAGAAAACCAAACTTTGAGCTTCCTTTCTTTTTCTTTTTTTAATTTGAGCAGCTTATGGCTAAGTCATTACAGTGTTCAACTAGTTGGACATATAAAGATATCAGACATAAAAGTAAACATTGGAAAGCACACATATAATTCCACTCTGAAATAAGACATGTTATATATGCAGAAAAAGTAATGCAAAATATTCAAAGTAATTTTTTGAAAATTCAGATGTGATATAATTATAAGTATAAATTTTAAAGTAAATATATAATTTTGATAGAATTGTAAAGCATTGAGATAAATTTTAGAAGACTCCAACAATCACCTATGCTAGAATTTTGCCACAGTGATATATATTAAATTACCAGTATCAAAATATGCTAACATAAATATGTGATGTGAAAGCTGTACCAAAGAAAACAGCATTAGGCTTCTGAGTATCGCAAAGTGTCTATATAAAACTTAAGTGTGTTCATGAAAAAGAAACTTTCAAAAGAGCCATTAAAATGGATAATAACTGATAAAAAAACTAAATATAACCTTTAAAAACATTAGCTTATGAATAAAAAACCTGAGTAGTGCATTCTTTATTGCATTTGGGTTTTTTAACTGATGCTATGATAATTCTAGTATTTATAATAGATAGTAATCTCTGGACCCCACCACTGCCGTAGGTAATCTCTCTCTCATACAGGGTCTCATCTTAGAAAATGAAAGGAGAAACATGACATGTTTGAATTCAAAACAAAACAGTATTATAAAATGGTAAAATATAAAAATAGCAGCATGTGAATTTAGTACTCTTTTCTTAAAGCACATGTTTAAGACTGAACTGCAAAGAAGTGATACTTGGTCAAACTGATCTATTCAACACCTCAAGCTGAGGATTTTTTAAGAGAGGTGCTTATATTTATAATAACCCCTTAATTAAACATGTACTCAAATTTGTGTTTTAAAACATTGCAGGACTGGCTTGTGTGGCTCAGTGGATTGGGCTTTGTCCCGCAAACCGAAAGGTCGCCGGTTTGATCCCCAATCAGGGCATGTGCCTGGGTTGCAGGCCAGGTCCCTGGCTGGGGTATGTGAGAGGCAACCAACTGATGTTATCTCTTGAACATCAGTTGCATTTTTCTCTTCCTCTCTTCCTCCCTCCCTCCCCCTCTCTCTAAAAATAAAGAAATTAAATCTTAAAAAGAAAAAAGCATATTGCACAGGTAGTAGAATACAGCATTCTGGCATTTCTAACATAAAATATCTTATTTAACACATTCTTAACTGTGCTACTGAAAATTAATTTTTTATCCCCATGTTTAAAACCAATTATGTAAGACTTGTGAGCACATTAACAAGATGAAAAAACACAGGCACTTGAACATAGGCTGTTAGTGACAAAAAGTAGAAGCCACAATAAACAGCATAACTAAGGGAAGTATATCTGAGGTCTTTCACTGATCCAAATATAGAAGTAAGAACTAACCCTGGCTAGTGTGGCTCAATGGATTGAGTTCCAAAGGGTCACTGGTTCGATTCCCAGTTAGGGCACATGCCTGGGTTGTGGGCAAGGTTTCCAATTAGGGGCACACAAGAGTCAAGCACACATTGGTGTTTCTCTCCCCCTCTTTCTCCCTCCCTTCCCCTTTCTAAAAACAAATAAATAATTTTTTTTTAGAAATAAGTAAGAACTATGTACAAAACTTTGGTAAGAAAATCAGGTCTCCCAGAAATTTCATACCAAATAATTTTCACTGAATAAAGCAATGACTACCGCAAGTCCTATTTAGGCTTTTTCAAACAAATGTCTAAGATACAGTTGTTTAAAATCTGATTTTCCCCTTTTATCCACCCTAGTACCACTCACAACCCTTCCCTATAGTCCAATAATATCCTCTATGCAAAACTTACCACTCTCCTTGAGATCCAGGGCATCAAAAGTGGTTAATGAGTCAAAATAGTCCACATTTACTGTGAAGTTTACAGCACCGTAGACATCATGGGTTTAGATACCTTAGTCTGGTAATTCATTCAATAATATTAACTACTAAGAATGTGTAAATATCAACCACCTAATAGAAAGTCATAGTAGCATTTTTTTAAATGACCGAAATAATAAGCATTTTTAATGTTTTACGATGTTAAACATTTAAATGGTCAAATTCACTAGGAAAAAATATCACACACACATTTTCATCACCCAAATGAGAACACACAAAACTTGAGACAGTTGATACTGAGACACGTAGGGTTTCTTTCTTTCTTTTTAAAAGAGATTACACTTAGTTTGGCCATTCCCTAGATCCCGTGTCTACCAGTTTATAAAGAGTACATCTATGAGGCAGTATAATATATATGTTAAAAACCATTTTACCTTTTATTATCTTTGGCTAGAAACTGCATGAAAGGAAGCTGAGGGGCTGATGAGGCAGTTCAGACTCCACGTGCTTCCATCTTACACATTACTGACTGGAAGACTTGCCTCATCCAAATCCACTGGGTCACAGTCTTTTTCCAGAGGGCCATTCTTACTTTGAGGTTTTAGTGAGCTTGTTCTGTCACTTTAGTAGCTGGTTCTCTTGGAGAAACAGTCTGGACCTTGAAGTTTCCTGCTTTGACCTTGGAAAGAGATTCATAAAATCCTTGCTTATCCACGGTGAAGCTTGAGACCAAAGAGTTGCTGCAAGAGCCTGTGGAATGTGAGTTAGCTGCTGCTGCACTGACAGGATGGAAAGTGTGTTTGGATTCTGGACAGTTGGAATGCTCACACAATGCTGATCAGCATCCGGGTCGCCGCTGTGCTACAAATGACCGCTTTGATCCGATTGTACATCTCTTCAGGACTATGGACCTGCACAGAGAAAGTTGAAGACAATGTTACAATTTGTCCCAAATCAGTATGTAACTTTGCTTACATTCCTCTTTAAGTGGTATTACATGGAGAGGTTCCTCTTCCATTTCAGATTTGAAGTAGCCTATTGTGCTTTTATGCAAGCGAAAATATCTTCCCTTCCAGTTTTTCATCAATGCTCCTTGTTTTACACAATATCCAGCTTTGATAACTGCCATATCTGAAGGTGGTTTAGGAGTAAAGTAAGGGAGATGGCTTTGTGACCAGTTCAAGTCATTTCTGTCAATACTTTCACCACAGTCTACTTCTTGCGTTGGAGTTATGATGGGTGCACCACCTACAGTGTCAGTTCTGTAAGACACTTGCTTCTTCCCACTTCCTCAGTGGCGACTTAAGTTAAGAGAATGAGGCCATAAGTCTGACTGCTTTGGTACTGTAATATTTATAGCTTTGTTCAAGACATTTACCCATTCTACTACGTCCTACTGATCATTAGCTTGTAGGAAATACTTCTTCATCCCTGCATTCATAACAAAACAGAATTCAGCCTTTGGCCTTAGCTTAATTGCATTGCTAACCTTTGAAATGTAGGTAAATTTAATGGCTCCAACACACGATGATTCAGAAGGGAGGTTCGATTATCCATGTACCATGAAAAACTATGTTCTCTGGTATTCAGTGTGAAGTACCTTCAAAACTACTTCACACTGGATATCAGGAATGAAAATTTATTTTCACACTGGATACCACAAATGAAAATGTATTTTCATTTTCTTCAATGTCTAGAAAACACAAATGCAATTCTGATGATCCACATAAGGCATTTCTGAGCTTGAACATTACACAGCTCCCGCCAACCCCACAGGACGCATGGCAGCCTCCCAGCTCACCTCAGTAGTTGCAGTGCTCCTGGAGCCAGACACTGCCCAGTGGGGCCACACTCCTCACACACAACTTCCATGTGGCCCTCAGTCTAGAACAGCCACACGGCCTCTCATGACCACTGCTCCCACAGGTGCCTAGCTGTCAAAGCAACAGCCACCATAGCTTGCAATCTGGGCACATATGCCCATGCCAACTTTGGGCTTTCTACTTAAAGGATGATCTATAACATATTTGCATTACACATACACACTCTTACAGATACATTGCTGCTGCATCTTCAGACACATAAAATATAATTGATATGCTCTGGAACAGGAAAATACAGGCCATGTAGAAGATAGGTAAGCATATTTGAGAAGATTGGAAATAATTACATGTAAAAAATATGCCAGTAGGAAGTTCATGTTTGTTACCATTTTTAGTTGGAAGATTTGTTGAAAAGAGGAAATGATTATTGTTTTTCAAAAAATAACCTGTTGGCCAGAAGTTACATATGAAATTCGTAAGTTCCTTAACTGTGATAAAGTAACTATGCAGGAACTCAATTTTTAGAGTACCAAATTCTACCATGTAAAGCTCATTAACTGTATTCTTCCCCCTCCCCGTGGTGCTATAGTTTTTGGAGGGTTTATTGAACTCTAAATGCCCTGTAGCATGCTGGTAGTGATGTCCATGGGAGTTTGGGAACTGGGAATTTGGGAACAATAATTTATCTTGATCTGCAAGCATTTTTAAGTGAAAGGGCACAGTACTTAAAGACTCTAAACTCCAAGAAATAGGAATGTTTTCGCCAAAGGTAAAGATGGATATATGCCAATAAGACCATTAGAATTCATAACCCTCTGAAATGTGTTCACACACTAGAACCTAAAAGATCCATATCGAATTGGCGCATCAGCCATTTTCCAGGAATTTCTAGAGTGACAAAGAAACGTAATTATGTGTGTGTTTTCAGGATAATTTAATTTCCGATTCTTGACATATGCTTGACATATGAAGAGATCTGTATAGGCTCATTTTCTGCTCCCTCTTTTTTTGTCCTAAGAGCAGATGTGAAATCAGAGATAACAGTGTTAAAATAATGGCTAACCCTCTCCCAATGCCACCCTGCCAAATAATCCTCATCTTCTCAATTCCAGGCCAGTTCCCAAACTCCCATGGACATCACTACCAGCATGCTACAGGGCATTTAGAGTTCAATAAACCCTCCAAAAACTATAGCACCACGGGGAGGGGGAAGAATACAGTTAATGAGTTTTACGTGGTAGAATTTGGTACCCTAAAAATTGAGTTCCTGCATAGTTACTTTATCACAGTTAAGGAACTTACGAATTTCATATGTAACTTCTGGCCAACAGGTTTTTTTTTGAAAAACAATAATCATTTCCTCTTTTCAATATCCTCCTGTGTCATTGGGTTAAATATATATTTTTACCTCTCTTCTGACTTGTTTCCCTCATCTTATAAATATGGTCAGGCCTTTATCAGACTAAAAGAAATTAAAATATAATTTTAAAATACCATTTCATAACCTTGCTTTTACCTCAGACTACAATTTTATTTTGATTTCTTGAAAGGACAGTCTGTGTTTACTGCCTTCTTTGTTGACTCAACCCATGAAAAATGCTTTTGCTCCCTGCACCACTCAAACTGCTGCTCTTGTTTAGATTGCCATTGAATACTTTTGGTTCCCATCTTAAATGACATAACTGATCATTCCTCTCTGCAGTTCTCACCTCCTTTGGCTTTCTTATCATCATTCTTTGCTGGTTCTCTTTAAACTCTCTGCCCATAGATTCCCAGTTGATTTTGCCAGTAATTCTTCCCCTGTCCGTTTCTTAAAAGCTAATTTCTTCCAGGAAACCATCATTGCCTCTCTTTTACTTTACAGTTAGAGGGAAATTTTCAACCTTTTGGGGAACATGGAGTCATTATAAAATATCACTAAAACAAGAAGACTTCTAGTCCATTGTTCTTAGTAATGTTGAAAGAGCACTGGTATTGGAGTTAGGAGACCTGTATTTGTATTAGTTGCATGATCTTTAAAAAAAGTACATTCATTCTCTTTCTCTGACTTACTTCATTTAGCATAATACCTTCTAAGTCCATTTATGTTGTTGCAAATGACAAGATTTCATTCTTTCTTACGGGTAAGTAATATTTCATTGTACTTATATACACATCCACTCATCTACTGATGGACACAGGTTGCTTCCATATCTTGGCTATTGTAAATAGTGCCGCAAAGAACAGGGGGTGCATATGTCTTTTTGAATAAATTTTGGATTTCTTCAGATAAATACCCAAAAGTAGAATCACTGGGTCATATGATAGTTCTATTTTTCAATATTTTGAGAACCTCCATACTGTTTTCCATAGTGGCTGCACCAATTTACAATCCCACCAACCGTGCATGTGTTCCCCTTTCTGTACATCTTCACCAACACTTGTTTCTTGATTTATTGATTATAGCCATAATGACAGGTGTGAGGTGATATACCATATAATTTCACTTATATGTGGAATCTATAAAACAAAATAAATGAACAAACAAAACAGAAACAAACTCAGAGATGCAGAGAACAAACTGATGGTAGCCAGGTGGGAGGGGTGTTTGGGGAATGGGTGAAAAGAGGGAAGGAATTAAGATGTACTAATTACCAGGTATAAAAAAAATAACAGCCATGGAGATATAAAGTACACCCTCATGGGAATACAGTCGATATTGTAATAACTATGTGTGGTGTCAGACGGGTGCTGGACTTGTTGGGGGCGATCACTTCATAGGTCAGGTGAATGTCCAATCGCTGTGTTGTGCACCTGAAACTTGTAGGCTGTTATGTGTGGACTGTAATTGAAAACATTTCTTAATTTTTTTAATACATTTATTCTTTGAGGCTCACTTTACTCTTAAAAAAAACTATCATGCTTATTGCGAGGCATAAATAATATCTATATCTGAAAATACCACAAGTCATAGACAAGTACTATTCTATAATGTTACGTATCACAATAGTATTTTATCAATAGTGTCTTTTTAGTTCTCATGTCAGCTTGTAGCAGAGCTGCAATGTAGAAGGTTTGTGAGGGGGAAAAATCTTTTTAAACTTTTAAAAGCATTTCTGTTCTAATTATTTAATATACTCATTTTCTTAGCAATGCCTATCAACTTATAAATACTTTTCCAGTTTGGGCTTAAATCACGGTAAGAAGGGGGATTTTAAACAAACCATTTTACAAATTCTCCAGAAAAGAATAGAAAAGTCAAAGCAGAAATAACTGCTTTAAGAGAAGGCACTATATAAAGATAAATCTTAAAGGAACTGATCTTTTCTCTTTTTAGTTGTTAGACACCATAGAGCACTCAGAGCTTAAACAGCAATTAGACTATCAAGCTTAATTGTTGTTTTCTATAAGTAGAAACGAGTCCTTAAGTATGAGAAACAAGTTGACATCCTTCCTTTTTTTGATCTTTAGACAAAATAAGAACTAGAGGTTTTTGCTTTGGGTTTTTTTTTTCAACGTTTTATTATAAAAGAAGTAAAGAGGTAAGTTGAAAGAATTGCACAGTACAACACCCAATACACACCCTGTTGGATTCACAGCGGACACTTATACTGGCTTCACCAACTCTCTACTCGCCTATCCATCCCTGAGCTAGAAGTTTATAAGCGGGAAAAATGTTTTATTTACTCTTTTATATACATTTTATATAGAAACCTTAAATAAGTTCAGTGCTTTACAAGCTATAATTTTCTGAATAAATTTAACATTAAATAAAAACATACCATATGTATAATATGAAAACATGAGTGGAAAGATGAACACCAAATTCAGGAGAGTAAGTACATGTACAGAGATGGGAGAAAAGGCTCAAAGGGAAGTTCAAAGGGGGATTCAAGCTGTAATGTTTTATTTCTTAAATTCTTAAGAGTAGAGTGTTAGAATGTGATAGTGCATTATTGAATATCTGGCTATTTGTTATCCTCTCTGTTCTTTGCTGTATGTTTGAAATATTTCACAATTAAAAACTGAAAGAAAGATTTGCTACTTAGTTTTCTTTTCCCCTGGCAAAGTGCTTTTCACTTCACTTAAGATCCTTTGTCCCTGTTAGCCTTCCAGCTGAGGTGGATTGAATAGAATCTGAATACACCCTATCTTTTCTCAGATAGTTTGATGTACTAGCTAAAGAATGACACAAAGTGCCCCCTTTCTACTAAGGACTGAAAAGTATAACTTTTGCATACTTCTTGGTTTTGCCCAACCCGGAGAGAAAAAAATAAAACAAACTTCCCATATTATACTTAAATTCCTTGAAGTTATTTTACATGGTTGTTGAACAATATATAATTGTGTAATTATGTAATTTTTCATGTTCACCTGATTTCAGAGAAGAAAGACATGGAAAGTGAAATATGGCCAGGGAAGCTGATACATGAAAACTTGGAAAGATAATGATGCTACCCAGCCAGAGCCTGGAAACTTGACCAGTCTAAACAAACTCATAGTACTAAATTACTTGTGAAAGAGCTCAATCAGTCCTGCTGCGATTTGAACTTTTGGCTCCTGAAAGTCTAAGGCAGGCTTGAAAATAAAAATAAAGCCCTTAACCTACTGGGTTGTGTTCCAGCCCCTCTACTGGATTCTCTGTATGAAGCAGATATCTATTCAAAGAGCAAGAGGCAGCTGGAGAAAGATGAGGCAGTGAAAAGGAGTCTTAGGGGCTTCTTCCTGTACCAGGTATGGAATGAGCTCGCAGGGAGAGAGATCCTCCATCATTAATTAATGTATTGATTCCTTCAGGAATAGTTATTTGAAGCTAAGAAAAATACAGTGGGGTGTGATATAAAGGATCACCCAACCAACCAGAATACACTGAGTGCTTATGACTTGCTTAGCAATGTGCTAGGTTCTATGAAGTCACTGTGTCTGATTTGCTCCAGCAGAGAGATAAGTTTTGTGGCATCAAATAGAAAATAAGACCTTGAATAACAATATAGATTATACATTCTAAAGGAGTTAGAAATGTGTCATAGCGTACTATATATAAACCAGGAATTGATCACTGCACTTAATCAGAAGACCTAAGTCCAAATCCTATCTCTGACACTTGGCTTTGTAAACGTGAGCAGGTCCTTTAATTTCTGAGCCTCAGTTTTCTCATTTATAAAATGAAGCCCCACCCAAAATAAATAACTCAATAAATAAAATAAAGTGAAGCCCAGCCAGCTCTGCTTACCTATACACAGCATTGTATTGAGAATCAAGTAAGGATGGATGTGAAAACACTATAGAGTTTGTAATTATTGAAAGAGCTGAGAATTGAACTAGGCCTTGAAAAATGTTTTACGTGGACAAACTTTTTTTATTATATAAATTTTATTTCTTTATTTTCAGAGAGGGGAAGGGAGAGAGAAAGAAAGGGAGAGAAATATTGATGTGTGGTTGCCTCTTAAGCACCACCTACTAGGGACCTGGCCGGCAACCCAGGTATGTGCCCTGACTGGGAATCGAACTGGCGACCCTTTGGTTTGCAGGCTGGCACTCAGTCCACTGAGCCACACCAACCAGCGACACATGGACAGCCTTAAAGCCTGGATAAAAGTGACCTTAGAAAAGGAAAAACTTGAACAGAGAGGAGAATGAAACTTGATACAAGAGGACAGGATAAAAACCACTCAATTATAGCAAAAGATTTGTTTTGGGAGATTGGGTAAAAAGTAGTTACCTATGCAATAATGACTGCATTACGGTAGGATTCAAGTTATAGAGGATCTGAAGGCTAGAAGGAAGAGTTTGGACTTGATCTTAAAGGGAATAAAAAACTATTTGGGGGTTTTGAGTAGGGACTTAGGTATGTAAGTCATATTAGCTTTCATAATTAATATCTAACAAAGTACCTGGCATACGGATATTTAAGATTAATCCTACTGAATTCAGTTAATCTGTCAACAATACATAGAATGAATTGGACACATCTGAACCTGGGGTCTAGCCTTCTTATCACCTAGATATTAGTCTGCTTATCTTTTTCCTTAACTGTAATGAGAAATGATAATACCTGCCCAGCTAATATGTTTATTCCAAACATTAGATAAGATGGTGATGCCATCGCTTTCCATAAATATATTATGTGCCTTCATGTAAGATGCTATGTAAAAAAAAAAAATTAAAAATTAGGAAAAAAATCTATAGACAAAGTGCTTTGAAAAATGCCTTGTAATGAATATTAGTTTGAAATGTAGAGTTTAAGGGATCTGGTAGCAAAAGGATGGTGTACGACAACCAAAAGATCATCTTACTGCTATATTTAGTACTGGGTTAGGTCCCTGTTATTGTCAGGACCTGCTAGGCATGGCGAGCATAAGTAGAGGAGAAGCCACCAGGTGTAGTAAATAGGCATTTAAGGTCACCAGGAGTTCTTCCTGTTGGCAATTGACCTTTTTTCAGACTTAACCTATTCTGTAGTGAGCCTCCATCATCATGGAGACAGTATAGAATACTGGTTAAGAAAACAGGCTCTGAAGAATAACCAGAATAACTGGTTAGGTTTGAAATAGTGCTGTTTAATCTTAGTCAAATTATTTAACCTCTAATCTAATAGAATCACAGGTTGTTTGTGAGAATTAAGTGAGATACCGCATGTATACTCTTCATAGAAGATCTGATATAGAGTGAATGTCAGCTAAGCAAATGTCAGTTATTGTTTTTATTTTCAAGAACTTCTCAGCTCCTCTAGCCCCCATATTTTGTTACTCCAAAATTCTCTTCCCATTTTTCTACCTCTCTTTCACCCCATTCCAGGACACTGAAAGTCACATTTGGTTCATTCATCTGTAATATGTTCCACAGCATTAGCATCAAACAAGATCTGAAAATATATCCTGAATTAAAAATTATATAATCTTCAAAGTAGCTTAAGTATTATGATTATTTGTTATAGTCTAAGTAATTCTTGGAAATCAATAATCCATAATATAGTTCTTCATAATATTTTTCTTTATAATTTAGTGTATTTTTCTAGTTCCTCTCTGTAAGCATATTTTACTTTTAAAAACATATATATATTTAGTTTTTACCCTGGCTGGGTAGCTCAGTTGGCTGGAGCATGGCCCCAATACACCAAGGTTGCAGGTGTGATCCTTGATCAGGGCACATACAAGAATTGACCAATGAATACATAAATAAGTTGTTTCTCTCTCTCCCCGTTCCTCTCTTTCTCTAAAATAAATTAAAATTAAAATATATATATTTCATTTTTAATGAAGTACCATATTTTTCCGTGTATAATGCACACTTTCTGCCCAAATTTTTGAGGGGAAAATTATTACACATTATACCTGGGTAGTGCCCAAAATAATTTGTATCTGTTCTTATGTTTTGTAATTATTTGTTACATAAATTTTCTTGTACCATAATATGTTTAAAAATAAATGATAAAGTTCTTTTATTGCTCTGGCTGGTGTAGCTCAGTGGATTGAGCATCGGCCTGTGAACCGAAGGGTCCCTGGTTCGATTCCCAGTCAGGGTACATGCCTGGGTTGTGGGCCAGGTCCCCAATAGGGAGTGCATGAGAGGCAACCACACACTGATATTTCCCTCTCTCTCTCCCTTCCACTCTGTCTAAAAATAAAATAAATAAAATCTTTTTTTTAATTTCCTTTATAATACAGAAGACAAATATCTAAATAAACAAACAAACAGACAAATAAAATTTTAAAATTAAAACAAGATTTTTTTCCTGAAAGTTTGGACCAAAAATGTGGGTGCACATTATACATGGGAGTGCATTATACATGGCAAAATATCGTATTTGAAAGATGCGTTGTAGAAAGAGAATCTTGGACCCTGAGATAATTTAATGGACCACATGGGAAAATTAAAAACTAAATCTTTTAGGAGGTCAGTTTTATAATATCTACTAATTCTTAAGATATTTGAAATTTTTAGCTAACTACCAATTACACCTTTAGGTATCCATATAACATATATTCACATGTAGGCACAAAGATTTTGTGAAAGCATGTTCTGGTGATATTGTATTTAATAGTAAAAACTGGAAACAAATGTCCATCAGTAGAGGACTGTTTAAATAAATTATAATTATAAAATAGAATACCATATACTCCTTTAAAAGAATAAGGTAAACTCTATAAAAATGGAAAAATGTCCAAGATATCATGATAAGTGAATGGAAAAGCAAGAAGCATAATACTAAGTGTAATATATTTCTATGCTTGTGTACATGTATATTTCTTAAAAGGCAGCTATTATATTAATATCTGCATATGCAAGGAAAATTTTTTGGAAATATTAGCAATCATCCCTGTGAGTACAATGATGGAGATGTGAAGGGTGATTTTTATTTTACCTTTCTGAATACTGAAAAAAAAAAAATTTTACTCATTCAGCATGTGTTACTTTTATTATTTTTTTAAAACTAGTTTTAAAAATACAAAATGTTTAAAGAGAGTGGGAATTAAATGGTTAAATGTTTTTTTGTAAGATGTGTAGGATGTGAAAAGTGATCTATAAATGCCTATTATTTTTACTAAACAATGGAGTGTGTGGCTTTTGTAACCTGAAGAAAGCAGCATTTCAACATCTCTTCCTACTGGAGCATATGGTGGTTAAGACCATGGGGGATGGAGAATGCCTTAGAGATTGACTCTCATGGAGTTAACATGCAGTTCTTTTTAGTATTCCCTATTGCTGTCATGGTGGAAAGTTCCATGGAAAAGAGTAAAAGGGCTCAGTGACATTGTTCCATCCAGTGTTTAAAACTATTGTCAGGTATTCTTTTAAATAAAACTATTAGCCACATGGTGATTGCAAAACATGATTACTTTTAAGAGCCTTTGTTTAGAATTTGGTTTATTGTATTGTATGAAGAGTGCCTTTGACTAAGTGTAGTGAGATACCTCTTGGTGCTGTCTGGACAACAAGTGTAAAAATTAGGGGTATTATCTTGAGAGTTTTATCCTGGCACTTTACAGACTAACAGGAGACAGAATGTTTTGCTGCTCTAGGTAACAGACTTTTTGTTTTGTAACTCTTTAAAGTATTGGTTTTCTCCCTTTTGACACTCTGGGATTAATTTACTATTTATTTCTCTAGATCACAACTTTAGAGAAAACATAAAAATACAAATAGTTCTTCTGATTGGTATAATAATTTTTTCTTATAAGTAGTTATTTTAAAAATAAAGTTATATAGGTTATTACTATTATTTCAAAGCTTAAAAAGCACAAAAATTCAGTGAAACTGCAGATCTCATATTACTAAGATTGTAATATTGAGTTAATGTCATTAACTGTCTGGCAAACAATAATAGTAAAGACTTCTGGTTGAAATAGTGGTACACAGGGGAAGTTTATATGTATTCTAATTTTCATTTATTCATAAATTTCTCACCCCAAATACAGACAAATACGACTAGTATTCTGTTATTGGAAGCTAATTGGCCAATTTATGGATCATAATAATAATGAAAATTTAGTGCTGTCTTGTTCACAAAGCACTTTCATTTATGTATCTTAATAAAACTATGAGGTAAATATTATCCCCACTTTAAGATTAAGGAAACTGCCCTGGCCAAGTAGTTCAGTTAGTTAGAGTGTCATCCTAATACACCAAGGTTGTGGGTTCCATCCCTTGTCAGGGCACACATAAGAATCAACCAATGAATGCATAAATAAGTGGAACAACAAATCGTTTTTATTCTCTTTCTCTCTCCTTCTCTCTCCTTCTCTCCCTCTCTTTCTCTCTCTCCTCCACTCCCTCCCTCCCCACTGCCTTCCTCTCTCTCTAAAAATCGATTCAAAAATTTAAGATTAAAGAAAGTAGGGCTGGGATAGATTAAGTTTTACCCATAGACAAAATTACTAGAACCTAGAACTTCTGATATCAGGCCCAATGACATTTTAATGTTGCCTGCTTTAGCTGTTTGTCAGATTGATGGAAAAGAGTAGAGAGGAGTACTTATAGTCAGCATCTTCATTTTCTCGGTGAATAAACTAAAATACACAGTGGACTTTATTTTAAGGTTGCATATGCAAGAAAAATGCATAGTCTATCTGCCCACCTGTCAACTCTCTCTACCACCCCTCCTTCTCTAATTTCCACCCTGTCTCCCTCTCCTTTCTTAATGACCTGAAGAAAAACACATAGGTCTTACCCTATTAAGAGTTTTTACCTCTGAGAAAGTTAAAAGATAGTTACATAGAGGAGTTAGAAAAGCAAAAATAAAATTTTATTATAGTCTCATGCACTGTAATCTAAGATTCCTCACCAGAGACTCTCTGATTTTATTCCTGAAGGGCAATCTTCTCAACCTTACTCTTAGTTCTCTTAAGCTTATAGAGCCATTAAGTCCAAAGAGTAGATTTCCATGCCAGGCACTCTTTTAAGTACTTTACATGTATTAACTTAATTAATCCTTACAATCACTTCATAAATTAGTTATTAATATGAGCCACAGATTAAATAACTATCCAAATTCATAGCTCATGGTGGCACCAAGATTCAAACTCAGCCTATTAATTTCAAGGCTAGGCTTTTAACTGCTATGCTCTATGGTTTTGAACTATATGGCTATTTATCTTAAGTGCATTAAATGCATTTTTCAGGATCTCCAAATTGGATGAAATTCCTTTCCTAAGGTTCCCAACTCTCACAAAAACAAATTTTTGAGACTTTTCTTTAGGGTTTATTATCCCATTTTGCAGACAGAGTTAGGTGACTTGGCCAGAATCCTAGTTTATTAAGTGGCTGTGTTAGAACTAGGACTTAGTTTCCCTGGATTTCTAGCCCACTATTTTTGGCACTATAAACTAACACTCACTTTTTAGCTCATCAGCTACCGTCATTCAAGTGATCCACCCATGTTGAAATTTTGTTACAGCAGCAAAAGCACATCCACATCCTTCACTCACTTCTTATACTGTATACCTTTGTATCTGTCCTGGAATACAGTTAATTTTTACACAGTTTTATATCTTATGGAGGGACATGTAAAAACATACTAATGGAATTACCTTATGGACATAAGGGACATATATTATTTTTAAAAATTTTAATACTTTAACATATAATTCTATGAAAATTTAATTTGGTCTAGCTAATGCTGTCAAGAGCCAAATTAACACTTTAGAACATTCATATTTCTGAGCCCTGAAATGGTCAGCAAATGACATGACAAAATTCATTTCAAATCTAACTCAAGCAACAGTGTAAAGAAATGCAGCAATTTTTCTTCAGGGATCTTTGTGCAGATCTTTTTTTTTAAGAGTAAGCTCCTCATGTAGAGTAGAAAACTAGTTTAGTTTATTTCATACTGCTCCGTCTAATTTGGAATCATTTTTGAAGTCCTAGATGCCTCCATACAGAGAAATGCTCCCCAAAGCCTTATTTCCTGACAGGGGAGAGTAAAGGATTAAATTGAGCTGAAACGGAATTGATTGACATTTTGACACTCTGCAGACTGTGAAAAGAAAAGGAATTTGTTCAACTTTTAAAAACAGGCAGTAGAAAGAAAGAACTATTTCCTTAAAGTTATCTCAGTTTGCAGAGATGATTTAATTCTTTTCTTAAAAAACCAAGGGGCATGTTCTAGCACTTTCCCAATTTCCTATATTACAGTTCAAAGTGAAAATGTAACTTTGAAAAGCTTTCAAAAAAGCCTGGATGGGTGTGTTATATTAGTCTCCTCAGCTGAACATGCACTGACAGAGGTCTTTTGAGGGAAAACAAAGGACTATGCACTTCTGGGATGTCACTCTAGGAACCTATTTATAAAAAACAAGTATACATATTTATGAAACTTTTATCTCTGGCGGTTTTTAAATGAGACATATTAAGTGTGAATTGAGTAAGATACATTTCCTGCTGACATCTTTTTCAGACAGATACAGATGATCACCATGCCATCATCTTTCCTAAACAGCATCATTTAGTATTGACTTCAATAAAACCTCATCTCTGCTGTGTCGTGAAAGGAACTGGACTCATATAAACAGTGCTGTTCTAAACAGCCTGCTGCCTTTTTTTTTTTTTTCAATCAGTGCAAGAGGTTGTAATAAATTATAGCCTGGAAGAAGTTTTAAACTGGCAAGTTTACCAGATATTTAAAGCAATTTATTTTGGGGCGTATCAGCAGATTTTTTTTTCTTACACTGCACTTGGGTGCCTGCTGACACAGCCTGAACAAATCTTTCAAACATTTTCCTTCCTAGAGATGGATGAAGATGATGATGCAATGGACTCCAACATCCAGACATTTCATTAACTCTTAACTTGCCAATTGGTTCCTTCCTATCACCAGATCTGTGGGAAACTTAGATATCTATTTCCAGTAAGAGTTTGCAATATTTCAAGTCCCTCAGTACCTTGGGACAACTCCAGGTTTTATGGAAGGATCAACTAACAAAAGAATAAGTCTGGTTTTAGGCATTTCGTTTATAGTTTAGATTATTTCATTACTCGTATTTTGAAAATTGCCAAACTTCCCAATAGGAAAAGAGACCTGAAATTTTATATTAAAAAAAGACTTCTTGATTCTAGCATGTGTTGAGTCTGACAGTGACTTTTTTCTAGTTTTAGTCTCCTTTCTCTTATAATTGGATACTGAAATAGTTTGGGTTTTTTTAAACTATTATCAACTTTTGGCTCTGGAATTACGAAGGCAGCTTTACTGGTATATATTTTAGTCAAGTATTCAGAAGAGCTAAACGTACTGGTAACTGAATATTTTTGTCCTGATGAAGGGCAAGAAATAAGGGAGCTTTTCTTTTAGTAAGTGCTCCCCAGTGCCAGCCCCTTTTGTAAGCCACTACATAACCCATGGGAGAGAGACAAGAGATCCTCATTTTACAAAAAGCTGACTCCTAGTCAGGTGAAAGACACTGCTCAGTGAGTTAGGAATACGCTAACGGCTGTGAACATGAAAGCATCACAGAATAGGGTTTGGTGGGAAAGGTCCTAGATCAGGAGTCATAAAACTGAAGTTCTTAAGTGACGTCGAACGAAGTCATCTGACTAGACCCTGAATTTTTACGTCTGTAACGTGAGGATATAATCTCTAGCCTGTCTTGCTCTAGATCGTTTGGCACAATATAGTTCTCAAATATGGCTACACACTGGAATCGCCTGAGAAGCTTTGGAAAATGTTTATGTCTAGATTCCAACCTCAAGACATTAAGATTTGATTGGTCTCTGGTGCAGCTGAATATTGTGATTTCTTAAATCTCCACAGGTGATTCATGTGTGCAGCTAAGGCTGTGAATCCTTGGTTTGGAGGATGGTTAAGAAAGCCCTTTGTAAATTTATTTACAAGGGTTAGCAGATGTTATCAACTATGTAGACAGTTTTTTCCATCATAATTTCAACTGTTTTGCTTTTTAAAAAAATCCAGCTCATCTCTGAATTTTCCCAGCCTTTAGCACATAGGACACCTGCTGATAAATGCTTGTTGTACGTGTGAATGTACAGCCTTTTAAAGTTTTAAAGTCATTTGAAAAATGGGATTTGTCCGAGGTTCAATGTATAGAGCCTGTTAAGAGGCAGGACCTTTGTGTTGAAACATTCCCAAGAAATGCCAGCCTTTCGTGCCCACCCCAGGCTCGCTTCACCACTTCGTCCAAGCCTCGGTGTCTTAATGGTGACCCCGGGGCCGGACGCACGCAGAAGGATCCGGTGGGTGCCACGAGCTCCGGGGCGGGGCGCCGACAAGGCCGACCCTCCGCGCCCGCCGGCCCACCCCGCCGCAGTGCCCCGCCCCGGACGCGGATTGGGGTGGCCTGCTGGTGTGTTCTGCCGCCGGGACTCCACAGCCGAGCCCCGAGGCTGGCGCGGCTGCCTCCGCGCGACCCGGCGGGCCCAGTTTGGCCGCCGGCAGCTGGCGTTGCGCTAGGCTCCGGCCCGGCGGACTCCAACGCTAGTGCCTCGTGTCCGCACCGGGCTGGGGCCAGGATGCGAACCTGAGAGCCTTGAGCCAGCCCCATGACCCTGAGCACGTTGACCCGCGAAAGGAAGGTGCTTCCCGCTTGCACCTGCAGCCTTGGTGCCCCCGACATGATTCCCTACTTCTCCGCCAACGCGGTCATCTCGCAAAACGCCATCAACCAGCTGTGAGTGCACCGCGCGCCCTCCCGCCCTCTGCCAAGGCTCCGAAAGTTTGCGTTTCAGCAGTTGCTTTCCCCAGCATCCTGAGGAGGAAGCAAGCAAGCAAGGGCGCAGTTGCACCCTGCGTTCTTGGACGGCTAGGGGCCCACAGGGGGGATAGTGGGGTGGACGTATGGGGTAATTCTTGGAGGCACAAAGTGTTCGGGGGTGGGGGTGGGGTGGACAGAAGAATCCTTTGCGAGAATTTCTGGTAAACTTTGAGGGAATCTAAAAGTGGGGTCGTCCCAGGGAAGTTGTCTGGGGTAACGGAGTGACAGCTGAGCCCTATGGCACTCCGCAGGCTCTGAGAATGAAGGGCGATCTGTTGCTCCTGAACCGCCAGCCGGAAACGCCAGGACTCCCTTGCGGGTCCTGCTGGCGATCCTGCTCCGGTGTTTGTTTTGGTTTTGTTTCAAGTAACTTTGCCTTTGACCATAGGTTTTTGCTGCAACCCATTTACTCAGAGAAAGGCACTTCATTCTTCGCTTTCACTGGGTGTAGTCTGGAGTTATTTCAAAAAACTGGATTTCAATAGTTTGACTTTTTCTTTTTGTCTCCCCCTGTAGTAAACTAGTAATGTGCTTACAACCCAAGCCTGCATGTATGCATGCATACCTTCATTCACTGAAGTGCAAGATTCAGGAGCACCTTTGTCAGTGTTTTTTAAGTCTCTAGAGTTGTTCTTCCTTTACATTTGTGGTTTATCCATTTCTGAGAACGGTGTGCTGAAGCTTGTGGTTAATCTCACCTCACAGTAATAAAGCGCAAAGTAAAAACTCCATCCATTCAAGTAGCATCGTTAAACCAGTGGCGTGTTTTAGGGTTACTTTAGAAACAGCAGTTTGATCTTAGTGTATTAGCACTCACCCCAGAGTGGCTTCAGGAGAGTCACCTACTGAGGTTTTTACTGACTCCTGGCACTTAAGCAATGCTTCTGCCTTCCTTCCAGGTCACCCCTGGAGAACTTTTTTATTGAATGTCCAACACCAGAAACTTTTCATTATCTCTTATTAAAGGTCCCAACAGTTGCATGTAAAGCGATGTATAGATAATTGTACATCTAATTTATTACTTTTTAATATATTTTATTGATTATGCTATTACAGTTGCCCCATTTTTTTCCTCCTGTTTATTCCCCTCTGCCCTGCACCCTCCTTCCTACCAGCATTCCCCCCGTTAGTTCATGTCCATGGGTCAAACATACAAGTTCTTTTGCTTCTCCCTTACCTATACTATTCTTAACTTCCCCCTGTCTATTTTGTACCTACCATTTATGCTTCTTATTTCCTGTACCTTTTTGCCCATTCTCCACCTTCCCCCTCCCCTCTGATAAACCTCCATGTGATCTCCATTTCCCTGATTCTCTTCCTGTTCTAGTTGTTTTGCTTGGTTTGTTTTTGTTTTTTTAGGTTAAGTTGTGATAGTTGTGAGTTGTCGTTTTACTGTTCATAGTTTTCATCTTCTTTTTCTTAGGTAACTTTGTTTAACATTTAATTTAATAAGGACTTGGTGATGAAGAACTCCTTTAACTTTACTTTATCTGGGAAGCACTTTATCTGCCCTTCCATTCTAAACGATAGCTTTTTTGGATAGGGTAATCTTGGATGCAGGTCCTTGCCTTTCATGACTTTGAATAATTCTTTCCAGCCCCTTCTTGCCTGTAAGGTTTCCTTTGAGAAATCAACTGATAGTCTTATGGAAACTCCTTTGTAGGTAACTATCTCCTGTTCCCTTGCTGCTTTTAAGATCCTCTCCTTATCTTTAATCTTGGGTAATGTAGTCATGATGTGTCTTGGTGTGTGCTTCCTTACATCCAACTTCTTTGGGACTCTCTGAGCTTCCTGGACTTCCTGGAAGTCTATTTCCTTTGCCAGATTGGGGAAGTTTTCCTTCATTATTTTTTCAAATAAGTCTTCAATTTCTTGCTCTTCCTCTCCTCCTTCTGGCACCCTTATGATTCCAATGTTGGAACATTTAAAGTTGTCCCAGAGGTTCCTAAGCCTCTCCTCAGTTGTTTAAATTCTTGTTTCTTCATTCTGTTCTGGTTGAATGTTTATTTCTTCTTTCTGCTCCAAATTGTTGATTTGAGTCCCAGTTTCCTTCCCTTCACTGTTGGTTCCCTGTATATTTTTCTTTAGGTCACTTTGCATAGCCTTCACTTTTTCCTCCCTTTTGCGACCATACTCTACCGTTTCTGTGAGCATCCAGATTACCAGTGTTTTGAACTCTGCATGTTAGGTTGGCTATCTCTTCATTGCTTAGTTCTGTTTTCAGAGCTTTGATCTGTTCTTTCATTTGGGCCTTTTTTTTTTTTTTTTTTGGTCTGGGTAGTCCTATTATGTTGTGAGAGGTGGAGCCTTAGGTATTCCCCAGGGTTGGGCAACCCCATCACTGCCCTGTGGCACTGTATATGGGGAAGGGGCTTGAGAGGGAACAGTGGTGCTTGCTTGGCTGTTGTCTGGCTCTCAGTCCCTTCCCCTGCTACCTACAGGCAAATTGGGCCCTTCTGGTTCTGATTCCGCAGTGGGTGGCTTTGTGTACATTCTAGCACCCTGTGGATCTCTCAAGCGAACTGTCATGTGAGACTAACGGTTTCTCCTGCTGCAGCAAACCCCACCGGTTTTTACCAGTAGAGCTTTCGAGGCTTCCTTTTCCCACACTGGAACCCTGGGTTGCATGGTGTCGCTCACTCCCCAGTTGTTCCCCCCAGCTTATCTGCATGCAGATGTGGGCCCGTGCAGTCCACCAGCCACTGCCTTGCCTGCCCTGCCAGCCTCACCCTTTCCACAGCCCTCTCTGCCCCTCCTACCTGTCTGAATGAATGTTTCTTCTTTAACTCCTTGGTTGTGAGACTTCCACACAGTTCGATTTTCTGGCAGTTCTAGAAGAAGTTGTTGTTCTGGGGATGGTTGCACAACAATGTGAGTTATTTAATGCCACTGAACTGTACACTTTAAAAGGCAAATTTTTCAATGTATATTTAACTACAGTTTTAATAAAGATTAAACAATAAAAGGCAGAACTTATAAGCTTTTTCATGGTGGGAGTGGTGGGATGGAGTTTTGAATCTTGCTTTCTTGTTTAATCAAATAAATCCTGATTTCTTTGAATAAGTCATTTGACTTCAGTTTCTTCCACTATAAAATGAGGATACAGTGTTTTCTACCCCCAAGGATCATAAAAGATCATACATACAGTAACACTTTTCAAACTATAAATTCTTGCACCAAAAAAATGAGTTAATCGAAATTAAACAATATCTAATAGCTGTCATTTATTGACCACTTGTCACTGTGCTAAGAGTTTAATGTGTATTATCTCACTTAATCATCACAGCAATCCCGTGCACTTATTTGTTCTATTTACAAATAATGAAGCTGAGAGTTCAAGAAGTTAAGTAATTGCTCAAAACCATAAAGCTAGTAAATGACAAAACTATCCTTAATATCCAGGTCTGTTTCTGGTGCTATTAACTACTATTAAAAATGATATTGTCTTAGTAGTTGCAAGATCACTTTTGAGATTTATACTCTTAAGAATTATCTTTAACTGCTGACACCTTCAACTTAGTAGTGAAAAACATACTTGCTATGCTGAGGGTTTTGCTGCTAAGGTAAACAGTCTTTTAAAGAATTTGCAGAATATTTTATTTTTATCTCTTTTGCCACCTTTTTTTTTTGTATAAGAGACTTACTAATACCCTAATATTCACTTATTCTAAAATGTATCAGTACTGCTTTAGCCATCATTTTTATTTAGCATTTATAGTGTTACCCAGTTCGTCATCATTCCAAAACCTCTAGGGATCATTCTAAATATAATCCTGAATTTTGTTAATTTAAACATTTTTGGCGCCTAATACAGAAGTTCTTACTTTGAGGTCCATGGTCACTTAGAATTCTATGGATTGACTTCAGAAGGCTAATGAACTCCTTAAGATCATATGAAAATGTTGAGTAGATAAAGATATTTTGAAAATCAGATTCTCTAAGTAATGTGATCCCATTAAAGGTTAAGATAAAGGAAAGTATTGTTTCTAAGACCTGATACTGTAAAACTCAACTGGTGTGAACATTTCTTTGTAGTACCAGACATGTAAATAGCAATAACTGGTGGGAGCAACTAAAAGATTAAGATTTAGGTTTCTAAGTGAAGACTGACTCAAAAAGTTTGAAGTGTATATGTGAGGAATGGGTTACCTTGATACATGAGTGCTTTTAGCCCAGTGGTTCTATTGTCACTGCTGAGGACTCCTCCTAAGAGGTTTTTTTCTTTCTCTCATTTGCTGCCTCAGATTTGCGGTAGGTTTAGAAACCATGTAGCAAATCCTATGAGAATTGTGTCAGAGTAAAAAGGTCAGAATGAGATCTTGGAGGTTTTGCTATGGAGAAAATTCATGACTTTAGAGTATGGCCCTTGGACACCTATTTTGGTGATTTCACAGGTTCTTTCTGATTATGTACTGTATAATTGAAATTAGAGAATAGCTGGGGTTTTACTGTATTTTATTGAGAATTATATTATTATTAGATTAAGGCCTCCCATTGCCATTGCATAAAACTCACCAAATATGGTGTAATTTTTGATGCATCAATGAAGAACATTAAGTGAATGAATTTACTCCAGAAACTAAGTATAGCTACTGCCATATGTGTTAATCCTATTAGGAAAAAAATACATGAGCAACCCAGAGCATAATCTAATCAGACTTCAAGAGTCTTGGATCCAGTGGCTCAAATGATCATGAAAAGTTTCATTCCCTTTAAGAGTCTATACATTTTAATAAAAACAAATTTCAGAATTTCTGAAAAATATGTAAGGCTTTGTTAATTATAGAGAGCCAACATTCAATCCCTGAGAAGTCACTGAGCAAGGAGCCAAGGCTTTTCTAGAGTTGTTTTATGCCAAACAAATAGTTTATTGAAAAATAGAAGGTTATTTTTGCATCCTAAAATGTTAGGGAAGGATCAAGAATTATTAGATAAAGTGCTGGCAAAAGCTACCATTAAAAGTGTCCCTGTTATGAAAACGTTTTCAAAAGCGTTGAAACTTAGGTGATGAAGACACCGCTTCATTTGTTAATGAAGTTACCTTGAGCTTTTTATTCCTGACCTAAAATATTTGTATCTTTTACTTGGTTTCTTATATGAGTTTGACTTCCTAGCTTGAAGTTTGACTCCAAGCTCAGCAACAGAGGAGCATATCAAGATGATTATCCAAAAATGTACCTTTTAATGAAATTGAAAGGTGGAAGCAGTTTTATTTTTGTGCTAATTAGTAATAGTACTAGTGCTCAGTAGTTATCCAAGTGATCTCAGTTTTGCTCTATACTTACCCAGGTGATTTCACATGTGCTCATCTCTGAACTTAAGCTTGCATCAGAATCACCTGGATAGCCTATGCAAACACAGGTTGCTGCCCACACCCCCAGAGTTTCTGATTCTGTAGGTCTGGGGCGGGGCTGAAGAAGATGATGCTGATGATCCAAGAACCACATTTTGGGAACCATATCCTTAAAGTATTCCTCTGAGGCATATTGGACAAGTCATCATTTACATTTTACAGAGTAATAAACTAAAAAATTAAATTATGAATTTTTAAAAAATTTTGCCCAGGGGTTACGTAATTTGTTATCAGTAGAACTAATCTAGAACCAGCATTCCTGTCTCCCAATTCAGAGCTCTTATGATCTGCACTTGAAGCCCTACTATTAATACATATATCTTTTATACATATGGGAACATTTCTTTAGGTAAATTTCTAACAGTGGAATTTCTGGGTCTAATTGTATAGGTTAAAAATTTGATGCAAACTGCCAAATTGCCTTCTAAAAAGGCTTTGCCGATTTGCTCATATCAGTTATAAGAGTATATCGTTCCCTGTACTTTTACCAACCCTGGTAATATATTAATAATGACATTAAATAGATGTTAATTTTTTACTGTGTACCAGGTGTTTTGGGCCCTATGCACATTATCTCATTCTGTCTTCTTAACAACCTTATGAGTTAGATATCACCCTCAATTAGAGATGAGAGACAGAGATGTTGAGTAACTTGTCTAAAATTTTAGTCGGGATGCCTAAAGCAATCTGACTCCAGGGTCCCTGTTCTTAAATACTTCTCTATTTGCAGTTCCCTTAGTACTATGAAAGTTAAGCGTCCTTTTAATATTTTTATTGGTCTTTTTCATTTTTCTGCTATGATTTGCATGTTTGTACTTGTGGCCATTTTTCTACTGGTATTTGTTTTGTTTTTTTTCTTTTTGATGTACTTTATATTTTTTGAATATGTGGGAAAAAATAATGTCCTTTAGCTTTGCACCTTGTTATAAAAGTTTTTAATTTTTATGTAGTAAAATCTGTTGACATTTTCTCTTACAATTTCAGAATTTTGTATCTTGCTTTAAAAAACCCTTCCCAAATAAAATTTTTATTTTATGTTTTTTCTAATATGTTATACTTTTAAGATATTTTACTCTTTAAAACATCTGGAATTTTCTTTGTAGTGAGAACTAGGGCTCTAACTACCTTTTCTCCAAATGCATAATCAGTTATTCCAATACCATTTATTTAGTCCATTCTTACTTCCCTGATTTGAAATGCTAGACATATATTATTTGGGATCTGCTTCTATACCTTTAAGTCCTGTTAATATGTTTTCTATTCATACACCAATACCATGCTTTTTACTTAATATAGATTTAGTGGTTATTTTGATATCTTATATGTCAAGGCCTACCTCATTATTATTTTTTTAATGTATTTAGCTATTCTTCCTTATTTTATTTTACAGATAAGTCTTAGAAACAGCCTGTCAGTTTTCACTTTTAAAAACTCTTTTGGGATTTTGATTGAAATTGTACTGAATTAGTTTTGGAGAGAATTAACGGCTTTACAAAATGAGCCTTCCCGGTAAGGAATGTAGTATGTGTGTATACTTATTAGCTGTTTTTAAAATGTCCTTCATTTAAATTTTACACTTTTCCTCATATAGTAGTTACACTTTTCTTAGTAGGCATATTCATGGGTGTTTCATAAAGTTTTTATTGCTCTTGTGAATGAATTCTTCTTTCCCATGACTTTTTCTGATTAGTCACTGTAGGTGTTTAATAAAACTATTGCTTTTTGTTATTGTTGTTGTATTTATATCAGACCACCTTGCTGAACTTTTACTTGGTCCTAATATCTAATAGATTTTTAAGTTGATTTTCTTGACTTTTGGGGGTGGAAATGAGTTTTGGCTCCTGTTTGTAACTCATTGCTTTGGCTAGAGCTCTCCTGTAATATTGAATAGTAGCAATGCTAATAGTCTCAATTGGTTTTCCATTGTAAAAGGAATGTTTCTTATGTTTTGTAAATAGGTGTGTGCTGTAGGTTCTTGCATAGAACACTTGTCGAGTTGAAGGCATTCCTACTGTTCCTAATTTTTAAAGATTTGAAAATTAGATATAGTTATTGAATTTTATTGAATGCTTTTTGGACATCTATTGGAATGCTAATTTTTCCCCTCCCTTTACTGGTACTTCAGGGACTTAAATTTAATTGCTAAAGTTGAATCATGCTTACACACTGTTTGCAACATTTAACATTTTGCTGGGTTTGATTTACTATTTCTATAAGATTTTAGCATTCAAGTTTTCCTTGAATTTTTGGTGCAGTCTTTGCCCAGCTTGTGTCCAATTTGTAGAATGATTTAAGTGTAGCTTCCCATGTTTTTCTAGCTCTGAAACAGTTGTTTAGCGGAAATTATCTATTTCAAAAGTCTGGAACCAAGAAGTCCTCCAATTGTTACAAATTTATGATTTTTTTTTGCATTTCAAATTAAATTTCCTTGTTCTTTCTGAGCAAGTGTAATTATTTGTGGTCCATGATACTTTTATAATCTCAATCTTGACATCTGCAGAAATAGGCAAACAAAATTAGAAAAATTGATAATTCAGTGATTGAAACCAGGCATTCATTTATGATTTAAAGCCTTTTTTCTCTGGTTGGTAAAGAGACAATATTAATATTTAAGAGAGGCATGAGATGTCTCTTTGATTTTGAATTAATATTGATCTATTAGAAAATATTTCCTTACAGTGTGGAATATATACATTTTTTCCACTGTGCAACCTGCTTCAGTGCCTGCAGCCCACAGGCAGAGGCCCGGCAATGGTTCAAGGCCACAGTTTGCCCTGGCATAGGACACTATGAGAGACCTGGGGGAAAGGGTGATCAAATAAGTTTACATCCAGTGAATCTAATAGGTATTATTGCCTTCAAATATGAAGGAAAGGCTTATGATCTATTGTCAGGGTATGAAGATGCATTTGTGTTTTCATCTGTGGTGGTGATAACTTTGTGTGTATTTATCCACATTTGTACTTATTTGAAGTCAGAGCAGCAGTAATTGTTTTAGAACTGAAGGGAGGAGGGGGAGAACTCTCAATTTTGGCCTTATTGGAACCATGCAAGCTTAACCAAGTTAACTGAAGAGTAAATCTGGGTTGTGATGTGCTCAAGTCAAAATTTTTTCCTTCCTCCCTTCCTTCCTTCGGCGGGGGTGGGGTGGTGAGCAGAGAGACAGACATTGAGACATTGATATGTTGTTCCACAGTGTATGCATTCATTGGTTGGTTCTTGTATGTGCCCTGACCAGGGATAGAACCTGCAGTCTTGGTGTATCTGGACAGTGCTGTAACCAACTGAATACCTAGTCAGGGCTTAAGTCAGATTTTCTTCTTGATAAATCTAGAGTGGACTTTAAAAAAATTCATTGCTTTTTGACTTGTTTGTTCACCTGTAATCACTCATGCAATTGGCCATTTTCTTTATATTTGCACTGAGAAATCACTGACAAAAGCCAATAACTTAGGATGCTGTCATTCATTCTTTGTTTCTAACAGCTGTAGACCTCGGAATAATAGAGATGCTCAGACTTATACAGATTTTATCTTGGTCACATTTCTTCTTAGGTGTCTTCAGCAAATGCAAGTCCTCCTAATTATATGTTAAACTACCTTGGGGCTGAAAAACAGTGGTGTAGATACAAGCACACGATGTTTCTGAATTTCTCAGATGAGAGAAAAAAAAATTATCCTAAATACTTTAAGATAGGGTTAGTTTTGCATTGTTGAATGATGCAGGATGTTGCTGCCCCTAACATAATTAGGTTTTAACTTGAAGAAATGTGCTAAGAACATCATGGCCTTTTTTAGGTGTTCCTGTGATTTGGAAAGGATGTAGCAAAATGATTTATAAATAGATTGCTAGTGTTGCACACCAAAGGGCAAATTTGGTCTCACTTCCTCTTTTGCAGGTTGTGCAAGTTGAGTGACTCTTGTTTTCTGCCTTTATCTGATTTTAGAGGGCTGTGGCCCTTCTTTTAGTAACCTAAGGGATTTGGCATTAGTTATGTCTAGTAAAGCAACAGAATCCAAAGGCTTGAATTACTCAAATGAAGAAAAACTTCAGGTCCTGGCTGGGTAGTTCAGTTGGTTATAGCATCATCCTGATACACCAAGATTGCAGGTTCCATCCCCAGTCAGGGAACGTGCAGGAATCAACCAGTGAATACATGGATGGGTGGAGCAGCCGATCGATATTTCTCTCACATCCTCTGTCTCTCTCTTTCTGCAGTCAATAAATTTTTTAAAAAAAATTTTTTAAAGAATATGTTAAGAAAAACCTCAGTGTAAATCTATTTTAGACTGTTTAAAAAAAAAATTGTGACAGGGCCTGGCCAGGTGGCTTAGTTGGTTGGAGCATGATCCTGTGCACCAAAAGGCTGCGGGTTCCATCCCGTCACAGTGCATACGGAAGGCAACCAACCCATGTTTCTCTTTCTTTCTCTTACTCTCTCACCACCTCACCCCCTTCCTCTCTCTAAAATCAATAAACATACCCTCAGATGAGGATTAAAAATTTTTTTTGAACAGCTTAGTTTTCCAGATGTAGAATTACTTGATTTTTTTTGGTGATGACCAAGGTGGTTCAAATTGTTGCTTATGTTTGAGAATATCTGCCACATTTCAGGGAACTATGAAGATCAAATGAAATAATTAGTGAAAAAGAACAATAAAAATTTCAGATGCGATTGTTACTTTTACCATCTACATATACTTAACATTTATTGATAACGAGTCATATGAGTAGTCATGGTCCATAACGGGATTTTTGAAGCCCAGAGAATTTAAATTGCGGACTTTATATTGCTTGCTTTCTGTGATGTCTGTATTCTTAAAAGTTAGGCAGGAGACTCTTCTGTTTGCAACCCAAGGAATACTTGAAGCCACCTTCAGCACCTCAGCAAGAGGCTGATCAGGTATATGAAGTCAGCATTTTGTCTGTCTGTCTCATCCCTGCTCTCCTCTGAATTTTGTATAATAAAAGCCAGTTGATCACCATGAGGGATTAATTGAAAATGTTTCTGATTTTTCTTAACTGAATTTAAATACGTATCATTTATAGGAGAGAGTTCTTAACAGACATGCCATTTCTTCGGGACCTCTCCTCTGTCCCAGATAACTTTAAATTACTATTTTCCCTAAAGTTAATATACTCAGTTCTTTTAAACACCAAAAAATTTTAATTTCCTATTATATCACCTTTATCTTTGTGAGGAGCTTTAGTTTGAGAAGTTAGGGCATATATGGGGGAATGTAAATTCTCAATGTAAATTCGCTTCCTAGGAGATGAATGAAATAGAACCAAACAATGTATGAAATTGTGCTCCCTTTAACCAGTTTAATCATTCTATCAACTCCACCTCTGTAATGCTCATCCTTCCCAATAAAATCTTACACTCAGTTCTTAAAGTATCCCATTTCTTAAATATTCTCTTTAAAAATTCTTAAAAGGCCTCTTGGGTCACATATTCAGAATCTTACTTGTCATTTGTTCTTGTGGCTAATAGTCATAGTATGGTGTTTGGAATGAAACAGACTTGAGTTCAATGAGAGTTTCACTACCTATAAACTGTGCAACCTTGAATATATTGTATAACCACTGTAAACCTTCCTCATCAATAAAATAGAGCTAATAATGCCTGTGAGGACTGAATGTAATGTTTGTGAAGTACTAATAGTAAGTACTCAGTAAAGGTTAGCTAATATTTTTGCTCTTTTGACATGAGCCAAAGTATAGAAGGAATTAGGTTACCAGGTGGTATACCAGTCTGATGATAAAAATTCTATCATTTGCATCATTGTCATAATTGCATCTATTGTGGGCAAAGGGTGGGAAATATAGGGAAATACAAGATGGTTCTTGCAGTTAGGGTGCCCAGTCTTTTGAGGATATAAGACGGGTCAATTAAAAAGGATAAATAACTGGATGAAAGAAGGAATTAGCCAAAGAACATACCAGGTCTGTCCAGAAAGTATCCGGCCACGTGATGTGAAAAATAGAGACATTTATTGAAGAAGGTACAAGAAACCTTGTGCATAGGACAATGACACCTTGGTCCCCTTCAAAGTAGGCACCTTGGGACCTTACACAGTTCTCCCAGTTGCCATCAGCTGTCCCGTCGTATTTTCCCACATCTCATCAATGGTCTGAAATCTCTTCCCTGTTAAAGGTGATTTTAGTTTTGAGAAAAGCCAGAAGTTGCAAAGCACCAAATCTGGGCTGTAGAGGGGCTGAGTCACCTGGGTGATTTGATGTTTCACCAAAAAACTGCACGAGATGTGGTGCATGAGCTGGTGCATTGTCGTGATGAAACTGCCAGTCACCAGTTGCCCATCGCTGTATCCCCCTGAATCATCTAAATAGTCTCCACAGAGGAATGTTCTAGCCTAACACAAAATTTGGTGGAGATTCATGGCTTTTATCAGTCATTTTGAATGTGATGGCCACACAGTGCACATGCTCATTCAACGGCCCCCACTGACTAGTACAGTGAAGTTGTCATTGTTAATGCATGTGCATTCCAGTCCACTCTCCTTGGCTGCCAGGTTACATCGATATCATGCAAACCATTCTCATTATATTAACAACAGTTGGACTTTTTCTAGACAGACCTTGATATGCATAACCCATAGACACAGACAACACTGTGGCCAGAGGGAAGGAAGTACAGGGGCTAGATGGTGGTGGGAAAGGGCAGGAGGTGGGGGGAACCATCTGTAATAGTGTCAATAATAAAAATAAAGTTAAAAAATAAAAGAATAAATAAGAACATAATTTAGCACATGGTAAGTGCCAGAGGAAAGTGGCAGTTGGTGCTTTAAGTATACAGGGGACAGAAAGGTATTATAAGAGAGCCAATTAATGAAGGCTTTATTAGGAACAGGATTTGAGTTGGGACTCTAACCTTTATTTCTGGCCCTCTTAAATGCCTTGATTTGTGTAAACACAGGTAAAGGGTTCTTCAGTGGTGAAAGAAAAGGAAGGACTAAAGTGGCAGATGTTATGACCAAATTACTAATTAGTTTCCAATGAATGACTGCTAGTAATCATTTGTGGTAAGAAGGGAATCTAGAAAGGCTTTTGTACACACTATTGATGTTCTTTAGGAAATTGCTATGAGCATATTTTAGATATATGGGCAGAATTTTTATAAAGTTTTTGTCAAGTACCCTTTGAGTGCACAGCACAGTAACCAGCATTTGCAGACTTTACATAGCTTATTTAGGAAGAGTGCCAATTTTACAAGGCTGTTGTTATTGAATCAGTACCAGTGGCTAGGAGCACAATATGAAATCCCCGCAGGCACTGTAAGAACAGAAATCATTAAATTATCTGCTGTGGCTTTATGGTTAATAAAAGAAGGAAAGAAAACACATTCAAGTAATCCCAAAGCAAAACCTCTTTCCCTGCTTCCTCCAGGTGCTTAGCTCCAGATATTATTACATCAGCATCATGTGGTAGGCAAGGTGGTTCCCATAGTACAGAGGGCTTGTAATATTTACAGTGGAGTGAGCTGTAAGGAGAGGGATGTACCGATTGCTATTTTTCTTTGTTGTTACTGACTTGACCACCAGTTCAATGGCCTAGTTGCCAATTAATGACTCAACGTAGTATTCTCAAAGCAGTGTACAACTCCTTACTTTCTAAGTCAAATAAATATACTTAGAAGCCATCCTAGTAGACATGGGGACAGAGAAAGCCTATAATTATACATCAGTTAATGAAGACCAAGAATTATATAAATGCCATGTTACATTAAACCCAAATGATAGTTTAATGATACTGATTCAAAGAAGAGTTGCTGCAACTACTAAAATCTTAGCAGTTTGTGATTTATTATACTTATGCAGTGAGAAAAATGGCAGTCTGAGACTATGTAAGAGAAACTAAATGTTTCCATTTAGTGAGTCTCAATGAATTTAAACCCAGTGTAATGTGTTTTTTTTCAAAATTAAAGAAAACCTAAAGGTTGTTAGACTGGGTAGTTATCATCCCTCTACTTTAAATATTAAAAGCCATTGTTGTTGTTTTAATCATACTTTTTTCTCACCTTCTGGAAAGTATAATACTTGAATATATCTGTTAACCCACTTTAGTCCTGGCTGTGAATGAACGGGGGCTAGTTCACTTGTGTCACTCTTTTGTGATCAGTCTCTGTTATCGTGGTAGGTCGCTATACCCATGCTTCTGGAATTCTCTTGGTATTTTTGCCATTTTAGATGCTTGGAGAAATTCTCAGCCAGACCACATGCCCTGTTTGTCAAAAAAATGAGAATGTTTATTATGCTTTTGAAAAAAATAGCTTGTCTCTTCCTCAATTAAAATCAGAATCAACAAATAAATATTGAATGCCAATGCTCTGTTTTATGGCAGTCTTACAAATCAGCTTGGGGGAAATTTCCAAATGGAGAATCCCTTTTGCTTTAAAAAGCCTCCTGCCTTATACACTGTAAAGTTGATATCTCATTCGTTACCATTCAGCTTAAAGTGAACTTGTTCTGCGTTATTTTTATTCATGGGACTGGTCTTACTAGTAATTAAAAATCAGCAAAGCACAAAGTATTGATTTTTTTTCTTTTTAGTACTTGTATATAATGCATATTTATTATAGAAAAAAATAAAACACTGAAGCATTCTTCCTCCCCACAAAAAGCATTATTAGTCTTACTCTTATCTCCCAAAGATATTTTGAACACCATCCAGAATGTTTCTATGTATGCATATACCTTTAAAAATGAAATTGTCCACTATACACTGCTTTGTAATCTGATTTTTTTTTTCACTTAGCATATTGGGAACATCCTGCTATTGTCCTCAAATGCATTTCTTTTATATTCTTTTAAGAGTTGTTTTCCACAGAACTGATTCAAATTCTGCTCTATTGTTGCATATTTTGATTGTGTCCAGTTTTCTGCAGTTAAACAAAGCCTCAATGAATGAATATCCTTGTGCCTAAATCTTTGCACATGTCCCTAAAAGAAATATTCCAAAGCTCAGTCCTGGGATTGCTAGACCAAAAGGAATAGTTCCAGGGTTTTTTTAAAAATATAAATTGCTAGTTTGTTCACCAGAAATGTTGTGCATTTCTACATTCAAAGTGCTCCTGAAATGATAAAAAGTAAAATTGATGTAAATACAATTTTATCCTTCAGTTCATCTGGACTACTTGCAGACCCTTTCTTTCCTATGGGAAAACTATTCCATACCTAAGCAGTAGTGAAAAATGCTTTACTTTGTAAGATATTTGAATAGAACTAGTGGAAAGGTGAAATAAGAGTACATTGATGAGATAAAGAAACTCACTATCCGGAGCTGTTGTTGAATATATATGTAGTGCTTATGAATTTAGCTTTGCTTCCTATGTTTTTATTTTTTTCTAAAATTATCACCATTTTTTACTTAGAGAATTTTAGACCCAAAAAGATAAGCAAACAGACTTTATATAGGGTCCTACAGCAAATTAATTTACACCTTGAACACCAATTTCATTGTTTACTGTATAGGAAGCGTTAAGCATCATTGAGATTTCTCCCGGGACCATCTTACTAAGCATACTGAACCAAAAAAGGATGTTCAGATGTTCAGATACGTTAATTTATTCATACTTGTGCCTACACTAATGATCTTAGCATCTCCTGATCCTGTTTATATGAAGCAGTGGGTGTATTTCTCAAAGTTGAGGAGATTAACTCTTTAGGGAACAAGCTGTTTCAATGCTTGAAATAAAAGTTTTCATCTTTGAGACTATGTGAGTATTAAATATAGGAGAAAGGAGAAAAGTGTGCATATTTTTAAAGCTCTTGAAGAATCTTACTTCGAATATCCTGGCAGATCTAAACAGTAGCCGGAGGGACTTCTGGTGGACTTAAATTTAAAAAGAGAAGGGGGGAAAATAAAAGATGGAAGGAGAAAGCAATGTTAGCGTAGAGGCCACAGTTGCATGATTGGTTGCCTTCCTCTATCTGACACTGAGCTGCTTCCTTAATGAAGGTGTGTGTTTAAATTACGGGCAGACAAAGTGTTTTGGGGTGAAGTTTCACTTTTTGTAGTGGCAGCAGTCCTGGACATGCTGCTGGAACACAGAGGATGAGTTCAGCACCTTCTCTTAAGATCATATCTGCTCACGGCTCATCTCTTTTACATAGCAAGCCTTTGTTCACTGGAGAGTGGACCTCTGTGCGTTGGCCTGTCCAGCTAAAGACAGAGACTGAAGGTGACTGATAAGGAGTCCAAAGGTCAGAATGGACTAGTGTGGCTCAGTCTGGCTTTGAGTGGAAAAGTCATCTTTTGGGCCTACAGGCCTCAAAAACTGAATTGATGCCTGGGAGATGTTGAATTCACCAGCTGTTTCCCCAGGCTACAGAAGCAGAAAAGAAACAGAACATTAATTGAACTGAGTTGTTAGAGATTTCACTCCAGAGATAATTTCTGCTGCAATGTCACTTTGCTTTCTGTGAGGTACCAAATCAAAAACCAAAGGTAAACCCACAATCACTAGAGTCTTTTGTTGGATTTCAGAATGGAAATTCACTTAGATTTGATTCAGTTATTTCATTTACTAACATCACCTTTTGGCCAGTTGCTAGGATGTGATGGACCGCGAAATACGAAAAGGCAAATAACATTTGCATTTCTAATTTGGGCTACTGCTTTTTAATTAAATTGGCTTTTAGTAAGTATTTTGCTATCTTCAGAATTCAAGTGCTACAAATATTGGACCACCAACCTGATTAAAAGTTTCCTTTTTAGTGACAGCCCTTTGAGTTAGCAGTGGTCCTTGTATACAGAGTTATTGAGACTGTAAGGTGTTGTCCTTTTCCTCTAGTGGAAAGATTATGAGCAGATCCAGTTACATAATTTGCAGGGCCCAGTGCAAAATGAAAATGTGGGACTCCTTGTTAAAAAAGAATTAAAAATTTCAAGACAGCAACAGCAGAGCCTTAAACCAAATATGGGGCCCTTCCAGCCACTGACCCTGTGGGACTGCACAGGTTACACACCCAGGAAGCTGGCCCTGACTGTGTGATGTGCAATTAAATAGACCTGAAGTCTATCAGAGCTTTGCAACTTATTCACATGTGTCCTTCTGAACCTCTGTTTTCTTTTTCCATTCTGTATATTCCTCTTCTTTCTTTTCCCGTTCTATCCTCTCACTGAAGTTGGAGAATCTACAGCAAGCACGTAAGTGTGTATACTTCTGACCATAGTACATTTGAGCACGTTCTGGAATAATACTTCATTCCATTTGGCTGGTGGAACAAACAAGATTAGGATTTCTTTAAGGAAAAGTAATTAATTGATTTAACTAAAAATGCAAATTCTGTGATATAGTTTAAACAGTACTTTCGCAATTAATATAACATTTGATGTAAACAATTACAACTTTTTTAAAGATTTTATTTATTTATTTTTAGAGAGGGGGATGGGAGGGGAAAAGAGAGGGAGAGAAACATCGATTGGTTCCTCCCACATGCACCCTGACCAGGGACCAAATCCGCAACCCAGGCATGTGCCCCGACTGGGAATCGAACTGGTGACCTTTTTGCTTTGCGGGACGATACTCAACTAACTGAGCCAGACTGGTCAGGCAATAATTACACTTCTGAGGCAGTATTACCCCTCTCATTTTATAGATAATTATGCCTCAGAGAGGTTTAAAAATTTTCTTAATGTCAGCTAGCTAGTAATTGAAGTTTAAGCCCATTTCTTCTAATGCTGTGCTTTTTCACTACTTAATTCTGCCTCCATGGTTCTACAAGAACAAGAATATGGTGACAGAATAACTTGCTTTCTCAAGATTGATCTGTTTTACAGAATTTTCTACCAATTTCCCAAGAATAACTGCTATGATATAATCAATATTTGCAACACGTTTTTACTCCTCTTATTTCCTATAACCCACTATGTAGTAATATTTTAGCATTGTTTTAAAGGGAAAGAGATTGAAGTTCAGAGATTAAATGACTTGCTAAAGGTTGCGTAATAAGTAGAAGAGCAGTGGCTGAATTCTAAGTCCTCTTACTTTACATTCCATGCTTTTATACTATACTATGTTTGCCTCTAACTTCATATCTCTCCTTAATAAATATCTATCCATTCACTTATTGATCACCAATGTTCTAGGCACTGGGAATAAAATGCATTGGTGATGCAAAAAGGCCAAGTCTCAGCTCTTAGAACTTACATTCCAGAGTATAAATAAATAGTATAAATAATCAGCCGATGATATGGCTATAAAGAAAAAGTAAGTCAGGACAAAAAGATGGAAAGTAAGCTGGGAGTGGGAGGTACTATTTTAGAGAAAATAGTCAGGAAACTGATAAATTGTTGTTTGGACCGCAAACCGAAGTGTAGACATTTGGTGTAAATGTATAAATCATTCTTTAAGTATAACAAATAATATAAACAATGTGAGGGCACTGTATTTGTGAACACAATGGCAATAGGTGAGGATTCTTAACTGTTGTAAACATTAACCTTTATAATAACAATTACACCTTTCATTTAATCTCTTTTCCCATGTAGCATGGGTTATAAAATCATCAGATTAATAAAGCTCTAAATCTAGTCATTTCCTTCTTGCTGAATCAATTACCACATAAAGCAATGTTTAATGTAGTAGTGATCTTAGATTTCCTACACTCTTAGAAAATAAGTGCTGTAATGGACTGATACATGAAAAGGCATGCTCTGGGTAGCTGTCAGAATTTCTAGAGTGTCCAACAAGTTTAGGAAATGTAAAATCTCATTTGCTAGTCAGATTTAATTTTAATAAATTTCATAATCTTGTTCAAAACCTGTTATTGTACTGATATTCTGTTATATCTAGTATTGCAGGGCTTCAGTAAGTGAACTTTCACCTAATGCTTGGAAATCTTTATAATATGAACATGTTTATTGTAGAGGGATTTTTCAGAAATAGGCAGAGGAGGAGGCAGCATGATGGGACAGGTAGAGGATCTTTTCATAGGATTTGTCCTTTGTGTGCTTTAGAATGGCAGAAGCTGATGTATTAGTAGAAGATCGTTATAAAGTCCTAACCCTTATCTAGTTAATGTGGGTTTCCTTTAGTTTCAAAGTCAAATCCAAGCATCAATCATTCAGTATTGTTTACCTCTTGTTAAAGCTACATTGTTATCTGCTAGAAGATGAGGGAGTTGTGGTAGGGGTGGGGCTGTTAATTCCCAGCTGCCTGAATTTTCTGTAGGATAATTACCACTTTCCTTTAATCCACAGTTTTAGATTAAAGTTCATGAATACAGTGAAATCATATGCAAAAATGGGTCTGTATTTTTTTTTTGTCTGGAGGAAAAGGCCATAACTGCCACTGCCATCAAATTCTCAAAGGAATATAATGATCTTCCCCCTACACCCCCAAATTAAGAATCTGTAATAAACTGTTTTAGGCATCTTACTTAGAAATTAAGTAAATGTTTTAAGTTTTTTGGGATTCATTCATCCATTTTTAAACAATCATTTATAATTTCCCCATGTTGAAAGATTTTAAGCTAACATTTTTCTCTCTATGGAGAAGGATTATGAAGCCTTTTGACTTTTCTCTCTTGTAATAATCTTGGAGTAGATATTCCAAGAATGGTATTTGCTTAAGGAAGACTTGAAATATTATTGTAAAGCCTGAATATTTATGCCCTCAACAAATAGTCAGAACCTGTGTGGTCACTGCAAAAAGAAGCAATATTGGGGTAAAGTATTTCTGGTGCATTGAACCAGGAAGGTGAAAATGACTTAAAGTTGTTACTTTGCAGAAAAGGTCATGAGAGGAATTAGGAGAATATTTAATTGCATTAATTCAGATACTTACTAAATTAATTATGAAGAGCTGGTTGGCAGGTTTGGGGACCACTGCCCTGGGCTTTGACATTTAGTGGAATGAGTATGTTATTTAACTCAGTTGTGCACTGAGGGTCAGTCATTCTTCAACTTATTAAACCATTCTTTGCTTATTAAGATCAATTTCTGCAGCCTACCATGTATAGTTATGAATTTTCAGAAGTGTGAGCAGTCAAGTTTTATGTCCCTTTTTGCTTTCTTGCCATCTCACAGTATTTATTTAGGCCTTAATCCAATGACTGTTTGCGGCGGGGGTGGGGGTGGGGGGGTGATCTGGGTTTTACTCTAAAACCTTAAGAAAACTCAGACCATTTTATCTCTCTTAGAAATAATTAAACACCCTATTTTTAAAAAAACAAACCACAAAACAACAGCAACAACAGCACCTGATTTATTTATCTTGGGTTTTTTTCTCCAAGAGGATTATTTTGGTTTTCCAGTGTCAATTGAGAATATTTAGATATAGGTAATTTTCATTAAGTAGGGTTTTAATGCAGAGCAAACAAAATAGGAATTTTCAAAATTCACTCTTTTAAATCTGTTGAACTATTTATGTAGCTTTTAGTTTAGAAGTAAATATTGGTAAAGGAATATATAAGCATAGTGTATAAACTGTATGTTCAGTTGTTTTATCTATGATAACTATTGTTTAAATATGGCACTGTAGAAATGTTAAAATATATTATGACAAGGAGAAACAACATTCAAAACGTTGCCTTTTGAGCATTAGCTGTTGATCTGAAAAAATGTAAAGCAGATTCCATAAGCCTTTTCGGTGACACTAGAAAAACTTTTGGAAAACATCCAACATCTGCTTATCTTTCCTGCAGTGGAAATGTTCATAATAGCACTGTGCGGTTTCCTTTGAATGAAGATAAACAGATTTGTATTTGTTATACTTATGTTTCAGAAGTATGTTTACCACATTCTTTAAATGTCGTAAATGACAGTTAGGGAAGTACCAAAGACATCTGATTGTTATTAGAGTTTTCTTAGCTTTCTCTTGAGGGCAGCTGTAATTTTAAGACAATTTATTTTGATTCCAGATTTAAGGACCACTAAGGAAATAGGTTCCCCCAAGCAGGTTCTTCCATTACCTATGCTACCATGTCCCTGACTCAGTTCAACACAGCCTTTTTTACAAAATTCATGTTCCATAGTATTTTGTTTTTTAAATACCTACGCCTGCTTTCTCCTGATTTTGTTCTTCCTTTGCTGGATGTTGGGTCTGGACACTGCTGAAGGACTACATAGTCAGACCTTGGTGTTTTTAGTATAGTGGTGATCCCTGGGTTGAAAACCTGTTTGTTCCAGTTCCCAGAAGACCAAACTGCTCAACATTTTACTCTGTTGATCCAGGCAGGTCATTGTGTCTGGATAAGTCACAGCAGGCAGTCCTGGCAAGTGAGTTCCCTAAAAGATACTCACTGCTTTGCTCTGGTCGTGACTGTGCTGGAGTTATGTAGTTATGTGTGGTAGAGATTGCTGTATGCATACTAAACAATTATACATCTCTTCAAAATGAAATAAAGTTGATCATTGATTGTTCTGTTGGTTGCCAAGGAATGCATCAGTACACTTATTGTCAATGCCTTTCCCCCTCAGCTGAGATAATAACCCCAGTGCTGCAATCCTAAGCCTAGGACTGAGTTTCCTATCTTTAATGGGGTATGCATACCTTGTCTAAATATAGCAAGGTGTGGACTTCGCTAATATGGAGAGAGACAGTAGGACGACCTTAGCTGGTCTTCATTACTAGCGTTACAATTTTATTTAAAGAAATAGGGACACTATTTGAGTTCTGCTTATAGCCTGAGATGCTCTTTCCAGCTGCTTAGCTTCCTTAACTAAAAAGTTATCTGTACTAAACCAAAAAAATATTTTAAAAGCTAAAGCAAGTCACTTCAAAAAGAAGTCAGGAATTCATTCCATATAAAAACATGCCTAGAGGGTGGTTTCCTTTTCTGTTTCATTGACCAAAAGTTATCATTTATTCAGAATATAAAAGGTAAAGCCTAAGTTTTATATATTTTAGGATAATAACTTGCATTTGTATAATCCTAATACTTGCTACGTTTTAGAAAGCTTCCACAAACTTTGTCTACTAAGAAAAAGGGATATTTTATCCCTAAGCATGTAACAAAGGTAAATGTAACTAATTCTGTTTTACAGATGAAGAAACTCAGATAAAGAGAAGTAAAATAACTTTCTAGAGAGCTAAATGAATCAATGGCCAATGTAGGTGATTCCAGTACACCACCCTTTAGTTTGGGCAGCCATCTTTACCCTCTTTGATGAGTATAAAGCTACCCAAAGCAGCCTTCTCATTTTTTTATTTTCCAACTGACCAACACTGGAGTGGGAGAAGGGCAGGATTTTTTTTTTTTTTTAAGAAAAAAATTTTCCAGTAGCAGCAGGAATCCAGAGAACAAATTAACCATTTGGTTACTGAACATAAACCTACAGGGTTTAACAGTCACCATTTGCAGAGTAGCCAGGCCCATTGTGACATAACCTTTAGAGGTCTTCTTCTAGTCTTACCTCTTGTGCTGTGAAAAACCTAATTGGTATATTTGATTAAAGCTGTAGAAATGTGGTGATTTCATCTTGACTAATGGAGTACTTTTAAGGTTCCTAGTAACAATCTCCTTTATAAAGCTTAAGAGTTTATAATGTTATATGAGGAAATTGAGATCCGATTCATTAGTGACAGAGCAAGAACTACAGGTTCATCTGACTGTCAGTTCCATGCTTTTTCCTCTCTACTTTTACATGTTTCCCTGCAACAGGTGGGATACTAACCTTCTCTTTTATAAATTGAGAATCTAAAGTGCTGAAACTGACTCAGAGCCACCCAGCCATAGGCATAATAGGATTAGAAAACCCTGGTCACTTGAGTTCTGGCCACTATGTGTTATACCTACTATTTACTGCCTCCCCCAAGTCAATGAAAATATGATCTGAGAATTGTAAGTCTATTTATGGAAAGATTTGGTAAAGCCACCTTATATTGTTCATCGTATTTCACTCTAACCTCTTGTTTAAGTGTATTCCATTTGTAGAGGAGAATTAAGAAGCAAAGAATTAGTTGCCAGTTATAACAGGAAACTTTACTGTGATCATAAGTATATATGTATATGTGTGTCTATATGTGTGTATATATCCCAGACTTACTCCATTCCTCTCCTGTACAGATAGGCTGTAGTTCACCTTTACTATAAATTCTTTTTAAATTCTCCAGCAGCTGTTTCACACAACTACTGATTTTAGATATGGGGAAATTATCTGTGAGAGCTGTCTTACAGATATTTTTTAATAATGGGTAACTTAATTTAACTGAGAGTTAGAGAGATTTAGTGTTGCCTGCTTAGTAATTCTTCACTAATGTCCTATTCTTACATAATACAGATGAACTTCTAAAATTCACTTGCCTTCTTTTGACTGAAATTTGCCTCAGCCTTCTCATTCATCTTTCTGTACTTACTATGTTCAGATAACTAAGTTTGCTTTCTTTATGACTGGTTTAAAATGGTGGTTTCAAAACTTAGTTGCATTATCTTTCGTTTAACTTGAGCTCTGGCTATATCACCAGTCTATTGTCATATCCGTTGAATAGGGGCAAGGAAGGAGGGAAGTCTTTTGTGTAAAAGTATTCTGTACAGCTGTTCTTCCTTAATGCTGGAAGTTTGGTTCCTGACAGGAAATGATACAGACGTGTGTGATAACAAAGTGACATGAGGAAGAATTGCCTGTAAGATTGCCTGGCTTGTCCAGGATGATGGGCTGTCAGCTGGCAGATAGGTTAAAGCAGATTTGATCTACAAATCTGAGGATTAGCAAAGTATAACTTAAGAGAAAGTTAAGCTGGTGGGGAAAATACTATTTTGAGAGAAGTTTGGACAAAAGCTGGTGGTATGAAAAGTTAATAGCCAGGTAAATAGACTCTTTGGACCCTCCTGCATGAGATTCTTTAAGTATTGGAATTTGTTAAAAGAGGGTGTCGGCCTAAAGAGTCAAGAAGTGCAAAGTAAAATTCATTGAGTGCAATGAGTTTGCACATATCAAGGCTTTTCACTCTCAGGTTTTTCTTTCATTTAAATTTCTTTATGGAAAAATTTCCATCTGTACCAGAAAGTAAACTAGAAAAATATCCCCCAAGTAGCCATCTTTTATTTATTCCCACCAGCTCATACCAGACCACTCTTTTCTCTTGGCCTTTACTAAAGTAACATCTATCTCTCTATTTTTAAGTCTCAACCCCTTCCAATCCATCCAACATGCTGTAATTGGAACAATCTTTCTGGAAATGCAAGCTTTGGATCTCTGTTATCCTCAGGGTAAAGTCCAATTTCTTTAGCAAATCATATAAGATCCTTCCAATCTGCACTCTACGTCTCTCTCATTATGTTTACTTTGGTCCTCCCTTCACTCTTTCACTATATAGTAAGGTAATATTAGCAGTTTGTGTAGCTTTGTCCTAACAAATTTTATATAAACCTACAGATTATCAGCTCTATTGTCATGTTTAGCAGTAAGGGGAGCTTATATAGGACCTGGAAGAGGCTACTATGCCTGAGCAAGAGGTTTCTAAAATTTTTTGTAGTCAACTTACGCAGAAGGCAGCTATAGGACAGTAGCCCATACAATACACCCAACTTCTCAGAAAAAGGAAGTTCAGGACAGAACACCAGATAGAACTTTGTGAGAACTTTGCAAGTTGAAAAGTTCTTTTTGCAAGTAGAAGTTCCCCACTAGCATAAGGCGTGATTGAAGGCTGCAAACAAGACCAAGTAAGGCAGCCTCTCGCTGTGGTTTGTGTTGCAAGCATATGGTCTTACACACCTGGCACATGAATACCAGAGAATAGGTTTTACGGTGACACTCATACTTACTATCCTCTGAAATGTGCTTGAGTCTTCAGCATCATCCCTGTTGTTTTCAGATCACATTTATTAAACACTCTGTACATGGTGTTAGACTGGGCACTGTATAAAGCACTGTGAATATACTCTTTCTTCATTGTCTTGCATGAAAGAGCAAACAATATAGACCTAGGAGTTACCAGAAATGAAGTTCAACACACACCAAAGCAGGACGATAGAACAGATGAACAAATGTGTGTATTATCTTACCTTTGCTTTTACCTGAATTTTTTTGTATGTGATAGCATTTTTATTCGGAATTGGAATAAGAAGCAAGAAGTGTGAGCTAGCTTCCCACTCATTTTCCTACAGTAGATTGTGCCCTATCTCATCTACCACAGAGACAGACCGCCCCTGCAAAGAGCTGAGTGGCACTGCTGACAAAAGAACCTCAGTCAGTTGAGTGGAGACATATAGGCAACTTGTCTGAGTAGTAGGCATTACTGATGGCAAAGCAATTTGGACAGAGGTGGCTCACAAATGAGGAACTTAATCTAAGAAACTGTGTTTCTCAGCCCTAAGAGTTCTAATTGTTGGTTTCTTCACAGCTCACTTTCTCTCAGGCCCCACCCTTCACTTTGGAGAACTTGTTGACGACAGCTTTACTTTTTCAAGTCTTGCACAAAGGCAGATGTCTCTGAAAATGCAGCTTACGCAAAACATCTGTGTGCTTGACTCTGTTCCCACGGTGTATTTTCCTGTACTGCCTTTTTTTTTTTTTTTAGTCCTTTTTAAAAATTGAAAACACAATATAACATGAAAACTTGCAAAAAGAGAAGAAAATAACCCACAATGCCACTTTCCTTACCAATAACCATTTCCTCTCCTGCCATGTTACTTTCGCATTCTTCACGTGCATAGCTTTTTGCCTGGTTATCTCCTTTTTCTTAAGCAGAAACTCAGATACTTTATCATACAGCCGCTTCCCTCCCCCCTGCCCCTCAATTCTGCCATCATCATTTGGTTTTTGGTCTTGAGTTACCGAAAGGGCTTTGCAGTTTATCAGCATTTTGTCAGAGTCCTTGTTTTTCTTTTCCTTTCCTAGACCCAGGTAATCTACTTTTTAGAGTATGGCTGAGATGCAACCTTTATTTTGAAAAGTAAGATGTGTGTGTGTGGCATTTTAAATTTTCTTAACATTTAGAAAAATGATGTTTTCAATTATACTGTCTTTCAAAGCATGTTACTATCCCTTCCCCCCAGGGTAGCCTCAGTTTAAAAAAAAACATGTCTGCAAAATAGAAATATTGATTTGCCGCATGAAATATACTAATTAAGATTTAAGATAAGCATGTAAAATAGAAATAGAATATACATTCTTTACCCCCAAAAATATATAAGAAAAATAAAAGCTAGGTAAATAAAAACCACAAATTAGTCCATATATCAGTATTATATCATAGTAAATATAAATAATCAGATCTATTATATAACCCAAAAAAGAAAAAGAAATAAAACATGTCAACATTCTTTTGCCCTTTCTGTGTTGCAAGCCTCAACTCTCCCAATACCTGACACAAGCAGTAGTGTTTCCGTTGTAACTGGTTGTATACTTATCACAGATGTCTATACATCTCACATTTTGTCCTCTTTTAGTGATGAAAAAGACCACATCCCTGTCTCTCATTATTTTTCCTTTCTTGTTTTACAAAAAAGAACTACTAAATGGACCATGCCTTCTTGTTTTGGTAGAATGGTTAGATGTTGAATATCTTTAGCCACCTTCCGTTTAGAAACCATGGTCCCCTGTGGTTAGACATTTTAAAGTGTAGACCTCTGTGGTGTGTAGGGCTCTCTGATGACTAAGGAAGTCTGTTAGACTTATGTACAGCCTCACTAGCTGTCTATTGCCATGTGAGAAAAAGGCAGACCCTCCTTAGCATTACAGCTTTCCTTCTAAACATTGTACAGAAATTTTGCCCTTGGCAGTTAAAATCATTTCCTTTTGTTCCTTATATTTTCCTGTGTCCTAAGTTGCCATCTGGGGTATTTTATAGGACCTAGCTCAACCAGTGCCTTAAAATAATTTAGGCAGCAGATTTGGGATTAGACTGCAATGTTCTTACGGAAGCAAATATGTGGTGCTTTAACTTTTTTCCTCCAACACATTTAAAACACATATGAAATTTAAATTTACTTTTGGATCATTCTGGTTTGAATATTTTCCTCTTTTTTTCCAAATCCTAACTAAAATGTTTGGAATTCTCATTGCTTCAACATTGTACTCTAGAATATTGCAAAATACTACATGTGATCTCTTTGTCCCTAGCTGTCTGATTTCTTAAATACTATCTGGAAAATAGGGGCAAAAATGCTATGGGCCATTGCTTCTTCATAAATGTATCTAAAAATGTGCATTAAGTGAATTTGAAAAGTAAGTTAACTCAAACATTAGATCAGCATCAAGAATGCTCAATACATTAAATTTGCAGTGAACCAATGGAGAAATTCTTCATCTGTATGAGTGGTGCAATTCTGAAATGATTGTGTAAGGGGGAAGAGAGTAGGAAGCAGGGAGCTTTGGATTGGTTAAAAAACTAAGCTAGTTAAGGCCTGCAGCTGCCACTTGCTTTCTGTTTTCCCTTATCTTTGACAACTCATTAAATTGTCCTTTGAACTTTGCCTTTTGATATGTTTTTCTTTTCCTTCTTATCCTCTTCCTCCTCCTGCTCCTTCTCCTTCATCATCATCATCAGCATTATTATTACTATTTAACAAAAGTTAACTGCTTCTGTAAGTGTCAGAACCCAAGCACTGGCAACTGTTCCTCCTGGATTTCATTGTGCATTAGTACAGGGCCAAGAGGATCTGTAATATGTATTAAAACAGCTATGAAAATATTCAACATATTTTGTCATACCTTTCTCTATTCCCCTTGGTTTGATATTTGAGTATTAGTATCTTTGAGAGATTTTTAAGAGTGCCTGTTGGCAAATTATTTTATTTTCTTAGCCTGAAAATGTAGTGATCAGCTGTAAAAGAAATGGTTTAATGAGGAAAATTGAAAGACTCATGTTTTACAGACTAGATTAAATTTTTGTGACCAATGAATTTTGAGAATTAGTTGTAAGGTTACAGTAAATTTGTGCTGAACTGACAACTTAAAAAATAAAACGAACAAATAAGGAACACCTTGGCTTTCTGATATTTGAGAATTCACTTTGAACCCTATTGGTACCCTGGTGGGTAGGCTACAATGAGACTGTATTATACAGAACAGGCAAAGACTCTAGACTGCTAAAAAGCCATGCAGTAGAGTTTTTTTAAAAAAAAGAAGACACAAACCTTGAAAATAGGCCTAAAATTTGATCTCTGCTCTGTTACACTGATTGTGTAATGGGTCAACTTAGGCAGGTTACTCTCAAAACTTTTGTTTCCACATCTATGAAATGGGGAAAGAATGACCTCTGTTCATAGAGTTGTGAGACAGTGATTGTGAAGCCCCAGGCTTCGCATATTTAAAAGGGTGACAAAAGAATAGGAGCCTACAAGTGAGAATGTAAGGAATGGTCAGAAATATAAAAGGAATACCGAGAAAGTAAGAATACTAAGAAGGTAGAAGGTTGCCAGTCATACCAATTGGTCAAGAAAGATTAGGATTGAAAAATGTCCTTTGGATTTGACAATTAGAAGAAAATCCCAACTCCAGAGCATTGGAAGGTGAATTACAGATCAGGAAGTGGAAACATTGAGACCTATACCTCCTGTCCTTCCCTTCTGATCTTCTGCCACACCTGGCTGTTCATGACACTTTAGTGCCATTGAAAATTCACTTGCTGTTTTCTAAACCAGCAAAGCACACATCTACCTCAGAGCCTTTGCATTTGCTGCCCCCTCTGTCTTTAATGTTCTTTTCCTAAACAGTTTCATGGCTTCCTTCCTTACTTCCTACAGATATCTGCTCCATATCACCTTAACCAGACTTTCCCTGACTGTACCCTGTGACACAAACATACACAGCAGCGCGCCCTGTTGCTCCCTCCACTCTGTTTTTCTCCATAGCACTTATCACCATGTGATACCTAAAAGGACAGCTACTGTTCAACTCTGGCCAGTTGTTACTAAATGTGAATAAGGGACATATGTGTTCAGATTTTCTCATCTTTAAAGAGAAGCCGAAAATTTTGATTTTTAGTTACAATTAGTTGTAAGTGACTTTCAAAGCACTATGAAACCCAGATAATCTCTCTGACTTAAGAGCAGTGAATAGGGTAAGGTAAGGTATAGTATCTGGCAAAGGATATCAAACTGGGATGCTTAGAAAAGTACCAAGTGGACTCAATGTCTTAGAAACTACGTGGGGAAGGTTTCAAAAAGGAGAAAGTGATTTGCCAGTGTACATCAAAGCTCCAGGTGCAAAATGAAGATCAGAAAATGGCGTAAGCTAAGACTGAAGGATCTTTGTCCATTTGGCCTATCACTTGGGAAATCATTGGCAAACTTAGGATGGGAAGGGGTTTTCAAGGACAAGGAGTGGCGGGACAGAAGCAAGATGGGAGTGGGTAGATATGACTGGCAAGGGACGAAAATGGGAACAGCACATATAGACTTCCTTTTAAGAAATTTCAGTAATAAAGGAAGAGAATTTAGAAGGAAACGTAGGGTCAAGTAAGGATTTTGTTTTAAGGATGCGCAAGAATAGACTTGAGCATGTTTCTAGTCTGAGGAGAGCAGTCACTAGAGAGAGAGGGTTGACTAACTGATAAAACTGGGAGACCAGGGAATGGGGTCAAGGACACAAATGAAAGAGTTGACTTTTAACAGCTGGATACGTTATCAGTCTCAGATTAGAGAAGGAATATAAATCAACAGGTGAGAGAAAGTAATTGGGAGAAACCACACCAGCTAGCTTCCATTATCTTGATGTTATAGAACATCCAGGTTAACTAGAGAATTCAAGAAAACAGGAGTTGTGATGGGAATTGAGAGTAGAGCCTTTGGAATAGAAAGGAAAGGAAATGAGGGTGGGAGCTATCTGGAGGTGTGAAGGGCCCAGCTGAGTCAGCTCAGTGTTGGTGCTGCTATCTCTGATACCTTTGTCACTGAGACCATGAAGGTGCTGTGGCATCCAGAGGCATGGTTTTATAATCTTCTTCAGTATTATACTGCCTTTCTTTCATTTATTCAATAAATATTTATTGGACATCCACTTAGTGTCAGGCCCTGTGCTAGACATTAGAGAGAGAACGTTAGACAAGGCAGTTGTTCCTGTTCGGCGAGCTCACTACTCGGACAGATAATAACTCATAAATAATCACATAATTTTAAACTATAGTACGTATTATGAAGGCACTAGGTTGGTTAGGGAAGGAAGAAAAACCAAAAAGAGGTTGATAACTTCTCTCCCTCTCTTTCTCCCTCCCTTCTCCTCTCTCTAAAAATAAATAAATAAAATCTTTAAAAAAAAAAACCAAAAACACTCCAAAGAGACTCTGGGAATTAGAAGTCTAAATGGAGTCTTAAGACTGTAGTAGGAATGAGTGTGAAAGGAAAGAAGGTTGAGCAAAAGGGGAAAACGAAAAGTAGTGACAAAGATATCAGAAGATGACAGTAACAAAGAGTAGGAGTTGGCCTGAGCCTCACAAGTGGTTTTGCAGAAGGGCGTAAGAGAAATGGTCTGAAGGCAGGGTTTGACATTTTGGCCAAGTGCTTAAAAGCCCAGCTTGCATTCCTTCTGCAGGTGTGTTTCAAATACCTGGAAAGGCATTTGTTGAATCGTGTAAACGAATGGTTTTTCAAATGCTGAACAGTTTTTTTTGAGTTAACCTGCTTTTGTTTATTCCCACCAACTATTTTAAATTAGGTGCCAAATAATGTTGGTCATGTCTCTTGCTTGGTAACCAGTACATCCAGCATTTTAAATGCTCAGAAAGAACCGTTCAGGTCATTTATTTTTTGGTCTAGACAACTTGTAAGTTTTACCTCTTTGAAAGAAAAGTATTTAAGTCTTTTGTTTAGGGCCACAAGACTGAGAAGCTTTGTTAATTCAGGCTGTAAAGAAAATAGGCTCCTTTTGGGCAGAGGCACTTTCTCCTCTCCTTAACGAGGACCTTCTTCAGAGCAAGTCTCCCACCACTGCCATTCACCAGGAGGACCAGCGTCAATTGTGTTGGGAAGTTGCCTGAGACCAAGTTCATTCATGGGCTGTTTGTTTGTTTGTTTGTTTGTTTTGGGGGGTGCTTGTTTTTTGAAGGAGGATAAGTAGGGTATTTTGAGTGGCTGCTGTGAGGCTGAGGCTTGCCAGGGCAGCTGCAAAGGGACAGAGACTAGAAGGCGGCAGCAGTGAGGTCATGAGAAGGCCTGGATTCTGAGCCTTAGCCCAAACTCAAAAATATTTTGGGTCCAGGCTGCTCAGTACAAGCCCAGGAGTGGTGGCAACCTGGAGGATCAGGAATGTGTGTGTGCTCTTCTCAAAAGAATTCAGGAATTAAAATGATTTTACATCTCTGCTATTCTCACAAAATGTGCTGAATTAGGCCCACCTGCTACAGTTGGAGCCCTCCAGGTCTGACCTTTCATTATTTGGTAGTACTTTTGAAACCCAAACCAAAAGGTGAAAACTTTAAATCCCTAAAAGGAGGTCAAGTTGATGTGTGACCAGACAGCATCTAGAAGGAAACTCTGTTGCTCTCAGAAAAGACTGAAGAGGAACCAGGGACTGGGCAGGTATCCACTGCTTTTCCCATGTAGGCTTTCTCGCCCTGCTGCCTAGGCCCCATGATAATCCTGACTTTTTGTTCTAAGCATCTAGTTTTTATTTTTTATTTTTTCATCCTCATCCAAGGATATATTTATTTATTGGGGGCGGGGGGGGCGGAACAAGAGAGAGAGTCAGAGACAAAGAGAAACATCAACGTGAGGGAGAAACATTGATCAATTGCCTCCTATATGCACCCTGACCCGTGATAAACCCAAAACCTGGGTGTGTGCCTGACTGGGGACCAAACCCTCAGCCTTTTGGTGTAGGGGTTGATGCTCCAACCAACAGAACCACCCGTCCAAGGCAAGTATTTTATATTTTTTAAAAACAATGTTTAATATACAACAAACTTATTAAAGGAACAGAGAAGAAGCAACTTTAGGAAGCAGTATGAGAGGATTTGCCTCATGGGAATATGTCTAAATCTTTCCCCACTCAAACCTGAACTTCATCTTCAGGATGCTGTGGAAAATAGAACAAACATCACACCAGGCTTTGCAGTGAAATCCTGCCTTTGTTCTCTTTTAGATGAACTGACCAGATGTGTTTTTAACTGTTGGTTGCTTCAAATTATTGTATTAGCAGTATGTCCTGTTCTAATAACATCTAATTCAGGATAAAGGGTTAAAGTGCTACCATGGGTGTCAGAGGACGTGGGGCTGAGTCTAGGCTTCACTACGAGCTGTATGACTAGGGGCAAGGAATTAAATTCTCTGAACTTCAGCTGATGTATCAAGTTCTCTGTTGCAAGCTCAGAAATGAATTTTAACTATCTTAAGTAAAATATTTGTTAGAAGGATGTCAGAGCTCACCTAATGAATGGGAGACTAAAAGACCGAACTTAGAGAACAGGCAGGGCCAAAGGCATTCAAGGAAAGCCAGGGAGAAGGAGCAGACTGGTCTGTACCTTGCCACTCTCCCCACAGTGAATGTGACCACCCCCCAGTGTCCCTACTCCTTTGGGCCACTGGCCTAAGATTCAGAGGATCATTTCCAACTGACCAGGCCTAAACCATATGCCAGCTTCCTGCAAAGCCTCTTGTAGTTTCAAAGTTGGAGGCCACCAAAATCATGCACATTTGGGGAATTCCCCAAAAGGAGACTAAGATTAAGATTAGGAAGGAGAGATCTATTTTTGGACAGCCCAAAATAGTAAATATCAATTAAGATGTGTCCTATTCTGTAGAAATTGGAAAGTTGAATTGTATGGCCAATGGTAAAAATTAATGATCCCAGATTATGCTTGTTTCTGAACATTTTTAAAATGCACATATTTGAGGCAAAACATGTTTGAATACATAGTTTATAAGATCTTATCAGTACGAAAACATTCAAAATGAACAAAACAAAATTTCTGGGGTTTTTTTCACCTCCCATTTATAGTCTATAGGGAAAAGACCAGGAGAGATTAGTCCTGATGGAATTTTTCCTTCAGCGTTGAACAAACAGACCTTTTCTTCTTTCTTAGATTGTAGAAAAGTAGGAAAGGGGAAAAACAGAGAACTGCATCTGAGGGTAGTTGTACTGGGCATTGTGCAACAATTTAGGTGGAAGATTAGCTGGAACTAAAATGGTCTGTGGTTATAGTTAATGAGTAAGAACTAGAGTACTAAACTCTTCTCTACTTTGCCAATCATATATCTACTAATGAACCCCAGCCTCTACTTGTTTGCTGGTGAAGAGACAAATAATTCTGCCTAGATTCATAGGCATATGTCTGGGAGTTTATGTCATGGGGGAGAGTGTTCCAGGTATTAGTTGCCATTCTAATATTCTCACTTGGACGTATGACCAGGTATCTTGGAAATGGGGATGGGTTGGAGATTGTTTACTTACAGATAATAGTACCTACGATATTTGGGTTTGAATTGTCTCCTGTTGTAATCTAAGTTTCTTTAGGATTACAGAATCAAACATTTCTTATTATCTGGTAGTGTGCTTTTTACTTTTGTAGCCATGTTTCATACATCAATGAACAGTGACTTATTCCTTCCGGTTTTGGGGACTTAGCCACACTTTTTCAGTAGGCATTAGTATTGATAGCTCTGTAGTCCTTTAGCCTATGATCTGATTTGAAGCTTTTTATTATGAAATTCCTTTTTTATGTGTTATGGCCACACTAAGGGAGGGCATGAGCTTTTTTCCACCTAATGGGTTTAACAGAAGCTTCCCTAGTGCCTTTAATCTGAAAATTAAACAACTAAATAAGCAGAGAAAGCTTATCGGAAAAGAGAGAATGTTAAGAGGGTAGAATGAATTTGAAAGTTTCCCCTAGATGAATATTCTTCAAAACAAAACTGTAACAGTTTATATTATGTGTTCTTGAAGCTTATATAAATGGCAACCACCTCACCTTGTGCAATTATATTGTGTGCAATGAGTGTCACATAATAATTTACCTATAAATTTTGGCTTCAGGCAGAAATACCAAACTCAAGAATTTGGCATTATAAACATAAAAATCTACTTCCTTCACTTAATGTTGAAACAAAAATACTATACCTACTTTCTGAAATTTCATTTCCCATAGTAAATAATCCATTTCTTGTGTGTTGCATGTAAAACAGAAGGATGTCTATTTAACTGATATTTAGCAGTTTGGCCAGGTGTCTTGTTGCTGTTTGGCTTCCTTGGCCTGCTTGCTGGTCATGAATGATCACTTTGGCCACATTTCTCCAAGATTATTCCAACCTCAGTATAGTCAAGTATTTTCTTTCCTTGGTTGACCTTTTCCTCTACTGTTTGCCTGAGAAGAAACTTCCAGTTCACACATTTCATGCTTTAGGAATTGATTTTGATCAGGAGGGATTGGCACAGAGTGCTTCCCTATATTTATTTAAAGCAGAGTTCTCTATCCTCCATTTTTGAGGCTAAAATGACTTCTATCATTCCCAGCAGAATTTACAGTTCTTTTCTCTACTGTCTAACCCATCTGAATTCATCCAGATATTCTTCATTCCCCACAATATAGTCTTTCTATTCGTGGCCCTGTTAGAGGGAACAAAAAAGGAATGAGAAGAAAATCGAGATCAGGATGGATTTCAGATCTCTTCTCTCATTCCTATACTCTACTTTTAAATTCTGTTGAAACGTTCTGTAGGGAGACATAGTACTTCATCTTCCATAAAACTGTATCAAGAAACTAGAACAGAATAACAGAGAGTGATTAAGAGCATGAACTTCAAACCAGGTATTGGTTTGAATTTTCACTCTAAGGATTACTACCTATATGATCTTGGGCAAAAAACTTATGATCTCTGAGCCCTTCAATCCCTTATATGTAAGTGGGGATAAAAAGAAAATAGTACTGGCTTCATAGGATTGTTGTGAAGATTAAATAAAATAATATAAAGTGCTTATTCAGTGCCTAGCATAGAGTAGGCATTTCATCAAGTTAGCTATTAGTAACTCATTTCATATTTCTAACTATGGATGCGTTTCCTGATGAGCAAGTGATTTTATTTTTTTAAGAGAGGGGAAGGGAGAAAGAGAGGGAGAGAAACATCAATGTGTGGTTGCCTCTCGAGCACCCCCAACCAGGGACCTGACCTACAACCCAGGCATGTGCCCTGACTGGGAATCAAACTGGCAACCCTTTGGTTTGCAGGCCAGCACTCAGTCCACTGCACCACAGCAGCCAGGGCTGATGAGCAAGTGATCTTATGGCAAGAAAGGAATAGATGTTCTTCAATTGTGTTCTGATAAAGCAGAGGAATTATGATCTTGTGTCATTGTCTTATCAAGCAGCAAATTATTCTCCATCTTTAGGTCAAGAGCGTAGTGGTATTCACTTTATCTTGTGTTTTCCTTAACATAGGGGTTTTAAGTCCTTTTGGGTTTGTGTTTAACTTAGACATCTGAAATCACAGATGGATGAGTCCATAGAATTACAGGAGAACTCCTGTTCCTGGACCAGACTCTAGAACACTGGTCAATTAGAAAAAGTGTAAAAGCTTCTACCTACCTTTCTAAATTTTTCATTAGAGACCAACTCTGTATGTCCATTGAATCTTCAGGCAGCTGTTTCAGAAAAACTAATATTTACATAAATTAATCTCTTGATATTGTAGCATGATATACTAAGCTTTTGCCTTACATTGAAGTACATGCGATTAAATTTGTATATAGTTTTCTTCATATGCAAATAAAGCATTTAATTTTCAAGTTGAATTCCATTACCTAAATGAAATTACCTAAACTCTGGTAATTGCAAATTTTATTTTTTACTTCCATGGCACTGTGCTGCCGTTGCATCTTTGATAGCATTTGCAAAGCTTTAACTTTTTTTCCATGATGATAGGGGATTTTTGTAATCAACCACACTTTCATTTTTTGTGACCAACAATGTATGCCACTTTTATGATATCTGGGGAGTCATAATCTAAGGCCACAAAATAAAAAGGATTGATTGTACCATCTAGAGTGTGCCTGCCATGACCCTGGGAGCCCATACTTGCACCTAGCTGTATCTGCTGTGCATTTTGTTCAATCAGAAGTTTATTGAGATTTGTGTAAACAGAAAGGCATCTTTTCCCTTATACCATATATGGATTTGACTTCTGGTCTTTCTTTTATAATCATGAATTTCCAGGTAGATTTGAGTTAAGGAAGACCTTTGTCCCCCTACCCAACTATCCCCTTGTGAAAGCACTACATACATTTTAAAGCACACACGTAGATATGCTTTAAAGCATAAGCAACATGTATCTAAGAACAATATTACAGAACTCCCAAAACCAGGAAGTTAGTTCTTAAATTAGTGTTTGTCAAAAAGAAACTGCCTCTGTCTCCCAAAACAAATGACTGAAGTATACTTGGTTGTTTTAAGATCACAACAAATCTACTTTTGTAGATGGAGAGACTACTTTGTTTACGGGAAATCAGAGTTACCCACAGCTATAACTTTGCCTGAAGATAAGTAGACTATTTAATCTTTATTTTAAAAATATTTTCATTTAGTAAAGCAGGCAGTTGCTGTGTTGGCAGAAGTGTGAATTTCATTTCCTGTCTGTGGTGTACCCCACTCATCCTGTCACTCAGACATTTTGTTTTAGGTTGTTCCGGTAATATGAGTGAAACAGAGTGACCCACAGCAGGGTGACATGTGCATACCACGAATGTAACAAGAGACAAGACTTGTGCAACAGACCACAAGAGCGCAATGCTTTATTTAAAGATGAAAACAAAACAAAATAAAGGCAACCCCTCCCAGCCAGCATGCACATTTTAAAGTGGCAGCTATGGATTCATGCTTGTTTTCAAAAGACATGTTCCAGTGTCTTTGGCAAATTATGTCAAAGGTTTATCTACTTCATGCCACTTGATTAAAGGATAAAATTGAGGCAATAACTGACAACTTTACAGAGGTGATTTAATGTCATTTGCCAATTAGTTTGTCAGACACTTATATTTTATAGTCCATTAATCTGCCATGTGTATTGACTTCTGTAGCAATTTTTTTTTTACATGTGAGATTACAGAATTTCTGTTTTCTTGTTTTAAATTACAATTCCTGCTACAGTGATGGGACAGATATAAAAGTATGGAAGAAACCGTGGGATGAATGAATTCATCCGTCAAATGTCTACTGAGCACCTGTTTCCAATGTCGAGGATACAGTGCTGACGAAACTAAAATTCTTGCTCTTCATGGAGCTTATATTCAGTTATAGGGAAATAACCTCAATCAGGTATACAAATGAATAAATATAATTTTAGTGAATGATAAATATCCTGAAGGAAACAAAACAGAAAAGGCTAGAGTATGATTGGGGTGGAGAGAATGAAGATGATACTGGACCTATAACGTTGCAACAGGCCAGGAAAAGTATGTCTCAAGTTAAAAAACAAAAAACACAAAGGCCCTGAGAAGGGGCTTGAAATACAGAAAAAACAGAAGGCATTGCATAAACAAAAGAGATGGAACAAGATCAGAGAAGTAACTTACTGGATGTTACAGGGCCCTGAAGTCCAAGCTAAAGACTTCAGCTTTTATTTATGGACAAAGGGAAGCCATTGGAGGGTTTTAAGCAGGGAAGTAACATCATTATATGATATACTTCTATAAATTTAAAATATATAGATATACATACAGATTTATATATTTTAAGTCACTCTGGTGGCTCTTTGGTAAGTAGATAGTCGCAGTGCAGAACTGGTTGCAGACAGACCAGTTAAGAGTCTTTATGTTGATATAATATCTGCAATTAGTTTCACTTCAGGGACAAGGAGAAAGATATAAAAGAAACAAGGTAGGCCATGCATTAAGGCTGAAATGTATGAGAACATGGGGGTTCATTATATTATTCCATCTACTTTTATATATGGATGACGTTTTCTGCAGAAAACTTTTTTAAAATCTTTTTTACAGTGGTCTAAGTAAAAAATGGTGGTGCCATGGACCATTCACTTTAAGAGTGGTAATGGAGTGAAGTGGGCAGATTCAACATTTATTTAAAAGTAATGCTCGTAAGTTTTTCTGATGGATTACATATATATTAGGAAAAAAGAGAAACCAGTGATGACTGTTACATATTTGACCCAAACAACTTGGGTAGATGAGGCTAGGGATCAGGTTCACAGGGAACTCAAGAGATTAGGCTTGGCAGTGTAAGTTTGAGATGCCAATTAGTTTTCCAAGTGGAAATGTTGAGTAGGCAGTATAATTTACAGTACATTAGCCAACCCTGAATAGCATACACACTTACCAGCAAACTTGGAACCCTCCATTATGTGTTTCAGAACTTTGCCATTAGCAATTTCAAAGTTCGATCCCTTTTCAGATTCTGTGGGTAATAATGAAAGGCTTGGTCTGTTGATATGAAATAATTTAGGTGTATTTTCTGTTTGCCGTGGGTATCCACTGGCAATTGTATTTTGAACAGCCTCTATCCTGAGGTGTGGAAAAATTCTACATTTCTGTTGATCTATCCTTCACATGAAGGATGAAGTTAACATGGAGGGCAAACTCCATGAGTTAATACACTTCCTGTGCACCACTTTTCAGTGCATGTGGGAATGCAAATTGGTGAAAGTAAAATTTTGAGTAACACTTTTGTGTATATTTTAAACATAATTTTTTTGTGAACTTTGGGTCTATTATTAGTAACTAAACATAATGTATTCACATCTGATTACAACACTATTGAAACATTAGATCTATTAATCATTAATATTAATAAGCATAAATTTAATAGTAACTAATATTTACTAAAGGCACCAGTCTAAAAACCTATATTTTCATTGACTCCTCACAACCTCATTTTATTATCCCTGCTTTACGCATAAGGGAATTTAGGTCCCAAAAAATTCAGTCAGGCAAGAAATAGTAGAGCCAGGATTCAAACCCTGGCAATAAGGTTCCAGAACCTTTACCATTTTGTTTCTTTGTTTGTTTCCAGAGTCTTCACTCTTAACTGCTACCATGTAATGCATATAGAATATATTAAGTGTTGTTTTTTTGTTTGTTTGTTTTTTTAATAAAAATGACCTAGAGTAGACTGGACTGTGTGAGTAACCACGGTCTCTTTTGACTTCATTTTTACTTTATTGCATGAAATTGGGACTTTGGAAGAGGTAAGAGAGCATAATCCCAAAATGGGTCTCCATCTTAGTCCCTGATATCCTTTCTTAAATAATTTATTTTCCTTTGACTTTTTTATTTGTAGCATCAGCGAGAGCTTTCTGACTGTCAAAGGTGCTGCCCTTTTTCTGCCACGGGGAAATGGGTCATCCACACCAAGAATCAGCCACAGACGTAACAAGCATGCAGGTAAAGTTCAACATATTCCATTTCTTTCTTGGTTTCTTTTATTCTTTTGTTCTAAAAGCCTGGCTATCTTATTGCCATTTTTCCAACAGGTCAGTTATAGCGAAAGCAAGCATTGTACTGTGCTGTAATGACTTTTCTTTCACTCTCAGACCATTTTTCTGGCACAGACTGCCTTATACATCTAGTAGGTGTTCAGTAAATATTTGTTGGAAAAATAAGGTACAAAAATACTCAATAAAGTCTTATGTGACTTCTCAACTAAGGTTTCAATAGCTAAAATATATTCAGATGTTTCCTCAGATCCTATGCAAAATCATTTCAACTAACGAAAGATTACATTTCTTTTTCCTGTCTACTCTCTAGTGATGTTATAAGGAAAGTGATATGATAGATAGATAGATAGATAGATAGATAGAAAGATAGAACAGTTACTAAGATAAAGCAAACTCAGTGCCGCTGTTGTGGTAAGAGTTAGTATATCACATATTGAAATACCAGTTCTTAAGTGCTAGTGTACTTCTTGATTGTGTTTACACTAAAAAGACTAGAAATTTAACTCAGAGGATTTCTATAGAAACAAAAAGTCATCAAAGTTCACTAGAAATGAATATAAGACTCTGATTTTGAATAACCTGCTAATATTCTGCGTTCTATTCCAACGTGACAGTTTTTCCCCCACACATCCAACAATTCTCGCATACCAGCTGGGTGTCCTACAAGTCAACTGAATTCTGACACTGTCTACCTAGAGATATTGTCAAATACCACAAGTCAAGGGCTCAGTTGTCTAAGACCCCCTGCTCTACACTTCAGAAGTCAACCATAAGTCCAGGTTGTCTGTGGATTGGAGTTTCCAGTGACCCCCCTCCTTGGGTTCAATTAATTTGCTAGAGCAGCTCATATAACTCACAGAAACTATTTATAAAAGGATATAATTCAGGAATACCCAGATTGAAGAGGTGCATGGACAAAGTATTTGTGAGGGCATACAAAGCTTCTAAGCCCACTCTAAATGTGCCACTCACCTCAAGTCTCCCTGTGTTCGCCAACCTGGAAGCTCTCTAAACCCAGTCCTTCAGGTTTTTATGGAGGCTTTATTATATAGGCATGATTGATTAAATTATTACCCTACCCCTCCCTGCTTCCCTGTCCCCTCGCAACCAGCTTCCATCCTGAGGTACTTTACAAAAGTCATGTCATTAACATTACAAAAGAGGGACTTCTGGTCAAGATGGAGGCGTGGTAGACATGCTTCGCCTCCTTGCACAACCACAGAAAGAATTACAGCTAGACCTCAAAACAAATAATACCTAGAACTATCAGAAAATTGAACTATATGAAAGTCTGACAACCAAGGATTTAAAGAAACCACATTCATCCAGACAAGTAGGATGGGTGGAGAAGCAGTTCAGTGGCGGTGGAACAGATTCATGTCTGGTTCCACGTTCATGTATGATGGATAGAAATCAGGAGGGATACCTTGGGAATGAGTGATCCCAACCCCAGGCCGGACCTAACAGCCCAGGATTCCAGTGCCCAGGGGTAGACCCCTATAACTTCTGGCCGTAAAAACCAGTGGGGGTTGAGGTGGCATTAGAAACTGCCAGCTATTTGCAGACTCTGTTTAAACGACCTGCACAGACTTAGAACGTCTGTAAACCCACCTGCTCTGGGATGCAGCACCAGGGCAACAACTGGAAGGGTGCCAGTTACATTCAGGAAGTGGGTGAAGTGACTTGAAATGGAGCAAGTTCCAGGCAAACCTCTAGGAGCCATGTAGTGGCACTATCCCCTCTCTGAGCTCTCCCCCAGCACAGAGCCATGAAGCAGTGAACCAGGTTGCCCCACCCTGGCGATTACCTAAGGCTTCTCCCCACACAATTTATAGGTGCCTTCTCTACAGTACTAAGTACTTCTCTACAGTACTTCCCCACACTACTAAGACAGGAAGTCCAAGCAGTTCTACCTAGAAACAAACATAGAGAGACTGCCAAATTGAGAAGACAAAGAAATATGGCCCAAGTGAAAAAATGAAACAAAACCCCCAAAAAGAACTAAACAAAATGGAGATAACCAACTTGTCAGGTGCAGAGTTCAAAACACTGGTGATCAGGATGCTCAAAGAACTCATTGAGTACAGCAACAACATAAAGGAAGAAATGAAGGTTACACTAAGTGAAATAAAGAAAAATCTACAGGGAACCATCAGTGGCGGGGAGGAAGCTGGGATTCAAGTCAACAATTTGGAATGTAAGAAAGAAATAAGCATTCAACCAGAGCAGCAAGAAGAAAAAAGAATTAAATAAAACAAGAATAGTATAAGGATCCTCTGGGACATCTCCAAGTGTACCAACATCCAAATCATAGGGATGCCAGAAAGAAAAGAGAAAGAGCAAGAAATTGAAAACTTACTTGAAAAAATAATGAAAGAAAATATCCCTAATTTGGCCAAGGAAATAGACATCGAAGTCCAAGAAGCATAGAGTCCCAAACAATTTGGACACAAAGAGGACCACACCAAGACACGTGATAATTAAAATGCCAAAGGTAAACATAAAGAAAGAACCTTAAAAGCACCAAGAGCAAAGCAGAGTTATCTACAAAGGAGTTCCCATATGACTATCAACTGATTTCTCAAAAGAAACTTTGCAGGCAAGAAGGGACTGGCAAGAAGTATTCAAAGCAATGAAAAGCAAGGACCTACAACCTAGATTACTCTATCCAGCAAAGCTATCATTTAGAATGGGAGGGCAATAAAGTGCTTCCCACACAAGGTAAAGCTAAAGGAGTTCATCATCACCAAGCTATTATTACATGAAAATTAAAGGGACTTACTTAACAAAAAGAAGATCAAAACTATGAACACTAAAAAGGCAACAAATTCACAACTATCAACAACTGAATCTGAAAAAACAAACTAAGCAAACAACCAGAACAGGAATAGAATCATAGATATGGAGATCATTTGGAGGGTTATCATCTGGAAGAGGAAAGGGGGAAAATGGAGGAAAAGGTGCAGGGATCGTAGGTACAAAATAGACAGTGGGATGTTAAGAATTGTATAGGAAATGGAGAAGCCAAAGAGTTTACACATGCACAACCCATGGACATGAACTGAGGGGGGGATTGCTGAAGCAAAGGGGGTACCGGGTAGAGGGGGACAAAGGGGGAAAATTGGGACATCTGTAATAGCATGATCAATAAAATGTATTTTTAAAAATAAAATAAATTAAAATTTTTAAAAACATCACAAAAGATACCATTATTGCTCTCCTCAACTGCAGAAATTCCAAAGGTTTTTGGAACTCTGTGCCAAGAACAGGAAGAAGACCAAATATGTATTTCTTATAAATTCCAATATCACACCTGCTAATAGTAGCATAGGCATCTATATTTCCATATATTGGATTTCTCTAAAGACGGGCAGTTGTGCTGATAAACGTAAGAAAGAATCAGAGAAAGTGTGTCTAGGTAAAGTGGTGGCCTCTAGGTATAGGGTGTCTCTAAGTCTAGGAAGATGTCATTCTATGCCTATTTTCTAACACCAAGCCTTGTTTGTGTCATTTCGGGGGAGAAATAAGAAGTCATCCTGAGGACAGTAATTGAAGAAATCCTGACCAATGCTATACAAAGAATGGTTGCTTGTTGTTATAAATGTACCACTTTGATGTGTTTACCTCCAGGAATAGAACAAATTGGAATTACTAGGAAGAGAACAAAGCTTACAAACCTTGAGTGTGTAGGTCAGAGATGAAGGCCAGAAATACTGTATCCCATTGAACCAATAGTGCATTTTGCTCCCGTCCAGATAATCTCAGCTATTTTAGTGGCTGTCCTACTTTTTATTTGGAACTTCATCTAGTTACAAATGTAGCAGCTCAAAATTATAATTCATCTCATTGGACATTGTTACCCTTCTACCACAATTCCCCAGTGTGGAAAATGTTTAAAAGAGTAAGGGGAGAAAAACTCTTTTGAAAAATTAGCTGTGGACTAAACTTTCTAAAACGTTCCTCTTCAGTGCCCACCACCAGAGGGGAGGGACTCTTCCCCCTAAAACTTGAATGCACAGAGGAAGTAGACCCAGCTAAGCTTTGTATTTCAGTTTGGTGTGGATATTTATCACTTACAGTAAACAGAAGACAAATTATTGGTTTAAATCCAGCTTGTCTCACTAAAATATTAGGCAGATTGCTCTGTGGCATGTAATAGTAAGTGGGGTTGGTGGCCCTGGTTGACCATTTTCTTTGGTCAGACTTCCACGTGGACTGCCATCCAGGTTTCTACTTGACCTTGTTCACTTAGCTTTCCCATTACTAAAAAGAAAAGCAGATTTAACACACACTGAATGAGCTTGATTTGTAATCCAGCCCAGAACAGATGAGGCAGTGTGGGTGTAAACGTAGCTTACAAAACCAGACCTTCACATGAGCTGTAGCTGCCTTGGTTGAGTTTGCAGTGATTGAAAGATGATGGCAGAATTGAGAACAGATCAAAAGCTTACTATGTCTAATTGTACTTCCTTATGCATGTTTTTGAACTAGTTAGTATTTCTTATCTGGGCTTCATTTAAAATATCAAAACGCTTTTTTGTGATCAAAAGTGATATGAGTGAATGTCTGCCAACATTTTAAAGGAAAATAGGAAAAAGTCTTTAAAATCAAATTGAAATCTGAAACTTCACCACTATTACAGAAATATTTGAAAAATCTAAGGGATCTTATGGTACCAGTATATTGCTTCTCTTAGTCTCTGTGAAGGATGATTTCCCAATAGAAAATACCCAGTTTGGTCATGGCATTATTTCACAGCCAACAGACCTGAGCTTCCACATACCAGCTCACATGAGGAGCCTTACTGTAGTAGTGGAGGGCTCACTGACTTTTGTCTGACCTTCAAAGAAGGCAGCTGGATCTTTGGGCCAGTACTGCTTGGAGTGAGGACCTAGGGCTCCTGTTTGCCCAAAAATGGTTCTACGGAAATTCTCCATCCTGAAAATCCTTTCCTCAGATTATTTGTTCTGATAGAACAGAAGGAAACTTAATTTTTAAAAACCCTCAGCTGCTTGCCCTGACCAGGTGGCTCCGTTGGTTGGAGCACCACCCATTCACCAAAAGGTGGCAGGTTCAGTACCCCATCGGGATACGTAATGGAGACAAGTGGTCGGTGTTTCTGTCTCACGTTGATGTCTCTCCCCCTTTCCCTCCCTCCCTCTCTCCTCTGTCTTCTCTCTCTAAAAATCAATAAACATCCTCGAGTGAGAATTTAAAAAAAAAAAGAAAACAAACCCTCAGCTGCTTAACACAATTGCGACTTACAGTTCTAGTCTCTCTTCATTGTGTATACCTAATATTTTGTGTCCCCACACTTGTTTTTTTTAACAGCTTTATAGAGATATAATTTACATACTATATAATTTACCCACTTAAAGTATACATTCAGTCATTTATTAAGTATGGTCACAAATTTAACATATTCACAGAAAGGTGTATAACCATCACCACAATCTAATTTTAGAACATTTCTATCACCCCCCCCAAAAGAAACACAGTACCCATTAGCAATCCTTCCCTGTGTTCCCCTACCCTTCCTCCCAGTCCTAAACAACCACTAAATCTTTCTCAATAGATTTGCCTGTCTGGGTTTTGCATATAAATGGAACCATATAAACATCTTTTGAGACAGGCTTCTTTCACTTAACATGTTTTCAAGGGTCATCCGTGTTATAGTATGTATCAGTACTTCATTCCTTTTTATGACCAAATAATATTTCAGTGTGTGAGTATACATACCATATTTCATTTATTCATTAATTGATAGAAATTTGAGTTGTTTTATTTTTAGGGTAGTATAAATAATGGTACTGTGAACATTTGTGTACAAGTTTTTGTGTTCAACTATATTTTCATTTCTCTTGGCTTTATAGCTATGAGCTCACACTGGTTCTTGCACATGAGACTTAAGTTGTGTCTCTTGGACCTAAAATATAGTAGAATGGACATGGCAAAATATAATGACTCTTCTTTTTAATTTTGCAAGTTGAAAGATTCTGCAATAATGGAATTGGTCAGAAGCCAGCAGTAAAATGGTGAGGGGGGCGTGTAGGGAGGCAAGAAAATTTTAAGAGAGGAAAGGGGAAAAAAGAAAGGAAAGGCTTTCAGATTCGTTAACCTTTTAGACAAACATATCTGTTTGGCAACCTACATTTTTCTTTCTTCCTGCCTTTCTCCCTTTCTTGCACATATTCGCATTTTATCTCATAATTAACAGTATGAAGTTACCTGGAGGAAAATTATTCATGTAGATTCCAAGAGCAATATGAGAATAGGTTACACTAGCATCCCTGATTAGGCAGCTATATCAGTCACTTCAAACTTAAAAAAGGGATGGACCTGGATGAACAGGAATGAAGGTTTTTCTTCTCTGATTGTATTCATTTATGATAGCACATTAATTACCTCCTCCTATCTAAAGCATCAAATTTCCTAGTACAGAATAGAGAATATGAGGAAATCTATAATAGTTTAATACGAAGAAATTTCAACTTTGTTTTATAGAATATATAAGAGCAAGTCAGGATTTAAATAATGGTTGACCATTTTAAAACACCTCGTACATTCAGTAAAGTATATATCCCTTGGGATCTTCTATGTTTAATAAGTACTTTTATTTTAATATCTGCCACTAATATGGAAATCATTTAAAACTATTGACATTATTCTAGAAGGAATCTAAAAACCTTCTAAGGTTAAGTGCAACTGAAGACTACAGTTACAGTTAGGAAGGGCAAGATTCCTCCCTTGGTACCTTTTGTGGGCCTGAAAGCACAGCCAGTGCTGCCTCTGCCCAACAAATCTCACCTCCATTCTCGTCAGCATCCACCTTAGCACAAAACTGAGGTTGGTTTCAAGTGTCCCACAGGCCAAACACAAAGCAAACGTTACTGCAGTAGAGACTAAAAATGAATGTATAGGGCATTCCCTTATATATTGTCTTCCCATTTAAAAAGAAGTCAGTAATCTTATTAAGACAATTTCTGTGTCTAATTAGAGTCCTTCAGTGAACCAAAACTTACTTTTATACAAGTCATTAGAGTAGAAGGAATCCTCTCTGTTGACATTGCAGTGGAGAATAATTATCTTTTGTTTTGTAAATTTCACCAGGGGATCTCCAACAGCATCTCCAAGCAATGTTCATATTACTCCGCCCAGAAGACAACATCAGGCTGGTAAGTTAGTTCTATCCTTATAATTCAGTCTTCCTAAAAAGACTGTGTAATGCAATGAACCTTATGCAGTCGTTTTTATGTCCCAGCACAGTACCAGGAACTCTGTGGAACAGAAAAGAAAAATGACATGGCCCTATTATCAAAGAGCTTAGAATATAATTGAGGATATGAGCTAATGTGAAGTGATGTGAAATAACTTGATGGTTCAAGACTATTGGTGAGCACCAGTTTGTAAGTTATTGACCATAACAGCAATTGAAGTTCAGAAAAGAGGAAACTTGGGGACGTGACCTCATTGAGGAAGGTTTTATGTAGACAGTACAGCTTGAGCTGAGTCTTGATTTAAATTGGCAGAAAGGAAGGAGACCATCATCCTAAAAGAGGACATGACTGAAGCAAAAGCACAGGTGGGAAGGGACAAAATGAGAGTGAAATGGCCAAAGCTTTGTGCTGGTCTCAGTTGGGAGACCTGGGCTTTGGTTTTTACTACTCATCTGTTGGACAAGGTACTTAGCCTTTCTGTGCCTGCTTTCTTATCTTCTTTCTACTTCTCACAGTGTAAATAATCAAATGGACATGAAAACATACTGAGTATAAAATGCTACCTAAATATGGTGACTACTGTTTCCATAGGGAAGATAAGATACCAGAAAACAAGGCAGGCAGATAGGAACTTCATGCTCCAAACCGGAGACAACAGGTCTCAAACTGGATGTCCATAGGCTAAAGATGTGTTTTGTTTGGACCACAGTGTTTTTTGTTTTTGTTTAGTTTTTCGTTTGTTTGTTTGGGTTTCTTTTTACCTCGGCCAGAATTTTAACGATGAGTGATTTCACGTAAAAATCCAGACTTGGGACTTTTCTTCAAAAATCAGGCATTTTGGCAACACTGGGACCTTATCCCACATGCCAAACTTGGCTAACTTGGTGGAGGGGAGAGCATTGGTGTGGCCCAGGTTCATAATTTGCCATCATCTCCACATATCCTATTGTCTCCTGGACACTAAAGCCAGGCGTCACCATTTGTCATCGCTCCTTCACCCTTATTTTTCTTATAGTAGAACATCTAATAAAAGTAGAAAAATAAAAATGGGCTGAGTATGTTTCTTTGTGGAAAGTGAAAGGTGTTTCTACACACTTAATAGTCACATGGCCTACTTCACCCATTTACATTCCCTCTCGGGTGTCCAACCTACAGCCTGCGGGCCACATTTAGCCCAGGATGCCTATGAATGCAGCCCAACACAAGACTGTAAATTTACTGAAAATATTAATGACCTTTTTTTTTTGTTTTCATTAGTGCGTGTATATTTAACATGTGGCCCAAGACAACTCTTCTTCCAGTGTGGCCCAGAGACACCAAAAGTTTGGACATCCTTGCAGCTGAACCTCTAGATTAATACCTGGAATTAGTACCTCTACCTCTTCAGTAAGCAGTAGGGAAGCATTACAGGTTTCTGAGCCAAGGAATTACTGGGACAGCAATAGTATTTAAGAAAGATTCCTCAGAAGCTAATACAGAATAGAGAGGAGGAGGCAGCCATCTTAAATTAGGGAGACCTGCTGGGTAGTTATTGCCATAATCCAGGTGTGTGGTAATGAACCCTTCCAGGCTACAGTGGGTAATTTGGAAATTGGGTTTCCACAGACACGTTAAATTCCAGTATTTGATCCCTGCTTTCTCCCTGGGAAGAGAAATAATGAGTAGAATACAAGAATGACTAGAAAGTTGATTGGGCCTCTGATCTCTGCAGTAATTACTGATTCTTCATTCACTTAATTACTTTTTGGGAAAATCCTGTTATTTTTTCCCTCTCAAATGCTGCCCCTATCACCTTGACATGACCACTGAGAAACATACTTTGAAATTTAAAGGAATTGAAATTAAAAAACCCTTCCATAATTATTTTACTTTCTAATCCTACAGTAGCATTATGCACATATGTAAATCTTGTCTGTATTTCTATCCTCTTTATAAGTGAACAAAGTGGGGTGCAGTTCTTACGGCATTAATATCCCAAAATAGTGATACTCCAACTTTAGAGTATATCAGAATCACCTGCAGAACATCGTTAAATTGCCACCTGCTAGACTCCCACCTGAGGAGTTTGATGTGGGGAGGGAAAGGCAGTGATAATTTGCATTTTTAACAAGTTTCCAAGTGATGCTGATGTTGCTGGTCCAGGAGTCACACTTAAAAACAGCTCTAAAACCCATAATAATGGTTCCTTGCACATGCCATATGTCCAGCAGATATTTGCTGATAGTTTCCAAAAATTGTGTGGTTCAGCATAACTGAAGCTGACGTCTATCACTCACTCACTTTATCTTTTTCTCATTGATAACCTATGGACTTTGGATTGCACCTCTAAAAGTTAAAATAATTTTAACCACAACAGATGTGGGAGAGTATTAAGGAAGCACTTAGGAAGGCAGAAGTGGCAATTAATTTTTTTTCTTTTCTTGCTAAAATATGCAGCTTCAGCTGCTTTACATTTATAAAATATAAATTCAGAAAATGTAACTGACGCCTATGAATTAATTCACAGTTCAAATGACAAGCCATTTTACAGTTTTTTGAATTGTTACAAACAAATAGTCATTATGTTTCAGATTATTGTGTGAGTCATCTTCAAGAAAATGAGTGAATACATTGTGTGCTTTGGACAAATTAGCACTTTTCTAACTGAAAGGCGCATTTGTACACTCAAAGCAAAGCCTTTTGTTTTGAGTTAAATTTGGAATCCTAAAACTCTCATTCTGGGGCTTGTGCATAAGGTTAAAAGTTTGATAGTCAACTGAAAGTCCTGCCTTTAATTTTTTAATAACTCAACATCAAATAGAGTTACCAAATCCCACATTTTGCTTCTGCATTAAAAATAGAACTAAATCAATTTTTTCTCCAGAGAATCCTGCATACAAGCATTAACTTTACTACTTAGGAAGACTGTAGCTGGTACAGTGAAGACAGTGGCATTATAGTACTGTTGCATGTTATCAAAGACCCATTTATTTAATAAAAAATAGACTGGGAGATTAAGGACTTTCCTTACATTTGAAGTAACATCAACTGATGTTCTTAACTAGAACAGAGGTGCTAATTAAAGGTATGAGGAAGTGTTTCTGAGTATACTGCTGGAGAGTTTAAGATGAAATTTTTGGTTTTTTGTAATATATTAATTTTTTTCCAAATGGAAAATGGGTTTCTTTTTTCTAAGTATATAAATGTATTTTTTTTAATCAGACAATACAGAAAGGCATAAAAAACAAAGTAAAAATCACTTTGTGTCCTACACTCTGAAAAAAACATTCTTAGCTATTTGGATAAGTAGTCTTCCAGTCACATGTGTGTGTGCAAGCAAGCATATATGTCAGGTTCTCTAAGATCTGCTCTTACTGAAGTAGACACGGATGAAAATAACCAAATTTGAGCATCAGAACCTTCTAGTCTACCTAAAGCATGATCTCAGTAATTCTGAGAAGCAAAAGTATAAAGTAATTTAAAGCAATAAGGGCTTATGTCTGGGGGACGAGGGGATGTTTATAAAGGTGACAGTAGATAACTGAGGACTTGTCAATGGATGAATGAAATTTGGGAGATGATGTATAAAAAAAGGCTAAGTACTGAGCAAAAATATCGGCCAGAAAGAGTGCTTTTTTTTTAATTTACACAAAAATGCGATGAAAATATGAATGCTGTTTGTAACCTTTTTCACACTTGATCCTGGATATTTTTCCATATCAGTAAATAAAACTTTTTAAATGGCTACACAGAATGTATCGGGTGTTTTAATTCAGAATTTCATAAAAATAGATTTAAAAAAATAAAATCCAGAGATTCCCTCAAGCTTTTTTTCTTTTTTTAATTTTTGAAGACAGTGCTATTTTATTTGTGTCACATGAAGTCTCTTTTAATTTTTGATTATTGACATTGCTTTGTTCTTTTGACTGGAATATAATATTTACTTATTTTTGAAACCTTTCTCTGACAAATTGGTTTAGGTGCCTGTCTAGACATTGGGACTTTAGACTGTGGCTTCCCTGTGGATAAACATTGCATGCAGGCACATGATGTTAGACTCTCAGTGGAAAAAATTAAAGGCAAAGGTACAGTGTGAGCTTGGGGAGAAGTGTTTCCTGAGGTTGGATGATGCTGAGGAGAGAAGTTATTGGACCAGATGGTATTTGTGAACTCTTGTAATCACATGCATTTAAATTAGTTACCGAGGAAAGTTTTAACATCACTCTTTGGTAGATATTTTAAATTTTGAAAATAGTTGGGTTCTTACCTCAGAAATAAAGCAAAGGCAGGAGGTGACTTTTCAGACCTACCTCAGTCCTAGGATTGCTGGATCTAGTTCACCTGAAACTTTTAATAGGATTTCAAATTTAGGTAGTACGTGGACTTTCTTGGAATAATTTTCTGAGATGCTATTGCTGCCAAGTTTTAAAATCTAAACTATTGTTGTATATGGACAGTTAGAATAAATGGCAGTATCTTTTTCAATGACAACTTCAGATAAATGCACCTGAATCATTGTCTTATTCCAGGCACTTATTCCATGTAAGTTCTAAAGAATAGAAACATTGGAATTGCTTCCAATTCTAATATTAGGGTATTATATATTACAAACTGTCACTTTAAATTACACTTCTCTGATTGGCTTGGTGAATTAAATTAGGTTATTAGATTTTGTTAATCTTCCCATCAGAGGAATATGAAATGAACCTGAAACCAGAGTGAGTATTCAGTTTTTCTTTATGCCGTGGCTCTTAAAATTTTGTTTAATTCCTTAACCTAGAATTTTGATGCTTAAAAGGAATTTTGGAGCTTGAGGTCAATCCCCTGACATTGCAGAATTTTTTCTTTAAAAAAAATTCATTCTTTTAATTATGATGTAGGAGATAAACTAATGTCGTCGTGGCTCCTATCTCCCTGGTTAAATAAAGCTCCACTTCCCCATTAGTAAGAATTTAGTAATTACTATAGGTAGTATCTAGAAGTCCATGATCAAATCCCAAAACCTTAAAAGTGCTGTACTTTCATCTCAGAAGCTTAAAATTCATTGAATCTGAGATGTGTTGATTACTCGAACCTAAGTCAGTATGAGATAACTGGGACCTTTCCTATTAGGTTTGGGATGTTCTGCTGAGATTAGATTAATCAAGGAGAGCCAAATGTTTGAAATGCTTATGATATTATAGATAGATACAGACAGATTAAATACCCATACCACCCTTTTTAAAAGGCGACAACTAGCATATGATAGAATATTACAAAAAAACTCTTGCTACCCACCTGTTAACTTGGCCTAATAACTTGCATGATAGTTAAGATAATACTAATGGAGGTCATTTTCTTTCTTTTTATCAGCTTCAGTTAACCAATCAGTTGCCACTAGTTGGTGTAGAAGCTGTGGATAAATTATAGAACTACAGTTCCGTTGTTCCCATGCCATTTGTATTTGAACCTTGCCAGAAATTCTCAGAACCTTTACAGAGCAGAAGATAAAAGAGCCTCTGACATATTCAGGAAACTGAATAGTTGACTCAAAACTTGCCAAGACAAGCCCAAGTTTAGATATATAATATCTAAGATCTTGTTTATAAGAAATTCTAGTTTACCTGCACTGGGTTTCTGGTTAGTCTGATATTTCATGGAGCATCTCTAGAATCAGAGAGTCACTGCTGCCTCCACTTCATGTGCATGGATTCCTGTCCATAGCTCTGTGTGTATAATGCTCACCTGGTCCCAGCCCACTACGGCTAGACCTTTGTCAACCTGAATATTCGTTCCTCTTAGTGAATTTAGATTGAAATGCTGTTACTTCATGGAACATAAAACCAGCAGGGCAGCTCTCTACCTTGTGTACTTGGAATCAGAATGTGAACATTACATTCTTCTTGTATCACCTCTTATTAGAAACAAGCTTTGATGTAGCCACTTCTGCTGTTTGTGCTTCCCTGGCTTTTCTTAGGAGCATCAGAATAGAAACAAAAAGACAGGCATGGGAATCTCACCTCTGCCTTGATAAACGGGTTATTTGAGCTATGTAACTATGTCTCTTTTTCTCTTTGCCTGCCCACTTTTAGAATTCTGATCGCCTTAGGGGAAGGGGATCCCAGGAAGAGCAGCACTGAAAGAATTCCAAGCAGAAATGCCTTGTTAAATTTGACAGATGTCTTGAGCCAGTTAATGGGTTTGGAACTCTGTTTCACTTCTGAGATAAGGAATGGGGGTGGGGGTTGTTTTACACAGGAGAAATCACTTCTAGTATACATTATCCTGCTTTTATTGTTAATAGAGGAGAATAGACTAAACTGTACACTCTGAGGGCAGGGAGCATATTTCTCTTCCACCCTAAGTCTTCAGCACTTCTGCTCTTGAACACAGTAGATATATAGCAAATATTTGAATGAATGTTGAATGGAAGCCATATTACTTTATATTTATCTTTTTTTTTTTTTTTTTGCCCTGGCCAGTGTGGCTCAGTTGGTTGGAATGTCAGCCAGTAGACAGAAGGGTCACAGGTTCAATTCCCAGTCCAGGGCACAGACAAGAAAGCAGCCAATCAGTGTTTCTCTCACATTGATGTTTCTCTTTCTCCCCATCCTGCACCTTCCTTTCCTTTCTCTCTTTAAAAGCAATGAAAAAATGTCCTCAGGTGAGGATTTTTTTTTAACTCCCTATTAAGAATATTCCCAAACATATAAAGTACAAAATGTATCCTCATGAATCCATTATCCAGCTTTAATAACCATCGACGTTTTGCCAGATTTTTTCCATCTGTCCCCTCCTTTTTGTTATTGTTGTTCTTGTTGTTGGAACATTTTTTAAACCACCTTATTGAGGTATAATGACATACAAAAAGTTGCACATATTTGATATATACAACTTGATGAGTTTGGAGATAAATAAATACCCATGAAACCATCATCACAATCTATGCCATAAACATATCCATTACCTCCAAAAGTTTCCCCCACCCCTGTCCTGTCATGGTGATGATCATGATCATGATCACTTTACCATGATTAGAACACTTACCATAAGATCTACTACCCTCTAAGCAAAATTTTTAAAATATACTTTTTTGTTTTTAAATTTTTTTAATATATTCTATTGATTATGCTATTACAGTTGTCTCATTTTTTCCTCCCCTTTATTCCCTCCTCCCTGCACCCCCACTCCTACCAGCATTGCCCCCCACCCTTAGTTCATGTCCATGGGTCATACATATAAGTTCTTTGACTTCTTTTCCTATACTTTTCTTAACCTCCCCCTGTCTGTTTTGTACCTACATTTATGCTTCTTATTCCCTGTACCGTTTTCCCCATTCTACCCTCACCCCCACCCCACTGATAACCCTCCATGTGGCCTCCATTTCTGTGATTCTGTTACTGTTCTAGCAGTTTGCTTAGCTTGTTTTTGTTTTTGTTTTTTGGGGTTCAGTTGTTGATAGTTGTGAGCTTGTTGTCATTTTACTGTTCATGTTTTTGATCAGCTTATTTTTCTTAGATTAGCCCCTAATGATCATTTCATTTAATAAAATCTTGGTGACGGTGAACTCCTTTAACTTGACCTCATCTGGAAAGCACTTTATCTGCCCTTCCATTCTAAATAATAGCTTTGCAGAATAGAGAGTAACCTTGGATGTAGGCCTTTGCCTTTCATGACTTTGAATACTACTTTTCAACCCCCCTTGCCTGGAAGTTTTCTTCGGAGAAATCAGCTCATAGTCTTATGGGAGCTCCTTTGCAGGTAACTGTCTCCTTTTCTCTTGCTGCTTTTAAGATCCTCTCCTTATCTTTAATTTTGGGTAATGTAGCCATGATGTGTCTTGGTGTGTGCTTCCTTGGGTCCAATGACTTTGGGACTCTCTGAGCTTCCTGGAATTCCTAGAAGTCTATTTCCTTTGCCAGATTGGGGATGTTCTCCTTCATTATTTCTTCAAATAAGTTTTCAATGTCTTGCTCTTCCCCTTCTCCTTCTGGCACCCCTATGATTCCGATGTTGGAACGTTTAAGGTTGTCCCAGAGGTTCCTCAGCCTTTCCTCATTTTTTCGAGTTCTTGTTTCTTCATTCTGTTTTGGTTGAATGTTAATTTCTTCTTTCTACTCCAAATCATTGATTTCAGTCCCACTTTCCTTCCCTTCACTGTTGGTTCCCCGTATTTTCTGCTTTATTTCATTTTGCATAGCCTTCACTTTTTCCTCCCTTTTGCGACCATAGACCATACTCCAATTCTGTGAGCACCCAGATTACCAGTGTTTTGAACTCTGCATCTGTTAGGTTGGCTATCTCTTCATGGCTTTGTTCTGTTTTTGGACCTTTGATCTGTTCTTTCATTTGGGCTATATATATGTGTATGTATGTATATATGTGTGTGTGTGTGTGTGTGTATATATATATATTTATTTTTATTTTTATTTTTTTTTTTGGTCTCTGCACGGGTATTATGCTTGAGGGGGCGGAGCCTTAGATGTTCGCCAGGGCGGGGCAACTGACATCACTGCCTTGTGCCACTCTTTGTGGGGAAGAAGTCCAAGAGCGAACAGTGCTACTTGCTTGGCTCTTGGCTGGCTTTCAGTTACTCCCTCTGCTACCCACAAGCAAAACAGGACCTTTTGGTGCTGATTCCCAGGTGGGTGGGTTTGTGTACTTTCTAAGACCCTGTAGGCCTCTCAAACAAATTCTCCTGTGGGACTGGCAGTTTCTCCCACTGCCACAAACTCCACAGGTTTCGACCAGTAGAGGTTTTGAGGCCTTCTTTTCCTGCACTGAAACCCTGGGTTGCTCAGTCTTTCTTATTCCCCAGTTGTTCTTCCTGGCTTATCTGCATGCAAATATGGGACTAACCGGTCCGCCAGCTACTACCTTGTCCGTCCTGGTCCACCAGCCACAGCCTTGCCGCACATCCTCTCCTCCCCCAGCTACCCGTCTCCACTCCTCTTACCTGTCTGGATGAATGTTTCTTCATTAACTCCTTGGTTGTTGGACTTCCATACAGTTTGACTTTCTGGCAGTTCTGGTTATTTTTTGTTTTTAAATTTGTTTTTGTCCTTCTTTGGGTTGTGCAAGGAGAAAGTGTTTCTATCTATGCCTCCATCTTGGCTGGAAGTCCTTATTTTTTTAAAATTTTTAGACAGATGGGAAGGGAGGGAGAGAGGGAGAGAGAGAAACATCAATGTATGGTTGCCTCTCTCATCCCCTTTTAGGGACCTGACCCGCAACCCAGGCGTGTGCCCTAGCTGGGAATCGAACCAGCAACTCTTTGGTTTACAAGTTGGCACTCAATCCCCTGAGCCGTACCAGCCAGGGCTACACTTAATTTATTAAAGCAGTTTTAGATTCACAGGAATTGAGCAGAAGCTACAGCATATCCTCAAATAACCTTTCATTAAACCTTGTTTTGTTAAAACATTGATGAGATTCTATAGGAATATATCTCTTTTTTTGTATCTATTAGCCTATTGGTTTCATTGTATGTTTTTTGGCTTAAAGTTGTAGAACCTATCGATGATGGTGAGGACTTACTGTACAGAGATTTCCCATATATCATCTATCCTCTCTCATGATAGCCTCTCCCATTATCTCCATCCCCGACCAGAGTTATACATTTGTCACAGCTGATAGACCTACATTGACATTCATTATCAGCTCAAAGTCTATAGTTTACATTAGTGTTTACTCTTGATGTACATTCTATGGGCTACTTAATAATGACATGTATCCAGCTCTTTAGTAAACAGAGCAGTTTCACTGACCTAAAAATCCTCTGTGCTCCCTTAACCCAGTAAAATGACAACTAATGATCATTTTACTGACTCTATAGTTTTGTCTTTACCAGAATGTGATGTAGTTGGATTCATATAATATGTAGCCTTTTCAGATTGGCTTCTTTCACTTAGTAATACGCATTTAAGTTTCCTCCATGTCTTTTCATGACTTGATAGCTCATTTCTTTTTAGTACTAAATAATATTCCATTGTCTAGAAGTAATGTAAGCTTCTGAAATAGTTATTTCTTCAATTGTTATTGAAACTAAAGAAGAAAATTTTGTAATATGTAATTTGTAAATTTAATAGAGCAATTCCTGTTAGATATTGTTTGCTTTGTATTATAATTGTTTATGGGACTTGGATCTGTGATTCCAGTGCTTCCATTCATACAAACTCACATTCCCCTCTTTGATCTTTAGAACATGACCTGGTAATTGCTATTATTATAAATACTGTGCTAATCGCAAACATTTGCTAAGCATTTATTTATTGTATGCCAAGCACTGTGATTTATATGCATTGTTTTATATGATTTTACAACCCAGTGGAATAGGCATTATTATACCTCCCCCCAATTAATTTAGCAACTTTTGTAGTTTTTTTAAAGATTGTATTTATTTATTGTTAGAGAGAGGGGAAAGTGGGGGGAAAGAGAGGCAGAGAAACATTTATGTGAGAGAGAAACGTCTGTCAGTTACCTGTCACGCACCTCAAACCAGGGGCCTGGCCCACAACTCAGGCATGTGCCCCAGCTGGAAATCAAATGGGTCGGCACCCAACCCAATGAGCCATACCAGTCAAGGCAAACTTTTATAGTTTTTATAATTAATACATGAGCTTGGATTTGAATATAGGTCTCCTAACTACTGGTTTGACTGTCTCCCTGAGTATGCTTTAAGATGCTGATGTAAAAAGGGTTAAATGATCTAAAACTGACTTTTTAAATTCCTCAATTTCTCTGTTGTCTGTTAACCTCCAGGCTGTAAGACTAGAAAGTACTTACCAGAATCGAACACGCTATATGGTAGTGGTTTCAACTAATGGTAGACAAGACACTGAAGAAAGCATCGTTCTAGGAATGGATTTCTCCTCTAATGACAGGTATGGTACCACAAAAGAGAGAATGAGAAGACTCCTTTTTAAGTAACCTATTCCAGTCACCTTTTGAATTATCACAAAAACATCTTATGCAGTTCTACTCTTAAAGCTAAATACCTAAAACTAGAGAACACAAAAATATCTAAGTCACACAGTCTTCAGAGATGAAAATGTTTAATGAATGTCTTTAGTAATGCGTTTTTGATTTACACCACTTCTTGCCTTCCTCTAATCTTTAGGTGGTAATGATATAAAGGATATGGCTTAAACTTACATCTCTGGAGGATGAGGGGTTTGGAAAGCTACCTGCTCTTTACAGTCGACCTTATTTTAAGCAGTAATGATTCACTTTGATGAGTCTAGGGCACACGCCCTTTGTGATATTGCACCAATATCACACATGGGTCCTGGGTTCAAAGAGAGCCCACTTTAACTCCAGTCTCTTGTATTTATCCATGGCCTTACACCTTGCTTTTATCAAATGTTTTGCCTCCCTTTTGTTTAAACTCAAAACAGAAACTTTTATAATCATGCACCATTGGCCTTAGTGGCGCTTTACGGTTCTGCGATTAAAGATATTAGACGTCACACAAAAACCTGGCTTTATTGTGTCCCTAAAGTTTGTTGCTTTCCCTTTGTATTTTCCCTCTTTTTCGGGGAAACCTTGGGAAGACTGGAATGTGGCTGCTAAGCAGATCTCTGCATTGTAGATAATATGCCTCAGGAAATCCTGCCAGCTGTCTCAAAGCACTGACTTCCTGACTCATACCAGAATGGAACACTGGAGTAGCCAGGGGGAGTGACCCAGGTCTGGGAGAATTTAGCCACAAAGAGAAGAGGAGACTGGGAGTGATTCTATTTCTCCTGATGCGGGGGGTGGGGGTCACGTTGTCACAAGAAAGTTTCCCAAAGTAGTGTTTACCTGAGCTTGTACACAGTAGTAAACTTCAGAATGACCCAGGGGTTGGCGAGGATCACAAGGCCAGAGTTGTTACCTTTTATACCACTTACAACCCTTAATTGTATGATCTGAAATTACACAGGCTTGTAAGCCACATTTAGGAAGCTGTTCCTCTTGCATGGTTAACCTCTGGTGTAGCTAAGCAACAAACCTTTCAGTAAATAAACATTTAGCCTGTAAGAGAATCTACCTTGCTTACATTCATTAGTGTTTTAAGACCTATAATTTGGGTTTTTAGATCTCTAAGTCTGTACTATCCAGTACGGTAGCCACAAAACTAAGTGTGACTATTTAAATAAATTAAAATTAAGTAAAGTTAAAATTTCATTCCTCAGTTAGAACTAGCCACATTTCAAGTACCCCAGCAACATGTGGCTGCCATATTGGACATTATGTATATAGAACATTTCTATCACTGCAGAAAGTTTAGTTGGACAGCACTGCTCTAGATCTTATTTCCGTTGCTTCACTTGTCCCAACTCCTCCTTTGGAACCCCCATAAAACGGGAACGGGGACAGCATGGAAACTTCACTTGAGTCTTCACCTAGATAGAGAAAGCAACAACTTCAGATTCTCCTGATCCAGAGAGTGAGCAATCAAATGTCTAATCTTGTCTCTTTTAATTTGTCCTAAACATTCCCAGAAATCATAAAGACTGCTTATTAACATGGTGCCCAGTAATTTATCCTCAGTGAACTGCATCTATCTTCAGTAATGGTCCTGCCTGAATCATACCTAGCAAAAGAAAATTTTAGTTTATGGGAGACAAAATGCGATACGAAAAGCTATAAAAACTAGTTTTCATTCTGTTTGGTAAACTTGGTACTATGAATTCCCATATATCTTCTGTTTGAATGAGCCTCTTGGACAGTAAGAGAAATGGTGCCTGCTTGAGAAAAAATGGTGTTTAGGTAATCCAGCATCATTTTTATCTCAGTTGCTGTTGAGGAATTTATATCATTTTCTATCAGACAATAGAAAAAGTTAATATTTCAAAACAGTATTAAACCAAAGTAGAATACATTGCTTATGACATACTCTTCCCAGGTAGTTTTCAAGATATGTTATAGCAATTCATTTAACCTATTTACAGGCTTTTGGAGTGTTGTATCGTATTTTAAGTAATACAGTTTTTAGTACACAGCATAACCTTGGTTTCCAAATTGTATTGGATATATTTCAAGTTATAAAATAATAAGGCTTTATGGTGCTGTTTTGTTATTTTTCTCTGTATCCACAACACCTTGAAATGTTTGGTACATGTAGGCACTCAATAAATACTTATTGAATGGGTCTCTAATAAAATAAGTATAATGGAGAAAAATCTGATAAGATTCAAGGTAAACTAGATAAAATATTGATGTGCCTAATCAGGCCTCCCTTCCCTGTTGTGTGAAGAATCTATTTCTTACTGTAAAAAACATGCTAACCGGAATACAAGCTAGAAATGTGATGTTTGGTTTCTACATACCAGTGTCACCTGTCCAAAATTTGATCGGTATCTGGTCACAAGCTCGCCTTCTGTATCATTTTCTGCAGTTGCCTAATTTCTAGATTTGTCACTTAGGTTATCAACCCTTCACATTTATACCCAAATTGCAGTTGTTGCTAAGAACCTGGCTAAGCATTTACCCAAAACAAAAACAAAAAACTAAAAATAATTGCACTCCACCTTGGGAAGAGGTTTGGTTTTCTACACAAATTTTCCTTGCACTCCTCTACTCAACAAAAGTAGTGGTGGAGTTGTCTTCCCCTTTCCCAAAGTCTGGCATGAAAAATGTATGCCTGGAGTTCAGGCCGTTTCGGTCTTGATTTGAATCTGCTCAACTGTGGAAAAACTGGTGGAGTGCTGAGTAACATGGGCCAGCAAGTGCAGTGGAAATCATTCGACACAGCTCAACCAGGACATGGCCTGCATTAGCCCTGTAGTGACTCCAAAAGTTACAGCTTGGTATTATTCCTCATGTTTTTAATGTGTTCTCACAACATTCCCCTCCCTCCAAAATCACTTTCAGTTGTATTAGAGCACCCACTACAGATGCATAGTCAACATTTGTTTTATGTATTAGTACATTAATATATATTGTTTCACTTTAAATATTTTCGATTTTCATGATAACCCTATGATGGTAGGTTTTGTTACCTGCACATTAAGATGAAGAAATTAAGTTTGAGAGAGGCTAAAAAACTTGTCAGAAGGAATTGAAGTACTGAAGAAGAACAAACCCAGATCTTTTGGCATAGTGTAACTGCTCCATAAGTAGTGGTTATGACACATTTTTTAATGTGTTATCTAATTTAATCTTTAAAACAGCCAAATACAGATGAGGAATCCAGTGCGCAAAGCAATTAAATAATTTGCCTAAGATTATTTATAGAGTTAGTGCAAGACCTCAGGTTCTAGAACCCATTTGACTTCAGAGTCTATGCTCTTAACCATACTTTGCTGTTTCACTTCTCACATCCAAGGTTCTCTCTACTATACCATGCTGCTTTTCTAGATATATTGACAGGGAGAAGGTATAGGAGCCTTTGGGAGACCGTAGAGAGGGGGAAATGGTTTATGGCAGTCTTAAGGAGAAAAAGTAACAGAGGTCTGGGGTAGATTACAGCTGTCCAGCGAAGTGATGTGATAGCGCAAACAATGGGGAGTCCATGGCATCCTATATCTACCTGTTCCATAAACTTAAAGGTCGTTTCCTTCTCATGTGATTTAAATACTATTTTTTTAAAAGATCGTATTTATTTACTTTTAGAGAGGGGAAGGGAGGGAGAAAGAGAGGGAGAGAAACATCAATGTCTAGTTGCCTCTTGTGCACCTGCTGCTAGGGACCCAGCCCACAACCCAGGCATGTGTCTTGACCAGGAATCACACCAGCGACCCTTTGGTTCACAGGCTGGCACTCAGTCCACTGAACCACACCAGCCAGGGCTAAATAATATTTAATACACCACACTAGGGCCACCCCTTTGTTGGTTGTTGACATTCCTATTCACTTTCCATTTCAGCAGTGCTAGTTCAGTGTGCAGTCACCAAGCACTGTTGTATTTAAGTTGTGTTTCTTGTCTCTCTTAATGTTATCACAAGCAATTATTGCTTTTTCCCCAATATTTTCATTCCTTTTCCCATTTAAACTATTGAGTGTATACTGGGGTTCAATAAATCTTTGTAGACCTCAATTAGAATTGAGTGAATCACATAATCAGAGGTCTTCAGCAATCAGCACTGGGTTTTGGCATTAGAAATAATTCTTGATTCTCAGTGTATATTTCTAATAGTGTTTTGATTTTTTAACTATGTGAAAATATTATCTTTTTAATACATAAAATAATAATTCTTGGAGTTGATTGCTGTGACTTGGAGCTGAGACATGCCAATCTCAAGTCAACAGCAATCACTTGGATTTTTTAGACAGTTGCCATTTGCAAGACAGCAATACAGGGCCAGTAACACAGGCCAGCAAGTGCAGTGGAAATCATTCGACACAGCTCAACCAGGACATGGCCTGCATTAGCCCTGTAGTGGCTCCAAAAGTTACAGCTTGGTATTCCTCATGTTGTTTTTAATGTGTTCCCACAACATTCCCCTCCCTCCAAAATCACTTTCAGTTGTATTAGAGCATCCACTGCAGATTCATAGTCAACATTTGTTTTACGTATCAGTACATTAATATATATTGTTTCACTTTAAATATTTTTGATTTTCATGATAACCCTATGAGGGTAGATTTCTTAAATATTTAAGGACCTAACTAACCACCTGTTTAAAATAGCTTCTGAGCACATACACTGGATTAATAGTAATATAATAGAAATTTCTCCACTCTAACACTTACAGTAGAATTTAGAGCTTAGAGGCTTATCCTTGGTGTTGGAAGAATTAATAAACAGAACTGCTGCCTAGAATGACAGAAAGTAACTTATGGGCTATTTCTTGTCTTGCAGTAGCACATGTACCATGGGCTTAGTCCTGCCTCTCTGGAGCGACACCCTAATTCATTTGGATGGTGATGGGTAAGAGGTTTCCCTTTTTATCTTCTACAGAAAGCCAAGAGGTGGGGTTCCATCTTAGTGCCCATTCATTCAGCTGAATGGGCGGCCAACTGTGCCCAACTGAATTGTCATGTCAGCAGCTCAATGAGTTCTTTTAAACTCTGTTTTGTAAACTGGAGTGAACATGCAACTTGCCAAGGCCTCTCACTTCTGTTCTTCTAGGCCGACTATGGTAGGAGTCCAAACAAAGAAGAACTAGTTTGTTGGCTCACTCTTTAAACTGAGCATGTGGGACTGTTGCAATGCTCTCCCAGAGGATGATATGTTCTGTTTCAAATAACCTCTTGCTGTCTCTGCCAGCTGTCAGCCTACAGTATAATCCCTTTTCTGTGCCAGTTTCTTCTAGTGACCCTCCACCCCCACCCCTGGTGTTTTTAGAATGTGTCCCAAAGAGACGAAGATGTTTGCTGCAGTTTATAAAACCAGGGTCAGGTTTGCTGTAAACCCGCAAGACTTCCAAATAGAAATATACAGCAGAATAGTTTGTCCGTAGCTACACCTGGGAAACTGGATGTACTATAATTCCCTAACTCCAGTGTGGGAGTCCATTCATTTTACTTAGTAGATAAAATCAGACAATTTGTTGAAGCTTTTCAGCCAAGTCCTGTACTCTAGTTAACGTCTGCATCAAGTGCCTGATGATTCCTTCTACTGAGCCAATAGTTACTAGCCTGAGAAACAACCTTGAAAACTCACAACTGAAATAGCCTACTCTCACTTGTGGATTTTTGTCTTATTCTTTTTTCTTAGTGGGTTCAGCGTATCAACAGATAACAGAGTTCACATATTCAAACCTGTATCTGTGCAGGCAATGTGGTAAGCGGACTTTTAATATCTCTGAAAGTTTTTAAATATGTTATTGGAGCAATATTTTGTGAGAAGTAGTACTTGAAATGGTACAGTTCTCTATGAAAATGCTGATCTGTTTGTGTGTATAGATTATGTGTGATCTATTTGTGTGGCTATCATAGTTAAATATGACTTAGAAGTTTAATTTTCAAATTATCAGAGTGGAAGGCCTTGAGCATTGGTGAACAAGTAAAAGTCAGAGGTGGGCTTAATCTGGAAGATACTTAATGGATCAGATAGCCAGTTGGAAGTGAATTTTATAGGGACACACTGACTAAGTTAGTAGCAGTCTAGAGTCGAGTCTAAACATCACACCACTACTATGCATTAGCTTTCAGTTTCTTAAGGTAATCAGGGATAGCTTTGATGGAGTTACCTTATAGATAGGTCGTTTCCATTTAAATTGCTGGCAGCTGTTTGCTAGATAGTTTGCATAATACAAATAAAGCCTAGAAAAAAGACACTGTAGTTATTAATAACCATCAGCTGGTGTATTGACACTTTTGGGTTACTTACTCTGTGTGTCAGGAGTTGTGCCTAGTGCTTTACATGGATTACATCTAATCATTGTACCAACTTCCCAAGAGTATTATTAGCTCCTTGTTATGGATGAGAAAATTGAGGTTTTAGAGAGATTACATAACTGGTCTTCAAGTATCTCTTATATTTAAACAAAATAGACTCTTACTCTCTTTTTCTAGATTATCTAAAAAAATGATCTAATATAACCAGGGAATGATGACTATACCCCAATCAGGGATTTGAATCTTAGTTCCTCACTCATTTGCCTGTTTTGTAGTAGAAGTCCCCATGAGGAACAGAGGGGAGAGAACGCAAGCCAGACAAGAAATAAAGGAGCCTGAAAAAAGACTCCAGGGAGATAATTTACCCCTGAATAACAGGATCGATAGGCATGAAGTGTGTGGGGTCCTGAAACGGAGTCATTTGAACAATTAGCAGTCTTACCGTTTCATGCAGTAATTGGGGTACGACAGAGTACCAGGTCATGTGTTTAGACTAGATTTTTAGATTTAGGGCATATTTCATAGATAAATATCTCATGGGAAACTTACGACTGCCAGTCAAAGGCAACTGACTTGTCTGTCCCCAGGTACCAAGTAAAACCAAACAGCATAGGTCTCATAAGTGACAGTGTGTTCAGTTATATTTTAGGGAGACATATAAAGCAGTCGTAATTCTTAAAAACAGGGAAGATTCAGTAATAACACTAGTTCAAGCTTTGATGTTTAAAGTAGACTGACTAGTTCTAGCTCTGTTACCTAATTGCAGAATAAACTTTCTTCGGTGTACCACCGGGGTAGAAATGAAGTGAAAGTCACAGAAGATGTATGGATCAAAGCCGCATTAAACCAGGTGTTTCCTTCACAGGAGGGTAGTTACTGCAGCCGCCCACTACTGTTAGGCAACTGAAGTGTCTAAGGTGGCGAAGCCTTGAATGTATTTTAAGGCATATGGCATATGCTTTTGAAACATATGAAGAAAACACAGTGTTTCCACAATGAAGAAAATACGCATTGAATATCCTATACATTGCACTAAGCTGGCCCTTACCTTTGATTCTATGTAATGAAACTAAAATGCACTGAGAATTCTCTGAATTTGACTTAATTATCTGAGAATCTGGCTTACTTTGAATAATAGAAAACATTTTTAAGGAAAATTGTTTCCTTAATAGAAATGGACTGGCATGATTTTTCCATATCAAATTGATAATGGTATTATTTTTTAATTTACATTATATGGTGTTGACAGGGACTCATCGAACAGACATTGTTATATACTGTTGATGGGAGAATAAACTACCACAGCCTTTTTTGAGAATGATTTGCCAGTATGCCTTATCATTTCCCATGGCCTTTGACCTAGTAATTCTATTTCTAAGAATTTGTCCTAAGATAATAATCATGGATGTGTGCAAAATTTTTAATTATAAGAATGTTTGTCAGTGTTCTAGTAATAGCAAAAAACAAAACAATTTAAATGTCTGAAAAATAGGAATTCAGTTATGATATATTCATGTTTCTAAGTATGTAAACCATAAAAAATATCTAGTTGAAGGATATTTATTGACATGGAAAGATGTTGATGATGAAATGTAAAATAAAAGAACGTGTTAGAATAGCATGCAGAATATGGTCATATCTTTATTATAGATATGTGCATAGACAAAGAATGTAAAGGTCTATACTAAAACCTTACTGCTGGTTATTTCTGGGCAGTTGGATTACATTGCCTAAAAGAATGCCTAATTCATAGTTGGAGCACAGTTAGTACTTGTTAAATGAAATGTCTTATTAGCTATAAATTTCTGCCTTTTACCTCAGGTCCCGAAATTTTCTAGAGTAAGCATGGATCACTTTTGTTATGAGAGAAAAAATGAATAAAAAAGCATTCTTAAGAAAAAGATATAAATGGATTGGCCACAAAATTCTCTCATACTGTTCATTTCTCTTAGAAGGACTTTAGATCCCTGCTCTTGTATAACTAACCTTCTAGCATTTCTGTCTTCAGCTTTTCCCAAATATATAACCAAAAGGTACTTTTTAGGTTTGTTTCCCCTTCTCGAGTTCCTGAATTGAAAGTCAGAGATTTAATTAGTATAAGAATAACCAGAGCTGTTCTTAGAAGGTAGCTCAAGTGTATGAATAAATGGTTTAAAGAAACTAGGAGACTAAGGCAGCAAGAATTTTAAACATCATTAGATCAGTACTTCCTGGATATTAAAGGACGTGTCCTCAAGGCTTAGGGACATCTGTCAATGTGATCTTTGTGGAGCCTCCAAGAATCATAGGAAATGTATGCCGTAACATGATTCTGTACCAAGGGAAACAAATCTTTATATAGTAAATGGTTGCGATCTGTAGTTCTCTGGTGATATAGCATAGCAACAATATGCTTCCAACTGTGGAGTCATGAATTCCATGGGTACTTGGACCTATTTTTCACTGTTGGTTTGTCAGTTCTCCTATTCTCCTCCACCCCCACCGTAATAATGCCTCATATCTTTTAGCAAGAACTGTCTAGTTGATTGCTTTGAAGAGGTAATATACTATAATCAGAATCAGAGAATCTTGAATTCTGGGGAGTAGATTTTCCAGTGGCCAAATTCTCTAGGATTTAAAAATCGGAAAAGTTTGGGGTCATGTGGCTTACTGACCTTTTGGTACCCCCATAATTCTACAGTGCTCATTTCCCTGCTTATCTTTCAGGTCTGCATTACAGAGTTTACACAAAGCTTGTGAAGTGGCCAGAATGCATAACTACTACCCAGGCAGCCTGTTTCTCACCTGGGTGAGTTATTACGAGAGCCATATCAACTCAGATCAATCATCAGTCAATGAATGGAATGCCATGCAAGATGTTCAGTCCCACCGGCCCGACTCTCCAGCTCTCTTCACTGACATGTAAGTCAGTTAGCTGAGGATTGTGGAAGGTCCTCTGTTGTGTCCCAGGATGTCTTAAGCAACATGCTCCTCCTTAATCTCTCCTCTTGGGGAATTAATCTTAGCCAGCAATATTAGTCATTTTCTACACTGCACAACTACTATATGAAGAACCCTGTGCTTCCTATTGTCTGCAGAGGCCTTAGGAGTTTCACTCCTGGGCACAGTGCAATCCCCATAGATAAGAACTTCAGTAGCTAAAGTCTTCCTTTGCATTATCTGTGAAAGAAACATTTGGTAAGCAAATTAGTGACAGAGAAGCTTTTACAAGGATGCATCCAATACTTAAGATGTTTCTAGTCAATTTAAAAAGAATGCCTAGGTTGTTACTCTAATTCTAAACTGATTTCTGTTCAGAATCCTTTTTTAATTTTATAATCCACGTGACTTACTCAGCCTACCTTTACTTTATTACTTAAGTCTGTCTCAGTAAGATTTTATCAAATCTGGTGTACTGTGAGTTAAATAAAGGCCTAAGGTGGAACTTTGTTTGTTTATTTCCTTTTTAGATCTGTGTGTGTTGAAACTTATGTGAGTATTTTAGAAATTTTTTCACCCTTAGTTCCTGCTTTGGAAATTAATCAGGATGTTTATTTTGCTCTGAATTGATCTTTCTGCACTTCCAAGGTATTCTATTGGGAAAGAAGAGTAGTAGCTACTTACAGGGTCTGACTTACAAGTCTTCATCTACAGATTCCTAAAGTGATACCAAAATAGTTCATGATGTTTTTTAAAAGACTTAATTTAGATAATTAGTAAGTGATATTTTACTAGAAAAGGTGAAACTTCCAAAAATTGTATGAACAGAACAGTCAGAAAATCAGTGGAAGCTTTTTTGCATAGGGTATTACTGGTACTAGGACCTCTTTTTACTTAGCCTTAGTCCTTTCAAGATCTCGCAGTAACCAAAAATGTAAGGGTTAGTTTGGCTTTCAGAATCTTAGAAAATGTTACTGATTTCCTGCTTCATAGCTGACTGATAGCATGTCACACCTGACTCAGAAATGGACGTCCTGAACCAGACTTAAGTAACAGAGAGAAAACACTTCTTATTTTCCATGATTTTATTGGAGAAAATTTGGAAATTACAGTACCAAAAAAGAAACTAAAATTGCCCTGTAATTTCTCTATATTCCCAAACTAAAGAAATAATGTAAAATGTAGTCGCTGGCACATGGTAGAGGCTCATTAAATGTTAGTTCTTTTATGTTAGTAGAGTATATGTACACTATTACCCCAGTTTTAAGATAACTTAATAAACAAATCTTTATCTGTTCATAGAAAAAGACTTAAAGCTGTCAGTTACCATATTAATAACGATTGTCTCTGATAGAAGGATTTTTAGTTTCTTGTGTTTTTAGGTATTTCCCAAATTTTTCTTCAGCGAGATTGAGGGAGAAAATGTGTTTGCGTTGTAATGCTTTTTCCATTCCTATTTCCTTCCTAAGTTGACTAGAAAAACCTTTAAAAGTATGCTGAGAACACAGGGAGAATGTGTGCCAAAATGAACATAAATGCTCTACTATGAATAAAGTTTATGTTTTAAAATCCAAGGAAGGGGAGCAAGGGACATATGTATGATACCTCTGGTTTGTCTAATGCTGAGTCAGGCAGTTGATACAGGGTATCTCATTTAATCCTCAGGAGAACCTCAGGAGGCAGGTATTATTACTGATCTTATTTTTAATAAAAGGGAAGAGGCTCAGAGAAAGGAAGGTATTCGTTGAAGCTCACACCACTAGTAAGTAGTGGGACCGGGATGAAAACCTACATGTGTCTGCTCCCAAACCACTCTGCCCCAGACAAGTGTGAAGGATTTGGATAAAGATTACTAAACTAGGAAATTTAAACCATGCACACATGTGCTAAAATATTTTTATACCAATATTTCTCTTTAATATAAGACTGAAGTGTATACTTTCTACTTTTACTTATGTCTAGGAAAAATGGTGGGGAGCATGATTAAGAATTTTAATCCTAGTCAAGATGGGGAGGCCTTGGCCAATTGACAAGGAAATGGCACAGGTATTAGCTGTATTCTGCAGGGTTCATGAGAAACTAAAAGCTGAAGTGGTAGGAAGCCCCAAGGTTGTGGGGTCAGAACATCCATCTTTGGAGATTACTGAAGCTATTTTTGCAGCCAGTGATAAGGCTGTAGGCAGCAAGGGCAGGCAGGATGCCTGAAGGCTTAGTCCATGTCCATCTCCAAATAAGGAGGTACAGAGAAAGTGGCACCTTTCTTGAGTAGGTAGGAGGGGTAAGATGAGACAGAAAGTGCTCTCTGTCAGCCTCACTCAAATTCTGCATAATATGAAATAATGCTTTTAGAGAGACGCATCTGGTTACATTGAACCAATACCTGTCTGGTAATTGGAGAATCAGCTTCCTAGTTTGATTTCCTATTAAAGTTCCAAGGGTAATTTTATTTTTAAAAGAGTCAGAAGATGAGAAAGGAAGCAACATAATCCTGCAGGTGGAGTGTTATGCTGGGCTGAGAGTTCTGGTTCTCCTGCCAGTGTATGTGATCATTGGCGTGTCATTTAACTCTTCAACCGTTTATTTCCTTTATCTGTAAAATGAGAATAACAATTTCACAGATATATTGTGAGAGCTTTTGTGAAAAGGAAAGCATTTTGGATAGAAGTACTCTGGGTAGTTAATCCTGAAAATCCATTTTGGAAGAGAATTTACCTCCTTGAAAAAGGCAGAAATCACTATTCTGTCTTTCCCATTTTCGAGAACCATAGCAATAAATGAACAATGAATATTGAGTGGCAGTTTATGCTACAGAAGACCCAGTTCCATCGTGGGTCACACCACTGGTCTACCCAGCTCAGGAAGTGGTACTCAGGGGTACTTGATGGGAAAATATGGATTGTGGTCCATCATTAAAGTATTCCACTCAGTATAGCCTATTTGTCTTTACTCCTTTATGGATCTACATATGTGAATATATTTAAGGGCTTTTATACATGTACAACCTCTTCAAGTAATAATTTCTACATGTTTACATTCTATACATTCTGAAAAGAAACTTTAAAAAGCATTGATTTCTTTTGGCCATTCCTCCAGAGTATAAATTTGAGGGTAACAGAGGCAAAGCCTGCCAATTTGGAAGCATAATCAAATGGGACATTTATTAACTTAAGTTAAATTCCTGCCTAAGAAATACCACCATTTCTCTCTTCTCAGACCAACTGAACGTGAGCGAACAGAAAGACTAATTAAAACCAAATTAAGGGAGATTATGATGCAGAAGGATTTGGAGAATATCACATCCAAAGAGGTAAGAGACCTTAAGTCCTCATTGTTTCAAGGCTAGGCAGGAGTGGAATAAGAGTTGGGCTAGAAATGGTGAGTGATTGAAAGTACAGAGGGACTTTGCAGAGAGTATAATATGTCATCTTTGTTCCAGATACGAACTGAATTGGAAATGCAAATGGTGTGCAACCTGAGAGAATTCAAGGAATTTATAGATAATGAAATGATAGTGATCCTTGGTCAGATGGACAGCCCTACACAGATATTTGAGCATGTGTTCTTGGTAAGTTTGGGGGCTGCTTTAAGCGGTGTACTGAAGCTGGTCCGTACCAACTTAAGGGGGTGAGGGGAGCAGCTGTTAAATTTTATTGTATTTCAATAAAATGTAACTTACATTAAAAACAAAGTTAATAGGTACTCAAACCTCATCAGTTTCTAATTCTGATACTATTATCTGTGATTTTGAGTTTATTTATGTCTATTGTATGGTGGAAATGTTATATAACAGTGAGATTCTGCTCACCTGTTCCCAGTTTCTCATTCAGTGACATCATAAACTTGACTATGGTGGGAAAATTTATACAAAGGAAATTGGCAAATGTTACAAATCAAGTCTTTCTTCCCCATGGGTTATTAAATATCTCATGTGTTCTTATAATAGTCAAAGTCAAAAAACAGACCAGCCCATAAAAGTTTGCTACAGTGTATCCAAATAGCATGATCCTACAGGGGTGTCCAACTTCTTGGCATCTCTGGGCCACACTGGAAGAAGAGTTGTCTTGAGCCACACATTAAATACATTGCAACATGTAATCCCAAAAAAACCTCATAATGTGTCCTGGCTTGTGTGGTTTAGAGGATTGAGTGTTAGCCTGAGAACTGAAAGGTCACCAGTTCGATTTCCAGTCAGGGCACATGCCTCAGTTGCAAGCCAGGTCCTCAGCTGGAGATGTGTTAGAGGTAACTGATTGAAGTTATCTCTCACACATCAATGTTTCTCTTCCTCTCTTTCTCCCTCCCTTCCCCTCCTCTCTTTCTCCCTCCCTTCCCCTCTCTCTAAAAATAAATAAATAAAATCTTTTTTAAAAATCTCATAATGTTTGAAATAAATTTACAATTTTATGTTGGGCTGCATTCGTAGTCATCCTGGACCACAAGTTGGTCACCCCCTCTAAGGTCACTCTTTCAGATCTGTCAGATATGTGTTTTAAGACCTGATACATCTAGGCAGAGCAAATAGGGACAACTTACAACTCAGAGACTATTGGACTTTTAAGCATTTTGAACTTTGTAGCTACATTTTGAGTCCCCCAAATACTTTTGTGATTACCAAAAACTTGGTAACTTAAAATTGTTCTTCATGATTTTTTAACATTCAGTAACCTGTTAATTAGTCCAAGGAGACCTCTCTGACAGATGGATTAGGAAAGTTTCTAAAATCCTAAGACACATATTTCTCCCAAATGTTAAGAGTTGTAGTTTTCATCTGTACAAATAGTGGGAACAGGGTTAACAGGGACAATTAAAATTAGGGAGTGGGGGCTGGGAAGATGCCAAATCCTTGTTTTTGTTTCTACTTACCACACAAGGAACTAAATTTGATTGGTTTGAATTTCACTTTTCTCCGGTGAGGACATTTGTGAACTCTGAAATGGTTAGAAGCTAGGAAATAGGAAAGAAGAGAAATAAATGCACACAGAAACTCCTAAACTGGATCATCTCACCCTGAATAGTCAAGAGTTTTATTTTATTTCACCAAGCAGTCAGACTTTGTGTCATGGAAGGCTTGTTCCCTGAATAACTTGTTGATGTGCTACAGTATGTGTGCTTATAGAGTGATTCATAGTGGTGTATAGCTGTGAAATTAATTACTCATGAAAAACAGTGAGCTGGGAGGGGAGCTTCTTTTCCATTACTTTAACTTGACCAATGTGTGTTGCCACTTCTGGATGTATATCATACTGCAAAGCTGTTGTTGACCTTTCCCTTTGTAAAGCTCTTGGGTTTACTGTCTTCTGTGTGTACTCCCACAAGGACTCGGGTATTCCTTGCTCTTGTGTTGTCAGAAAGAATTTTTGTTATCTATAGAAAACTTATGAGTCATTCATTCAAGTGTACCCTGCCCCCAACTGTCTTCATGTATCATGACATTTTTATGAAAGGCAAGTACCCATAGCCACAAATAGCTCATGTTTATAAGTGACCAAAGCTGTAAACTTAACTGTTCCATTGATCTTGGATTTTAATACCTAAAAGTATATAGACATGAATATCAAATACAGTCAATATCTCACTGGTCACCCTGTATAATTTTAGTCACACTTCCCTGTTTCTCTGCTGCCACTGTTTAAAAAACTGCTTTCTTCTTACCCACCTCTTCAAAGGGTATATTTTAGGACATATAAGCAAATTTGAATGGTACTCTAAACAGAAAGAACAATTTGGTTCTTCCCAAATTGCAGCTTCTAATCAACTATAAATCTCTTACTACAAAAATAATTCATGTTTGCCCTGGCTGCTGTGGCTCAGTGGATTGATTGCTGACCTGCAAACCAAAGGGTCACTGGTTTTATTCCCAATCAGGGCATGTACCTGGGTTGCGGGCTAGGCCCCCAGTAGGGGGCACGTGAGAGACACCACATATTGATGTTTCTCTCCTCCATCCCCTTTCCCCTCTCTCTAAAAATAAATAAATAAAATCTTTTTAAAAATTCATATTCATTGTAGAAAACTTAAAAAATTTAAAAGACAGTAAATAACAAATAAATAATCATCACCAAGAGGTAAGCTGTTTTCTTTTATTATAAAATACTGCCTTTCAGTCTTTTTAAATTTTTTTATATATACCTGGTTTTGAAAAAAAGAAATACATTTTTGAAAAAAGGAAAATCTATTCTACTTCAGATACAATTGTGTTTTCAAGAGAATGGACACATTCTTTCTACTTTGAATACTTTTCTTATTTGAAAGAAAAAAACTTTCAAACTGGAGAATCCTGAAATTTAACTCTCATCCAACAAACTAAGTTTATGAACAGGTCGTCTAAACATATTATTGTTCTTTTTCCTTGATGGCTTACTCCCTTTTTTTTTTGCACCAACATGTCCTGTATCTCTTATCACCAAACCCCTATCTCTGTAACTCCTGTATCACCAAACCCCTATCTCTTCTCCAGTGAGTCTCTGCTCTGCTTGCTTTCCCAGCAATTGACACGGTAAAAGAGGTCTTATCCAAGTTGCGAATGGTGGTGTTAATTTTCTGCAAAGTCACTTCATCTTGTACATAGCTGCCGCCTGGAGCACAAGTAGATTGTGTGAAGGGAGGCAACAGCATTTCTCCCCTCTCTTTGGAAGAATGCTCAGTTCTGTGGTGCACTGCACAGAGATGTTTCTGTGGAGAGATATCCAACTGGTATGGAGAAGAAAAGTGTGGAGCATAGTTTAAGAAAATCTGCAGCAAGAAGAGAGGATTCATTGGTTGGAAGCCAGGGTATTTCCAGAAAAAGTTTTGCCACGCCCTTAAGAGTATACTGTTTCTCTGAGCTGGAAGCCTTTGACCAACCAAATCTCAATATCAGCAGCTCTCCTGGAGGCTGTCCAATATGGTTGAGAAAAAGCTAAATGTGAACGGAGGAGACCCTTTGCAGAAAGGCAGGCAACTTTCTTAGTTAAACAAGGGAAACACAGGAGTACTGGAAACACAGGAGTACTGGACACACAACAAATAATTTTGTTCATGGTACTTGCTTCGGCAGCACATATACAATAATTTTGCTCATGAGAAAAAAGTAGTCAGAATTTTTACTGCTAGTATCTTTTTCAAGATTTAACATTACCCATCCTTTTAGAATAGTGTTTATTTTTCAAAGAAAAATTAAGCCTCAAATTTGTGGTTCCTTTTTTCAATAGATGCAGAGAAAATAACTGAGACAATAATCAAATAGACTGTTTTCATCACATTCATGATTTTTGTCCCTCTACTAGATGTGTAGGATACAGTTAAAAGAAATCTTGTGCCTGGTTGCCATGGTAATGTGGCTTACAGTGTTGAGGCTGTAAATACAATGATGAAGGAAGATTTGGGCAGGGATATCAATCCTTGGAGATTATGTCAAGTTGTATTGATTTTAGCAGAACCCCATACACTTCTTATCTGTCATAAATGTGCCCTCCTCTTCTATCTTGCTTGGAACATTTGGACCTCAACGGGGCTATTTCCTGAGGATAACAACTGAGAAGAAATCAGTCACTTGTGTCTTTGGGCCAGGGTACAGTGTAGGGGAACCATAGCAAAAAGATGGAAATGAATTTACTTAAAAGTGTATTATAGTCCCAAGGTTTCATTTTACATTTCAGGAAAATTAGAAAATGATTTGCATAATTACATAGAACATAGTGAAAACCTCCATGGAATTAAGTCATCGTAAGCCTGAGAAGCAGAGAGAGAAAGATTGAGTCTGTAGAAGACCCTAGGGGGCTAATATGAATGGCATTTGTATTCAGGGCAGAAAAGTAATTACACCACAATGACTCCAGTTCTTTCAGGTTGAACTCCAAGCAGCCTTAACCACAGCCCAAGTTACTTTATACAGGCTTCACTGAGTCAATAGCCAGGGCTTTTCATTTATTTTGTTTCTGAATATGTGTCATTTCTGATTATTTGATTGAATTTTCTCTGGACAGGTAGATATAACCATGGATTTCCCCCTAAACATCAGGGTTATTTCCATCTAGCTGGACAGAGTTCCTCAGAGGATTTAGATTTCTAAATTAAGAAGTAGGTGGTCACATTTCTCTGGCTCCAGTTTAACCACTCAGCTCTTTATTGCTTGGCTTCTGTCTTCTTGAAGTCCTCCGTAGTTCTTTCCTCTTTTTTTGATGTGGGAGCTAGTTTTCTAAGGTTGAGCACAGTACCTTCAGAACAGTCCATATTTTTTGAAAGCAAGTCAGCTGAGCCCTAGTGTGCAGAAAAGATGAGTTGTCCATCACTTACTGGAACTTCAACATAGTATTCTTGAGACCTTCCAGTTAAGTGGCTAAAATACATTTCACTTGTAATACTGTGACACTGCTTGCATACACCTAACAATTTTCAAAGTCCTTTATTTACTTATTTCATTTGATCAGTCAACAAACATTTGTTGATCCCCTTTATTGTGCCAGGCATGAGGCTAGACATTTGTGGAGTGTGATCTATTTCTATAAAGAGAGACTGATGAACCATATCAAATAGAAACTCACGGAAGACCAATGGAATGAAGATACAAAGATAACCCTTGAATTAGACAATTAGAAGAGGTCATTAGTAACATTAACAAGAGCGATGAGGGCATAAGCCACAGGGCTGTGGGTTGAAACTCATGGGAAAAAAACAGTTGGAGAAAGTATTAGATTTTGTTTCTCTGAGGCTTGGATATCAGAGGAGGGGAGAAAGGACACTGCGCAGAGGAGGATTTAGAATGAAGAGAGGGTTTTTCCGTTTTAATATGAGAGAAACTGGGTTTTTTGTTTGTTTATTGACTTATAAACAGCAGAAATTTATTCTCACAGTTCTAGAGACTGAAGTCTGAGATCAGGGTGCCTGCATGGTCAAGTGAGGGTCCCTCTTCAAGGTTACAGACTTCTCTTTGTATTCTCACATAGGAGAAGGAGTTCGGAGAAACTACATTTATAATTTGAGAAGAAGGTACCCGTTAGAGATGTAGGATTAGAGTGGGAGAAGTGTTCCATTTTATAGATAAGGAAAGCGGAGACAAATAAAGTAGTGGTTTGTCTGATTCCCCACAATAGGAGGGCAAGTTGGGACTTGAACCAAGTCTTCCCACACTAAATTCCATTGAATGCATAATTCTAACATACGTAAATTCTTATTTTTAAATGTTTGTCTTTTCAACAACATGAACAGGTAGCTCAAAGATAGAAATGGACCTGAAATATTGAAAATTTGCTCACTTTTAATCTTAAAAGAAATGCAAATTGAAATTACACTGAGATAACATTTCACACCTATCGTATTGCCAAAAATTCAAATGCTTAAGCATGTTTTGTTGGTGAGGCTCTATAAGAAGTGGCACTCATGCATTGCTAGTGGGAATGCAGAATTGTTCTAAACTCAATAGAGGAGAATTTAGCAGTGCCTCTAACAAAACTATTAACATTTACTCTTGACCCAGAAATCTTGTTTCCACAAATATGAAACATCATTCACAGGAGAGTAGGGGTTTTTTTTTAAGTATATTTTATTGATTATGCTATTACAGTTGTCCCATTTTTTTCTCCCCTTTATTCCCCTCTTACCTGCACACCCGCCTCCCAGCAGCATTCCCCGACTTAGTTCATGTCCACGGGTGGTACATGTAAGTTCTCTTACTTCTCCATTTCCTATACTATTCTTACCCTGCCCCTTTCTATTGTGTGCCTACCATTTATGCTCCTTATTCCCTGTCCCTTTCCCCGCATTGCACACCTTCCCCCTCACCGCTGATAGCCCTCCATGTGATCTCCATTTCTGTGATTCTGTTCCTGTTCTAGTTGTTTGCTCAGTTTGTTTTTATTTTTTTAGGTTCAGTTGTTGATAGTTGTGAGTGTGTTGTCATTTTACTGTTCATAGTTTTGATCTTCTTTTTCTGAGATAAGTCCCTTTAACATCTCATGTAATAAGGGCTTGGTGATGATGAACTCCTTTAACTTTACTAATCCGAGAAGCACTTTATCTGCCCTTCCATTCTAAATGATAGCTTTGCCAAATAGAGTAATCTTGGATGTAGGCCCTTGCCTTTCATGACTTTGAATACTTCTTTCCAACCTCTTCCTGCCTGGAAGGTTTCTTTGGAGAAATCAGCTCATAGTCTTATGGGAGCTCCTTTGCAGGTAACTGTCTCCTTTTCTCTTGCTGCCTTTAAGATCCTCTCCTTATCTTTAATCTTGGGTAATGTAATCATGATGTACCTTGGTATGTGCTTCCTTGGGTCCAACTTCTTTGGGACTCTGAGCTTCCTGGACTTTGCCAGAATGGGGAAGTTCTACTTCATTACTTTTTCAAATAACTCTTCAATTTCTTACTCTTCCTCTTCTCCTTCTGGCACCCCTATGATTCAGCTGTTGGAAAGTTTAAAGTTGTCCCAGAGTTTCCTCAGCCTATCCTCATTTTTTTGAATTCTTGTTTCTTCATTCTGTTCTGGTTGAATGTTATTTTTTCCTTCTGCTTCAGATCGTTGATTTGAGTCCTGGTTTCCTTCCCTTCACTGTTGGTTCCCTGTATATTTTTCTTTAGGTCACTTTGCATAGCCTTCACTTTTTCCTCCCTTTTGCGACCATACTTTACCGTTTCTGTGAGCACCCAGATTATCTGTGTTTGAACTCTGCATCTGTTAGGTTGGCTATCTCTTCATCACTTAGTTCCTTTTTTGAAGTTTTGATTCGTTCTTTCATTTGGGCTTTTTTTTTTTTTTTTTTTTTTTTTTTTTTTTTTTTTTTTTTTTTTTTTTTTTTTTTTTTTTTTTTTTTTTTTTTTTTTTTTTTTTTTTTTTTTTTTTTTTTTTTTTTTTTTTTTTTTTTTTTTTT